>JAIFZK010000159.1:1500000-1520000 GCA_027481765.1 Tenualosa thibaudeaui
AAGTTCTTCCCCTGGATGGGGTTTTAAACCAGGCAAATCTCAATGGCAGTGTTATGTAGAAAAGGTTTGACACATTATCTCATCTGAACTATCTTAAATCTTAATGCATAGACTCAAACTGCACTATTTTCTCCATGCAGCTGGTTTAAAATAAAAATGTGAAACATTTGCACTACAAAAGTGATTATACAATTTAATTAGGATTTAAATTGTAAGCACGGACATGCAATATGTTGGATTACCATGACAACCTTGTATCTACGCACATTGAAACAAATAACATTACCCTGAGCATAAAAAGGGTTAAAAAGGCTATCTAAACTAAACTGTAGGCTGTTTGATGTTGGCACATTCAGATAGACCATTACTCTTTGAACAGGACATTGTGCATCTGAACCATCTAGACCTCAGCTAAAACTGACTATAGCATTGGCATCAGGGTCCATGGGTGGGGAGAACATATGTATTAAAAGAAAGTGTGCTCAACTCCTAAAAGGTTAATGCAGATTCCAGGCGCGGTAAGTGGTAAGAGCTGCACTCTCAAATATAGATCTTATGATTGTGATTTATTGGGAAGGATGTGAAGACTAATGTTTTGGCCTAACCCATCTACAACGTCATAAGATCATAAGATTTATATTCGAGAGTGCGGCTTTTACTACTCTGGTGAGAACATCTGAACACTGGCGTACGGTGAATCATCAGAAGAACCATCAGGGATTATGGGTAACTGAGTCAGGGCATAATCATTGTTGTCATCAGAGTGGGTTATGGGTAATTGAGTTAGCGCATAAAGAGCATTGTCATCAGCTTGTTGAGTGTCAGGATGAATAGGGTGACTGGTGTACTTAATCTCCTCATAGTCAGCCTCTGAACTTTGAAACTGAGACAGGAAAACAGAAAGAGAAACATAAATATATAGATACAATATATAGATAAATAGAAGCTTTTATACCTCGCAGTGCAGATTTTTTTTTTACAATAACTTTTTTTTAAAGCTTTGTCAGCATCTATGGTTCATATTGAGCTCTCTATAGACACTTTGTGGAGTCTAGATTCTTCTAAAACAAAGCCCAAAGCCCACCTGTAGACCTGCTGTTGTGTCTCCGATGGCTGAGGTACCTCCTGATTCAAACCCTACAGGCAGATCATGATTAAAGGCACAAAGGTTAATCACGCATTTCTGTCATTTACCTCTTCCATTTCCCCATGCCATGTTTAATTCTATTATGGAATTTTCTATAGTGCTAGCCAGAGCACAGGTGTTTTGTTTTTATCCAGATAATAGCCAATAGGCTATTTGGCAATACGTTCATTCATTCATTTTATTTTTCAAAATAAAATTACATAAATAAATAAATTCTCCTTTTGATTCTTTAGGTAAATACTTTAGAGTAGTATGTAGACTAGATAGTGTATAATGACGAGGACAGGAAGACAAAAATCGTGTAATCAAATATCTTACTTTTACAGTCGAAGGCATTCATGATATATCCACATTAGGTAGCATGCTATGCAATTGCAACCATGACTTCTGGCAGCAGGGGGCATTGTTGATCACAGATTAACTCTGTGGTGATTCACTGTTTTTTTTTTCTTACACTGAAAGAGCTTTCTCTCTCTCTCTCTCTGTAATTGTAGTAATAATAAACAGATTTCTACCCTTTATCTTGTTGATCCTGCATCTCCACATGATGATGATGATGATGATGATGATGAAGAATACTGCTACAGACACTTGGACGACCAAGCCAGAATCTGACAACAAGCAAATAAGGTTTTCTGCATGATCATCTCGATTACAAAAGAACATCCTCGTTTAAAGTGTAAAAATAAGTTATTTTAAAGCGTAAAAACATATTTTACAGGAGGACACAGTTGGTTTTGGTGTTGTCATGGCTGCCCTTGATGACTGTGATAATAATGATGATGATGATGATGATGATTTTGATGATGATGATGATAATGATGATGATGATCGTGATGATGGTGATTGACTGGATTCTGTTGTTACTAATGTGCTCTTTCCTGAATATAAATTAGAAAAAAAAAACTTTTCACATTAGATAAAATGTTACATCATGTATATGTAATAAACAGCATGATATTATTAAAACAGGGATTGGATGCAAAGGGATGTGAAAGGATATGGAAGGAAAGTGTTGACATATGTTGAACTTACTGTTTAAAGTGATCTGTACATGTGTGATCCAGGCCTGATATTGACCCATATCCACTCCACACCAGAATGAACCAGCATCACTTGTGCTGAAGCTGTTGATGGACACAGTCAGCACTCCTTCTCTGTTGTCATGGAGAGAGGACCTCCCATTGCTAACCCAGGACTGCTTCTCTTGAGTTGATGGACTGTTCTTACATCCAAGCCCCCCAGAGTCTTTGCAGAAATACTTGAACTTATTTTTATATTCTTGTGGGAACTTGCAGCTGATATTCACTTTTTGACCCTCATAGGCGGATAATTCAAGGCTCTTCACACAACAATCATCTGATAATAAGACCATAAGAAGCAGAAGTACTGGTGTTAGAAATACTATTCATACAACTTTCATGTGTGCTTATTTTATAAAAGTCACTCACTATGACAAATTATATGATTGTAGATATGTCTGAAGTGAATTTATTTAGGCAAGTAATACACAGAGTGCATGTGCATGTGCAAGTGCATGTTATTAAATCTCTCACATTTAACTCTCACCCTTCCATATGGTCAAGTCCACTAATGTGTATTTATCCATAGAAACGCATGTCTGCTCAAGGGAAGAAAATTCACAGCTATTCTGTCATATTATATAGGTGACCCAGTATTCTATCGTATTTGCTCACTTCCTTAGGTACTAATAGAAACAGAGTGACTACAGATTCATCATTGGACAAGAACATGCTCATCATTTAAACTCTTACCCTCCCTGATGTTCAAATCCACTTCTGTATATGTGTCTGTCCACAACTCTATGTCCACACCACACTGATATATCCCCGTGTCCTTTGGGGACAGGCCTCTGAAGATCACCATGAAGAGTCTTCCAGTGGTGTTGTCATAGAGAGAGAATCTCCCAGAACTCACCCACTGACCTTTAAGATCAGTCTTTATCAGATCATGACATGGTGTGCCCTTACAGAAATACTTCGTGTTCTTTTGATGCTCCTTCTCATATCCACACTTGATTGCAACAGCACCACCAGTGTAGCCTGATACTTTAAATGTGAGAACATCATCTGTCAGTCAAACAGAATAATGAGTTCACTTCATCTCTCCTGTCTCACCCACTGATCTTTGTTTTTGTCAGATCAGAGAATTTTCCCAAATGTGATTTTTATCCATACAGAAATATTTAGCATTCTGGTAATGCGTTTTGTCACATACACACTTGGCAACAACAATGCCACTGGCATATCTTATCACAATTAATGTGAGGACAATAGCTGTCAATCAAACAAATAATGAGGTAATTTCCTGTGCTGGTGTGACATAAAATGAAAACATTCCAAGATTAAAAAACCCGTATGTCTGTATGCATTAAGTAAGTGCAATACACTGGCAGTTCAGTCAGGTCATCTAATTGACAGCCAGTCCCCTGTTGCCTTTGAGATGGGCTGCTGCAAATGACAAAAGAAGCTTAAAGGTGCTTGCACACGGCCTCAACAAAACAGCAAAAAATCACAATGTTGTTGGCCGGTCTAGGTTTCAAACTGAATGTTTAGCACACGAAATGTAATTTTCACACTGACAGGAATCCCAAAGAACATGTCAAACAATTGCAAGCAACACACACAGACTGATGAAACAAACTGATCAAACAGTGTGTATTTGTTAGTGTTGCCATTTGTTGGGTCAGTATGCATATAACTGTAGACACTTACCTGTACTCAGGTAGAGGAGCAAAAGGATGTTAAGGATCTTCATCATACAGAAGAAGGGGGTTCTCTCTGTTCCTTGGTGATGACTGGGGAAACAGTTGGACACCAGACACATTCTATAAGTGCGCCTAGAGACACTAACGGCTGGCTGTGAGTGAATGTCACTTCCTGTATGCACGTGGTTTTGTCTCTGTGTGTGCATGTGTGTGCTACTTCATCACACTTTCAAAGATATGTTTAACTGTGCTTATCAATGTGACAGAAAGTCTTTTATCAGTCTTTGGTCTGGTGTGGTTTTTACTTACTTCCTGAATGCACTTAGAGACACTAACGGCTGGCTGTGAGTGAATGTCATTTCCTGTATGCACATGGTTTTGTCTCTGTGTGTGCATGTGTGTGCTACTTCATCACACTTTCAAAGATATGTTTAACTGTGCTTATTAATGTGTAATGTGTGTGTGTGTGTGTGTGTGTCATTTGTCTGTAGAGGCAGACAATGCGTAAACATTGTAGATCAGGGATGGGGAACATTTTTGACATCAAGACCCACATCAGTTTTTAGAACTTGTCTCAAGGCCCGTTTTTTTTTTTTTTTTACCTGAGCTGAGCATATACAGCCATTTGTTTAAGTACCAAACGTGAATCATAAAGTTCCAAAGACTGGCTAACTGATTATTAGGCTATGTTACATGTGAGAGAATCTCTAGCGAGAGCACCAATATATGACGAGCATTTTAAATGCCAGTGAGAGAATCACAGAGACACCTAGTGGTCAATCCCTGTCATGTCCCTTTTTACCTCAACTACATCAGTCTGTTCTGTTGAGTGTCAGGATGAATAGGGTGACTGGTGTACTTAATCTCCTCATAGTCAGCCTCTGAACTTTGAAACTGAGACAGGAAAACAGAAAGAGAAACATAAATATATAGATACAATATATAGATAAATAGAAGCTTTTATACCTCGCAGTGCAGATTTTTTTTTTACAATAACTTTTTTTTAAAGCTTTGTCAGCATCTATGGTTCATATTGAGCTCTCTATAGACACTTTGTGGAGTCTAGATTCTTCTAAAACAAAGCCCAAAGCCCACCTGTAGACCTGCTGTTGTGTCTCCGATGGCTGAGGTACCTCCTGATTCAAACCCTACAGGCAGATCATGATTAAAGGCACAAAGGTTAATCACGCATTTCTGTCATTTACCTCTTCCATTTCCCCATGCCATGTTTAATTCTATTATGGAATTTTCTATAGTGCTAGCCAGAGCACAGGTGTTTTGTTTTTATCCAGATAATAGCCAATAGGCTATTTGGCAATACGTTCATTCATTCATTTTATTTTTCAAAATAAAATTACATAAATAAATAAATTCTCCTTTTGATTCTTTAGGTAAATACTTTAGAGTAGTATGTAGACTAGATAGTGTATAATGACGAGGACAGGAAGACAAAAATCGTGTAATCAAATATCTTACTTTTACAGTCGAAGGCATTCATGATATATCCACATTAGGTAGCATGCTATGCAATTGCAACCATGACTTCTGGCAGCAGGGGGCATTGTTGATCACAGATTAACTCTGTGGTGATTCACTGTTTTTTTTTTCTTACACTGAAAGAGCTTTCTCTCTCTCTCTCTCTGTAATTGTAGTAATAATAAACAGATTTCTACCCTTTATCTTGTTGATCCTGCATCTCCACATGATGATGATGATGATGATGATGATGAAGAATACTGCTACAGACACTTGGACGACCAAGCCAGAATCTGACAACAAGCAAATAAGGTTTTCTGCATGATCATCTCGATTACAAAAGAACATCCTCGTTTAAAGTGTAAAAATAAGTTATTTTAAAGCGTAAAAACATATTTTACAGGAGGACACAGTTGGTTTTGGTGTTGTCATGGCTGCCCTTGATGACTGTGGTAATAATGATGATGATGATGATGATGATGATTTTGATGATGATGATGATAATGATGATGATGATCATGATGATGGTGATTGACTGGATTCTGTTGTTACTAATGTGCTCTTTCCTGAATATAAATTAGAAAAAAAAAATGTTACATCATGTATATGTAATAAACAGCATGATATTATTAAAACAGGGATTGGATGCAAAGGGATGTGAAAGGATATGGAAGGAAAGTGTTGACATATGTTGAACTTACTGTTTAAAGTGATCTGTACATGTGTGATCCAGGCCTGATATTGACCCATATCCACTCCACACCAGAATGAACCAGCATCA
The DNA here is from genome assembly GCA_027481765.1 of Tenualosa thibaudeaui. NCBI lineage: Eukaryota > Metazoa > Chordata > Actinopteri > Clupeiformes > Clupeidae > Tenualosa > Tenualosa thibaudeaui. The sequence goes on from JAIFZK010000159.1 coordinate 1,506,133, forward strand.
CTTGTGCTGAAGCTGTTGATGGACACAGTCAGCACTCCTTCTCTGTTGTCATGGAGAGAGGACCTCCCATTGCTAACCCAGGACTGCTTCTCTTGAGTTGATGGACTGTTCTTACATCCAAGCCCCCCAGAGTCTTTGCAGAAATACTTGAACTTATTTTTATATTCTTGTGGGAACTTGCAGCTGATATTCACTTTTTGACCCTCATAGGCGGATAGTTCAAGGCTCTTCACACAACAATCATCTGATAATAAGACCATAAGAAGCAGAAGTACTGGTGTTATAAATACTATTCATACAACTTTCATGTGTGCTTATTTTATAAAAGTCACTCACCATGACAAATTATATGATTGTAGATATGTCTGAAGTGAATTTATTTAGGCAAGTAATACACAGAGTGCATGTGCCTGTCCAAGTGCATGTTATTAAATCTCTCACTTTTAACTCTCACCCTTCCATATGGTCAAGTCCACTAATGTGTATTTATCCATAGAAAACGCATGTCTGCTCAAGGGAAGAAAATTCACAGCTATTCTGTCATATTATATAGGTGACCCAGTATTCTATCATATTTGCTCACTTCCAGAGGTACTAATAGAAACAGAGTGACTACAGATTCATCATTGGACAAGAACATGCTCATCATTTAAACTCTTACCCTCCCTGATGTTCAAATCCACTTCTGTATGCGTCTCTCCACAACCCTATGTCCACACCACACTGATATATCCCCGTGTCCTTTGGGGACAGGCCTCTGAAGATCACCATGAAGAGTCTTCCAGTGGTGTTGTCATAGAGAGAGAATCTCCCAGAACTCACCCACTGACCTTTAAGACCAGTCTTTATCAGATCATGACATGGTGTGCCCTTACAGAAATACTTCTTGTTCTTTTGATGCTCCTTCTCATATCCACACTTGATTGCAACAGCACCACCAGTGTAGCCTGATACTTTAAATGTGAGAACATCATCTGTCAATCAAACAGAATAATGAGTTCACTTCCTGTGTTGACTGAGGAGCCATGTTTGAATCTGCACATCTTTATCATACATCATATTTGCACACACAGTATTAACAGGATTTCCACAACATTGTCTGAGCATATTGCATTACCAAATAAAGTGACATAAAACAGATATAAATCACGCTATAATGGCCGTAATGCATCACAGATGGAGCCAACGCACCAGTATAGCAGTGTTACTTCCTGTAGTGTTCTGATGCACAGTGTTCTGTTCTGTCTACAATGAGTAACTATGAGAGATAAAAGCTACAGGAACGTCTATGAAGGCACTTACCTGTGCTAGAGGAGGAGAAGGAAGCTTGGTATTGTCATACTTGCAGTAAGACAAGGATGTCTTTAATGATTTCCTTTGGTGTAGATCAGTCAGACAACATGAACGTTAAAACTATCAGTACGGTTGATAAAAATGTCCATTGAAGGTGGATGGACATGTCGTTTTCTTATTGTCTTTTGTCTGATGTGTTTTTACCACTTCCTTTGGGCTTAAGAACGTACCATCAACCAAAAGGGTGAAGAGAGTGTGCGTTGAAGTGTGTTTAGCAGGATGTACCATTCTCACTCTCACTCAGAACACTGCCATCCCAAACTGTGCAAGTCCTGTACAAGATGGTGACATTACTGGTTGGAAATCTAACATTTTAGATGTCAGCTGAAGGCCAGTAATAGCTATAATGTTTATTGCAGCTGGCTGAAGGACTAAAGTAGACGTCAGACCTCAGCCAATTGACAGCCAATTGCCGGCATTGCAGCTGCCAAAGCATTTGTGCTCAACTGACGTGACTGAAGATACAATAGCTTAGAAAGTGAAACACAAATCAAAGAACAAAAACAAATGCAAAGGGGATATTTTACTATTTTTTTTACTGCTTTGTCATTTGTAGATTCTGTAATGGGTCCAGCAGTAAGTGATGCACCTCCTCTTCCTGAGTGAGCGCTCTGATTGTGCATGAGTGTGTCTATATTCTTCGTCTATATACTCTGGCACAAAGATGAATAACAGATACAGTCTCACACCATACATAACCAATGCAAAAGCTCTGGCCAAAACCTTTACAGTATGTTCTCTGCTTAATAGTAGTTTACAAACCAAACTACTCTTCTCTCCACCTATTCTTCCCTAAACTGTGACTGGCTATTTGATGTTGAGCTGCCGATAAACTGATTCTCCTTGCATAGTGTTTGGGTTTGGTGGGGTTTGGTGTTTTGTGTCCCCAATGGTGGAATATATGCTTCAACATCATAAGAAACCCACCACCTCAACTTAGTTGGACTTTGCTTTTTCCTAAAAATTACATTTAAAATGCCATAGTAAGACATGTAGCTGAAAAACAAACAAACAAACAAACATACAAACCATTTTGAAAATGCACATATCGTGCAAAGACATATGAAGGGATAAAGACATAGGTTGCTGTATATTTGTGATCCAGGCCTCACACTGACCAGTATCCACTGCACCTGCATCACTGAAGCTGTTGATGGACACAGTCAGGACTCCTTATTTGCTATCATGGAGAGAACACTTCTCATCGCTGACCCAGGTCTGGTTCTCTTGAGTTGATTGAGCGGACTCAAGATTATGTATGTGCATCCTGATCCTCCAAACACAGTGTACAAATACAGTGTAGAAATACTTGGTCTGCGTTCTGAACTCTGCAGTTGATACGTATTATTTCCCCATCACAGGTTGACAGTTCAAGAGAATTCTCACAGCAATCATCTGGAAATCACACACACACACACACGCACACGCACACACAAACACACACACACACACACACAAACGCATAGAGAATAGATGATAAACACTGCGCTGTGTGACTGTTAAAATCATTTACATGTATATATGTGTCATTTTAAATGCAGAACTTTTGTGCAATGCAATGCTTGGTGTTCTATTTAGCTGCAGTATATTTACTTATAACTACGTCAGATATAGTAGGATATCTGCTCTACTAATACTGTCCATGTGTCATAAACAAGGCTTTCCTGCAGTGGCTATAACACATATTTGCCCTTATATCACACAGCATGATGCAGGAAACAACATTGCCTTGGGGCAGCAGTTACAATCACTCAGTATGTTGTTACCAGGATGTGTGAAGGCTCTTGTTCACAGTAACACATAATGTAATTAGCCTCAGTGCTTACTTATTTATTTTTTTAAGGGAAAAAAAAACACAAATAGGAGTTGAAACAGTATCACATGGCAAAAATGGTAAAAAAAAAACATTATTCAGAAACTATTGCGACAATAAAACACAATAAACAGAACAAAATACAAAAACTGAAAGACAATAAATAAGAATTTCATAAATAAATAAATAAGACAAAAAAGATCACACAGTAGACCTTTCCACAGTTTGGGGACTAGAACAGTGAATAGAATAGTTTGGTTTATTCTCACCCTGAGTATTATGAGAATGTTCAGATATATACTTTGGTTTAAAGGTCCAAGGACCCAGGAGTCACAAAGTCTTTGCCAGTGTCCTCTGGGGTCAGGTCTCTGAAGATCACTATTAAGAACCTTCCAGTGGTGTTCAGGGCCAGAAATTATAATGTTTTCAATAGATTTGCTGGTGTTAGATCTCATAAATAATATGAAATCAATCAGAATCCTCCAGTAGTGTTGTCATAGAGAGAGAATACCCTTCTTTCATCTATACATTTCTTATAATTGCATATTGCTCTACTAAAGCCCTTGCTGAAATGTTTACTATTTTCTATGGACTATGCAATATGTACTATTTTGAATGCTTCATTTTCACATTTTATATCAACAGCCCCCAGTGTCATGTCTCTATATCCATAGCACAGTAATATTCCCCAGTGTCCTCTGGGGTCAGACCTCTGAAACTCACCATTAAGAACCTTCCAGTGGTGTTCAGGGTCAGAAATGATAATGTTTTCAAAAGATTTGCTGGTGTTAGATCTCATAAATAATATGAAATCATTCCTAACTGTTTCTATATTCATTTATGGATAACATTATGTGTAAATTCACGGAAATGTGTAAATTTCAACTTCCAAGTTGTTCTTTAAAGCTTAAAAACTAAACAGAAGGGTCTTTAACTGTCCAGGGAGCTAGGTAGTTTTCATGAACCGTCAGGTTTCCCAGTGTCCACAGTGATGTTGGTGAACAGAGGATGTCTTTCCATGCTCACAACCCTGTACTTCAAGGAGTTGATACCATCTATCTCCTTAGCCAGTTTGGTTACATTTAAAATATCAAACCTGTGATGGAAACAATATCCATGAGTTGAGTTAGCAGATGTGGTTTTACAGTATATTGTAAGATATATGATATGCACTTTGTAAATCCTGAATTAGCTATCCTGATGTTGATAAGCCAAACTCCAGTGTAACCCTTAAGGGATATAAAACTAATTCTGCGGGCTTTGAGCTGTCTTCAATGCAGAAACACCACACTGTTTCATTTTAATTCAGCACCACACCTAATACTACAAGAGAGGTGGGATGACGCAAGCTGAATTGCATTGCTAATTGCAATTATAATATTTGACATTACATCAATGCAGTCATTTACACAATTTACACATTTCAGTCCTATGATGTTGTCTTAACATGTGTTGTCATGGTGTTCACACCAAGAGCAACTAAAGATGTCAAATTGGCGGAAATAATACATTTTTTGTATGGACAAAAGCGACGTGTGACTAATCTTTGGCGACTAGAGCAAATAAAAGAAGTTAAAAACTTCTGTATTTTATGCAAATTAACTATGACATGTTTTGACTGTAAATAAAATGTCAATGGGCACGTCATGAGCGATCAGAGTAACGTGAGCAAAGACAGAAATTTTGGCAGTGATTTTTGTGAGTGACAAATGCAATTTTACAGCTTTAGTAGCTCTTGGTGTGAACCCACAGTTACATCATTAAGAAATGCACCATAATGCCATGGTCTACTGATTAGGGACTGGTGACCTTACTGCTGTAGTCTGCTGATTTGGGTCTCAGACTTGTGACCAGTGGCCAGTTCGACCCACACCCAGTGAGAAAAAAGTAGTTGAACATCACTCTCCATATTAACGGGCCATAGCTGAGTTATCCTTGAACAGGGCACTTAAACACTTGCTACCCCGTGGGTGCTAGTCTCAGGCTGCCCACTGTTTCGAGTTGACTTGTGAGTGTGTATCCATTCACTGTGTCACTAACCAACCAATGGCTCAGTTCTCTCAGCCTCTGTGTCTCAATTACAAAATTCATTTGAGAGTCAGGACAATTCTTCTCACACAGTCTGTCAGTAGCACGTTTCAGCTGTAGCTACAACTTCTACAACACAATTGCCCAGCAAGTAGGCTACCAACTCACAAGAATTACATCAGAATGAGATATGGATTACAGAGTCAAGGGGAAATAAATATGATTTGGATAAATGGGAGATAAATAGCATGTCATGTCCTAAATTTCTGTTTTGTTGATTTCCTGATTCAGCTGGAGCAAATAAGCTCTGTAGGGTATATGCAGGAGTCCTAGAGCTGAATTTACTACCTTTTTTACAACCTCTACAATATATTTTACTACCAACACAACATTGAGCAACATCTGTTACAGCAAGCAAGTCCACCCACCCACCCACATGCCAAAAAAAGCTCTTGTAGACTGCAGCACAGTACAGTATTTCTGTACAATAGTGTATTACTTACTGTACAGTGTTTCCCATGGAATTGTGTTTATTGCAGAAATACTGTAATTGCATATAAACTGCAATTACTACAGAGTCACCCATCTGCTTGCTATTTATTGCTTGCATAAATACATATGATTATCATTACATTTTGTGATAGACCTCTTAATCAATGTATGGTGTCTTGAATATTACAAGGCACCAACACGAATTGTCCAACATGTGGAAGCTCAACAACTGTATCCTGCAAAATGTTATAAGTCCTGAGCCAAACTGTAAAATCCAAAGGATCCAAATATTTTCTTATCTGCCTTTTGTTGGTTAGTTTTATAATTTGTACTGAAGACTATCTCTTTCTATAATATATAATATATGTCCTGAGTTGATACATTAGACACTCACAGAACTCACATGCAGGTGGTAGCCAGCAGGCAGATTGTATATTTAATATAATAACAAATATGACTTTGTTGGCAAACATTTTATGCAAGCAGAAATGTTACTTAGAGACAGGGTTTCCAGCTTGCTCTCTGGAATTGCCTTGTCTGAAATGCAAGACCTAAAAATGTGTAATGATTGTCAGATTTTTGGACAGGAGACCATTTCTGGTGTGAATATACCAGAGAGATTCCCAACCTTTAGACTGCTGAGGCCTAAATTCAATTCTGAAAATCTTCCATGGCCCACCCACACTTTTGGCTAGATTTATTACTCTGAGATGATAATGAATTTATTTAATTTAATTCAATTTAATTCAATTTAATTTATTCAATGTAATTTCGAACAATGTTGTAGTTAAGACTTACATAGCAAATATGATATAGCTGTCATGAGCTGAATCGTTGAAAACATAATATGTATTTTTCCAGCTAACAACCACTGCTCCATGATAACGTTTAGCTGCTAGCATTACCCATAATATCAATCCAACATATGTGCCAAATGTCAGTGCTTGAAGGATTGCGATTGAAGGAAAGATGAATTGAAAGAAACAATAAAATTCTGAAGGATTACAGTAAAATGCTATGCCTACAGTATTTTGTGAGTTATCAATTAAAAAAAGGAAAGATCACCAACAGAGTTAATCCAGACTGAATCAACCAACTATGCAATAAGTTAAGAGGAATACTTGGCAACCTAAATAAAAATGTGATTAGATACATCTTAAACTAAATATTTCTCAAGCAAGTGGTTGTTGTTGTTATAACAACAATGTACACTATAATGCAATGTACACTCTACAAACACATTTTTAACATTTAATATCCGAATCCAACTCAGAAAATATAGTCTGTCATGTTCTTTGAGATTTACATCACTTATCACCTTGCTAAAATAATCATAGAAGTCTTTTTTTGGCAAAATGTTATTTTAATTTTAATCATTTCGTAGCCAGCTAATCGTTTATGTTATTCTTAAAAAAGTTGAAAAACTGACTTACACAATTATTTTAGCAAGGTGACATTAAGTAACAATAATAATAAAATCAACTTTAAACATGTTGTTACACGTTTAATCCACTAGATGGCACACAATGCAGAATTTTCATACACAGATCGCCACCACCGCCTGAGTTATGTTGGCAGGAAACAGATCGCCACCACCGCCCAAATTATGTTGGTAGAAAACAGATCGCCACAACTAATTTTTAAAAATTTTTTTGAGGCCATTTCCAGATCCTGCCCAATCTCTCTCCCACTCATTTCCTGTCAGAGTAAAGGCAAAAAACTCCACAAAATATCTTTTTTGACACTGTTGTACCTTTAAAGAAGTAAGAAAGAAAGAAAGAAAGAAAGAAAGAAAAAAATAGAACAAGAAAATATGGTGCAACAGAGTCCAAATAGCAAAACTCAGCTAATGCACACCAATGAACAGCAACTAGGGATGATAACTGTCAAAGAACTATATGTTAATTGACAACATAAAGGATTTCATGAGGCTCATGCATGATTTGGTTTCAGTTTTATTAAGTGGGTAACACTTTACACTAAGGGCACATAAGCATTCATTAATGCTTTAAGTACTACATTAATTATGATAACTCGTATTGTATATGAATATATGATAAGTTTACATACAGTATGAGTCATTAAAAATTATGTTATGCCAACAACTCACCCCACCTACCGGGCTAACAGTCGCGGGGTGGGATGTTCTCGATCATCCAGCCAGGTCTTCAGTATAATGGCAGAGTTAGGTCCACTGGTAGCCTTGCATCTGCCCATTCTAATTCATAGTGATTTTAGCACACAATAGAGACCAGCGCAAAGCTTATAGGGCTGCGTCCGAACCTGACCATCAGAATTAAGGTGTCCTTGTGTTGAGCTAAGATTTTTAAGATCCATACAGTGCTAAGTAAAACCTTGTTTCCTCTCATATCTTGAATTTCTTGGTCTGATAAGTTGCTGTTGATGTTCAGTTAGGCTGCATCTGATTGGTTTGATTGGACTGTGTCTGATTGGATGGTGTTGATGTCCAGTTCTTCATAGATTGGGTCTGACTGGTTCCAGGTAGTATCTCTAGAGGTTCCTGTGTCATGTTAAAGATACTGGGTCACATGCATGTCAGTGAATCCCTCAGGTACACACACACATACACACACACACACACACATACTACAGGCACACACACAAACACACACACTGTTGTGTATTGTACTATACACACTATTGTGTATTGTATGCTGTGTGTGTGTGTGTGTGTGTGTGTGTGTGTTTGTGTACAAACACATGTAAGGATGGAAAAGTGCCTCACCCAATTTAAGTTTTTTCCTGCATGTAAAGAACAAGGTCACCCACACTGCAAACAGTAACACGGCCATGACTCGGAACACAGACATAACAAGGTCAGTGTCTGTCAGGAAAGATACAGTGAAGTTTCATACACTACTGTAAACACATTCTGTGCATTGTTTTCCAAGCATGTACATTGGCATGACATGCATATTATGCATTTGTGTACAATGCTTCTGTCGCCTACTTTCTGCTGAAACATATGCATTTGTGTAGAATCAATATCTTTTTATATATAATATAATTCCTAACAATAGATAGTCAGATAGATAGATAGATTCCTGACAGTCATGAGGATATAAACACTTATGTTTGGTGTTATAAATATAACATAAACATTATATCTAAACATACAATATAGTATAGCACAATTAAAACATTCCTGACCAGAATCAGGTTCTGCTTCTAAGGGGCAGTGTGTGGTCTATGAGATAATTTGATTCATCCATGCTGCAAGTATTGGCTGAATCCCAATGGCCCTACTAAGACCCAACCCCGAACCATCAAAGACTGAATTGGCTTCTTAATTGGCTGCTTCATGCTTCTTAATTGGCTGCTTTCCTAGCATTGGCTGCTAGGAAATTCTTTGAGGGTTCAGGGCTTATTGTGAAGGGAGAAACTAAACTAACCAAGAGCCCTTTTACCTGCAGTAAAGGAAGCACATTTTGTTGTAACTGAAGACAAGGAGGGCAGTGATGGTGTTGATGCAAATGGTGCCTTGTCTTTGAGCGAGGTTAAGCTGGGAGAAGGGAAGGCTGGGAACACAGATAATAAGGCATGGATCTATGGATGATTGCACTGAAGCACTGATTTTTTTCTGTTTTCTTGTTTTGTTTTGTTTCAAGACTTCTCACTCATATGGAATTGCACATGCTGACTGTTTTGTATTCAGCAAAAAGTTTTGTAGTATAAATACTACAATACTTTTATAATAAAATATTGTCAGTAATTGCAGTAACACCTCTATCTGAACTCAGATTTATATGATATGCAATGAAAAATGTGCACTCAGATTCACTTACCTAGAGTTACAGTTAAAATCACCTCAAGCAGGATGTTATCATCGAGTGTTTCGATTCCACAGCAATATTTCCCAGAATCCTCAGCTGTCAGATTGCTGATTGTCACTGTGAAGACTCTGGCCATCCTCTCGTCCTGCAGAGAGAACCTCCCTTGAGTAGCCTGGGTGTGACGACTTATTTGTGTTTTGATGGGGACATCTCCTCCACTGGAAGAGCACCCACCTCGGGACAGATACTTGAGGTCGTGTTGGTTCCCAACGTCATATGGACATCGAAGTTTGGCTTCACCCCCTATGTATCCAATAACTGGATTCACTTTTGAAAATGAAATGAAAAAGGGAGATTTTAAGCGAGTCTTTAGAAAATAAAACATGCATTTACAGTTAATTTCTCATATTTATTTAGCTTATCATAATTTGTGTTTTCCTTACATTTCCATATTTCATAGCTAGATAGATAGATATTTACCAATGATGTGAGCTTCACCTCCAACCAAAAGCACTTTGTTGAATGGTGGGGATGGGTTCTGACCTCCACACAGATACACTCCACTATCCTCCCCTGTCAGGTTGTTTAAGTGGACAGTAAAGACCCTGTCCTGTCGGTTGTCAGTGATGAAGAATCGGTTCGGTGTATTTTTAATGATGTCATCCTGACTGGACACCAGAATGTTGCACAGCCCATCTTCTATGACCCTGCAGAAGTGCTTGCTCCTGTTTGAATACTCTTTTGTATAATGGCATCTGACATCCAACGAGCTTGCTGGACTACCAAACCACAAGTTTTGCTCCCCGCAACACTCTGAAAAAAGTTTCAGTTCAGGTATTGAGTGTAATCCATTTCAATGTAAACCATTTCAATTTAAAACACATTACCAAACAACAACAACAACAACAAAACGTTTCTCAGACACTGAAAACGCATAGACAGCAAGTAGAGACAAGTAGTGACACAAAAATTGACACTGGAAAAAGAGACAGCTGGACAGAAATACACAAACCAAAAAACTGAAAAAGTTAAAGGAGAAATCAGTAAGGTGAATCGTGCAATAGCCCTGTTGTTCAAGGTCACTGAATGCTGTCTGTCAGAAAAAAAGAACCAGAAAATTTATGCTGTCTGTCGGAAAAAAAGAACCAGAAAATTTGATGTAACATAGACCGAATAACGAACCAATAACTAATGTTAACTGAATGGGGCATAACAAAATGAAACTGAAAGTAGGTTTTATGTGCCCTATTCACTTAATGTCAGTTGCCAGTTCACTATTCTATTATACTAGGATTACTTTTTTTGTTCTTTTTCCTACTGACAGCACTTGGTGACCTTGAACAACAGGGCTATGGATTGATTCACACCACATTTCTCCTTTAACTGAATGACAGAAGACAAGGGAAACATAAGGCAACAGCAGAAGACAGGAATAAAGGGAAACCAACAAGGTCAGTAGTGTAAATAAGGAATAAGAAGAAGGGTGGGTATCAGGGTAGATGAGAGACAGCCCATGATAATTCTGAACGAAGTCAAACAAATGGCAATACACAGATCAGCCAAAGGGTGCAGCTGAAAGAGACAGCGTGCAGGATGCTGACATTACCTAACATTACCTTTTTTGAAATTGCCTTTGTGACTGAGGGAATTTTATGTCAATGATAAACCTATATATTATTCATAGCTTTGGCTTTATGATAGTAAATGTAATTACTTACGAGCCCTGAACATCAGTGGCCTGTATATTTCCATTTTATGCAGCTGTTTGTATTTTGACTTAGGCAAAATAATACAGCTTAAATCCCAGCCTAACAGCTACTCCTGCCATTATATTAAAGGGGTAGTATCTCATGATCTTATCAAGTGATGTAGGTGAATATACCAGAGGTGGCCAGCATCATGAGGAGGTGATTTAGGCAAAAAAAAAAAAAATTCTCACTACATTAGATTAAGAACAGTTTAATCTAATGGGATACTAATGGTCTGTTCAGAGCATAAATTACAAAGGCTAATTTCAGTCAAAATCACTTCACACTACCCAATACATAAATGCATTGTCATACATGACGAATAACATTGTAAGCACTTCAGGTTTTGGCAGACTATGGACAATGACAGAGCGATCACTTACTGCCCTATTTTTTTTTTTTAAATCATGAAAGGCATTACCAGAAATCAGGTAGAGGGCCAGAAGAAAGATGGGCAGCTTTGTCATCTTAAGCCGAGTTGTAAAGTCCGTATAAGCGTTGTTTGTTTGGTTGCTTTAGGCCTACGCTGTGTCTACTGAAGACTGTATAGGCTGTATCAGACCCCTCTGTTCGAAAGTTTCAGAAGGTTTGGCCCTTTCTGTATTTAAAAATAAAGAGCTGCCTGCCTTGTGGTCTGCTGGTGAACCCTTTGCCTTATTAAACAAAACAAACAGGTGTGAAACCCACCTTGACACTCTCAACCCACAGTGTGCTTTTTATGCTCCCAAATACTCTTGCACCAAAGGTCACTTTAATTTGCAGAACAGCACGTAGTGGAACCAACCACAAAGTAGTCGACTGAAACTAACCCCTAACACACACACACTCACACACACACACACACACACACACGCACACGCACACGCACACGCACACGCACACGCACACGCACACAATGACATATTATGATTGTATTGTCAAAATCCATGTGTACTGTATGTGTGTTAGCTTCAGATCATTGTGTAAAGTATTCATGTATTTAATTGTAATCTTAGCGAGTTCTATCAATAAAAGGAAAAGGGCTTAGCACAGGGATCTCTTCTCAATCCTTATTTCCAAGCAGGTGAGAGAAAGAGAGTAAAATGAGAATATTCCACCTAATGTTTGTGTGTGTGTGTATGTGTGTGTGTGTGTGAGAGAGAGAGAGAGACAGAGAGAGAGAGAGAGAGAGAGTGAGAAAGACAGAGAGGGAGAGAGAGAGAGAGAGAGAGAGAGAGAGAGAGAGAGGGAGAAAGACAAATTGTGGTGGTGAAGGAGGCCTTGACTGTCTGAACGCATCTATTGAGTCGACAGATCATGTTGAGTTGATGTAGGGAAAACAAACTCTTAAAAGAAATCAAATTCTCAGTATGATTTATTTTCATTTTCCAAACAGATTATGTGTGGTGGTCACCCACACACCACACCCGTCAGGCCTGTGCAGGACATTTTTTTTTTTTTAGTCATTTCATTAATTATAGAACAATAGAGATCAAGATGGAAACAAGTATAGGCGAGATGGTTTGGGGAAATAACCTCCAGGCAGATCTGAAACCTGCATGATCTGTGGGCAGCAGACCCATGTAGGGGGGTGGATGCTCACACCTCCACTACAGAAGTGCACAGTCCAAACAAACAAGCAAACAAACAAGTAGGCCAAGGGAATTTTTTTTCCTTTTTACATTGTTCTTCCTCTTCTGTTGTCTCATTACAACCAGTGGCAGTGGTAGTTAAGAAAACTGTCTGGAAATTGTGGTTTGAATCACCACCGGTGCCACTCTTGTGCCGTTGAGCGAGGTGCTTAACCCTAAGTTGCTCTTGGGAGACTGGCCCTGCTACAAATGTGAGTCGCTAAGTCAGCTAAGTGCATAAATGTAAGTGTAAAACAAAACAAGAAAGGTGTGAAAACCACACTGAGCACTCTATGCCTTGAAACACTGAACTGTTGTTGTTACACGCAACATGGTTGGTTTTGCATTGGTCTAAAATATGATTTACTTCAAACTCAACATTCTCTGTTGTGAAAATGCATTTTCAACCACCTCCACTACAAATACACCAACACACACAGATGCACACAGACTCTCTCTCTCTCTCTCTCTCTCTCTCTCTCTCTCACACACACACACACACACACACTTCCTTTCAGCAGAGTGTATATAGGCTTGGTGAGAACAGAGGAGTGGAGTGGGGGGGGGGGGCCTGAAACAGAAAGAGAGAGAGAGAGAGAGAGCAGAGCAGCCAGGAAGTGAAAGCTATAAGCCACAACGGCAAGAGAAGAGTTGAAAAAAAAAATGTCATGCAAGATGTTAGGAGCTTTTTAGCTGAAGTGTTATGAAGTGACCATTGGGTCATTTCCTTTGTGTTTGTGTGTGGGCTTACATACTGCTCAGCGTGTGTGTGTGTGTGTGTAAGAGAGAGTGTGTGTGTTTGTAAGTGTGTGCATGTGTTATAACAGGACCACTGACAATGCTTGAACAACCCCTCCTATCCCGCATGGCACATGGCAACATTTTGAGGTTATAACTTTCATTTTATTATTATATTAAATCATTGTATTTCAACAACAGCTGTACAGCATTATACAATGGTCTATACATGACATAATCACCCCTAACACAGCATACATTCAGCACCTTACACCATACAATTCACATTACT
>JAIFZK010000159.1:1525000-1812500 GCA_027481765.1 Tenualosa thibaudeaui
TACAAACAAACGCGATCAACTGTAAACTCTAAAACAGAAATGATATAATGCAAAACTCCAGTTCTACTCTCCAGTAAAAGAATCAGTTAGTCACAGACCTGAGATCAGCCAGAGGGTGAGGAGTATCAAGAGTTTTTCCATGGTGACATTTACAGATGTTCTGTTCTCTTGCTGCTTCTCCAGGCCAACACAACACACTGAGGCGAATCTCTACTGACAGCTGATTATGATCTCTCTCTCTCTGCCTCTCTCTCTCTCTCTCTGCCTCTCTCTCTCTGAGTCTTCCTGTGCAGCAGAAGTTGTGTGTGTGTGTGCATGCGTGCGTGTTTTCTCTTTATGTGTGTGTGTGTGTGTGTTTTCTGCATGTGTGTATATGTCTTCCTGTGCAGAAGTGGGCTTCTTCACACGTGGTCTGGACATGTTCCACCCCCATAAACATGACTGCCTCATATGCAGAACAGGCAATAAAAAGAAACAGTCAAACACTAAGACAAAAAACAATGAAAGAAACATTTCAAATAATTCAAAAGTCAAATAACACAAAAATTTGGTCCACACACACACACACACACACACACACACACACACACACAATGCATATAGGATATGCACGGGACAGCACTCCAAATAGTGCCACCCAGGGATGAAAGAGGGGAACTGGACAACAAGCGTGTTTTACCTGCTCCAAATAAGAACCAAGACACACATAGTTAAGACCTTTATTAATGCGGATAATAGAATAAGCACTGAAAGCATTCTTTTTATTTTATATGCTATAAGCTTTAATCTTCGCACCTAAATTTACCTCATGGTTATATGGCATTTGGTGTGTGTGTGTGTGTGTGTGTGTGTGTATGTGTGTGTGTGGTGTGTGTGTGTGTCTGTGTTTGTGTGTGTCTGTGTGTGTGTTGTGTGTCCATATGTGTGTAAAACTAAGCTGATGAGAAACATACCTCCATATGAAGACAATGAAGTCAGTGAAGCTCAATAGCACAAACCCAGCCCTTGTTGCTGTCTCTATCTATCTATCTATCTATCTATCTATCTATCTATCTATCTATCTATCTATCTATCTATCTATCTATCTATCTATCTATCTATCTATCTATCTATCTATCTATCTATCTATCTATCTATCTATCTGCTATATGTGTGTTTTCCATATGTGCTGCAGGTCCAGCAGATGAGGCATGTACTGTACCTTTCTCTGTTCTTCTCCGTATGAAGCATCCAGTGATGAGTATGACCATGATGATCACCACTACTCCTGCTGTTATCATTAATGGTGCAGCCTTTGGCATATGAACAGAGTCATCTGTAGAAGTCATCCTCTATGAAACACCAGACATGTCATATTATAGCAGTCAGTAATGTCATGTCATATTATAAGTCTGATCAAAAATAGGTGTGTGTGTTAGAATTTTGTATCCCATTATTAAAAGACTTTGTTCCGGTCTGCGTACATGGGGGTGTTACATAACGCCACAATATAAACTTTTCTGTGATCTGTATCAGCGTATGAGGATTCATGAAGGAAGATCCCCCCCCCTCCACTTGCGAAAATAGAATACGGAACTTCACGAATGTTTGTGCCTCTCACTTCACTTCTACCCTTTCTGGTACACCTGTACACTGCTCTGTCATTCTCTAACAGTCCATCAGTGGTGACACTAAGAGTCTTCTCTGCCTTTTCTTGCTTCTGTTGATTTACCATCAACAGAAGCACCAGGATGCTAAAAGCCTCAAGTGGATGCAGAAACACTTGGTTGGTTGGCATGGTTTGAGCAGGTCTTGGGATATCTACAAGGGGATTGTAAAAGATCACCCCAACTGCCCTGTTACTCTAATGCCGTCCTGATAACAAAGATCTGTCAACAGAACACACAGTGGTATACCATAATATAAGTATATACAGTATACTCTTTTGATCCCACAAAGGGAATTCAGTCTCTACACTGATCCCATCTGTGAATTAGCGACACACATTAAGCGCATAGTGAGGTGAAGCGCTGGGAGTGGGTAGCACTGAGGGGTCAGCCATGGACGTGGCGGGGAGAGCGATATTCAAACATTTCCTCTGCCTACATTTTTTCCCATCAAACCTGTCACCTTGGTCACAAGTCTGGGACTCTAAGCAGTAGGGCTACGACTGGCCCAGAGTTAGCAGCATTTTAAGTCCTCAGTGCGCTAATACTTTTCTGCTATGAAGACATTGTTGACTTCTGTTATCACATGCTATGAGCTGCTTTTACAGCAACACATGCTATTTTCTTGTATATTATCATATGCATTGCTAACAGTGTACACAACATATCTCTAAAGCTGCCTGCCCAATCTTTGGTTATGTATTCTGATCATAATTCACAGATTAGTACAATAACTATGTTGGTTTCAATACCAAACAAGCAGGGTCAACTGTTCTAAACGTTAAAACAGAGATGATGAAGCACAACTAAGTAGTTACAGAGAGTCTAGAGAATGTGTGCGTGTGTGTGTGTGTGAGTGAGTCACAGACCTGCGGTCAGAGGGTGAGGAGTTTTTCCATGGTGACATTTACAGGTGTTCTGTTCTCTTGCTGCTTCTCCAGGGCAAGACCACACAGGTTTGTCTTCCTGTGCAGAAGTGGTCTGGTCCTGATCTGGTCCTGTCCGGCCCTATAAACATAACTCATAACAAGCAAAACAACAGAAACAGTCAGACAAACACTAAGACATAAACAATAAAAGACACATTTCAAATAATTCTAATAATAAAAGTCATGGAACACACACACACACACACACACACACAATGCATGAAGTACACACACAGACAGCACTCCAAATGGTGCCCAGTGATGAAGCTGGGGAACAGAGGAAGACAAGCCTGTTTTCCCTGCTCCAAATAAGAACCAAGACACACATATAGTATGACACACACGTATGACCTTTATTAATGCAAATAAACATTCAACGCATTATTTTCTTATATCCTGTAAGCTTTGGTCTGAGTGGAGCTGTGTGTGTGTTTGTGTGTGTGTGCATGTGTGTGTGTGTGTGCATGAATGTAGGCCATCTCCTGTTGTTCAGTAGCTGGATCCACCTCACTCCAAATGTAGCAACCAGTGTTCTGTAATGAACACATGATAATTGATCTACAATTGCTTTGTGATACTTGACACCACATGTAGGCTTTGTTCTAATCCACTCATGTTTTAGTGGCTATTTCTAAGGTCAGGATTTTCATTTGAAGGAGGACTCAACCATGCCTCATGTTCATGATGGCTCCTTGGCCATGTACAACCTCTCCTAATTCATCAAAGCCAAGGAAAAAAATGGCTTCCCATTCTATGTCTCCTCCAACAGTGGAGACAGCATAGCAAAGCGGTTTGTATGAACACATGCCACATTAGTTTGTTTGTTTGTTAGGCCGCCTCCTATTGGCCAGTAGCTAGACTCAGACAATGATACACTGGGTCCTGCTGGATGATGTTTGGGTCTGGAGTCTGTCTGGCTGTAGAGAGACACACAGAAAAAAAAATAATGCTGTGATTTTTTCTGTAACCCCCCCCCCCCCACACTCTCTCTCTCTCTCTGTGTGTGTGTGTGTGTGTGTGTGTGTGTGTGTGTGTGTGTGCTTTTCCACATGTGCTGACTGAGGAGATGTCAGGCTGTGTATGTTATGTGTCAGTGAATGCTCTGTTGGATATAGTGCTAATGTTGTGCTGAAGCCTGGCCTGACCTTTGGATGTTCTCCTTCTCCATATGAAGTATCCGGTGATGAGTATAAACATAACCGCTACACCTATTGCTGTCATTATTAGTGCAGTCATTGGCATATGAAAAGAGTCACCTGTAGAAGTCTTGCAATTGGTCTCATTGTCTGCAGTGCACACACACACAGACCACACACAGGTAAACATACACACATATTAGGGGGCACACACACACACACATACACACTTATACACATGCATGTACACAATACACACGCATATGGGCTTGTGCGCACACACACACACATGCTCACACACACACACACACACACACACACACACGCACATTCATTTTCACTTGCTTTGAAGACATTAATGCTTTGAACAAGGAACATAGCTAATAGTTACAATAAACCATACCATCAAGGATTAGCAGGTGCTGAATTTGGATATTAGTCAGTCCTCGTCTCTCCACAACACAGCAGTATTTCCCAGAATCCTCCCCTATGTGGTTAGTGATGGTCACAGTGAAGATGCTGGCCGTGGTGTTGTCATAGAGAAAGAATCTCCCGCAAGTGACCAGGATGTCACTCGGCGGGGACCAAATGATGACCGAATTATCTTTTTGTTGGAGAGAACATGCTCCCCTGTAGAAGTGTTTTGGGTTTTTGAGGAGTCGCAGGAGCGTTTCCATAGTGACAGTCACAGGAGTTCTGTTGTCTTGCTGCTTCTCCAGGCGAACACAATATAGTGAAGCGAGTCTCTACTCACAACTGTGTGTGTGAACGTGTGTGTTTCTGTGCAGGGGTAGGTAATTATTTCACACGTGGTCTTTGCTTTACAAGTAAGACCACATAGAAGTAACAAAAGAAGACATTAGCAAGCAGGCAAATATGTGCTGAATGGAGACTGTAGAAGTATAAATCTATTTGAACAGATTTGATAAATCTATTGAAACTAATACTTTCCAAACAGGATTTTTTTTGTGTGTGCATAAGGTGACCAGACCTCTGAAATGAAAACCAGGGACATTTACCAAAATATTCCTTGGGAACCTGGGACATTCCTATTTTCTACAGTCAACATCATTATAATTATCATTGTAATATATCATTAGAAAATAAGTAATGTTTTAGCTTCAAAACTTAGGGACAAAGTGGATTTTCTAGTATTTTACTGGGACAGACTACTAAAATATAGGACTGTCCTCGGAAATCAAGGTCATCTGGTAGTCCATAGCATAAAAGTCTGTTTATCTTTTGGGTCTGCATTTGTGTGTGACAGAGACAGTTAGTTGCAAACATGTCCAACTATACTTTTTATTATTAGGCCAATACAACAACAATAAGAACAGTATACCATAAGGAAATAGCTATACCGCCCTCTAGTGCTGACACAATAGGACAGACAAGGGCACAGCAGTTATACCATACCCCATTATAATCTTATACTGACAAACACTTGTAACTAGTCATTTAAATGCACAGCTTTAGTATTTTCATGCAACCTAATATATTTATATGGTGTGTGTATGTTTGTTTGTGTGTGTTTATGTAGGTGTGTTTGTACATCTTCGGGGTTCTGAGCTTTGTACGGTTTACCATAACATACAGTTGACCATAACAAATGTATAGTCTGGCTAGACCGATAGATAGGGGTGGTATTAGCGGTTGTCTTTTATACTGCCTCTGCACGCATAAGGTACCTGATAAGCTACCGGTAAGGTAGCCTACGTCTAGGTGACTCTACAGTGATAGAGCAATGTGATTGGTCCGACTAAACTTGGAAGAACAGCTACTGAGGGCGTATGGTTCGTTTCTAAAAAGACTTTTGCTACCACTTTGCTACCACTAAGGCATGTTCAGATTTCTAGGCTACTGTTAGTGGATAAAAGAACAACATTTGGTACGACGCAGACCAAATTTGCAAACTGATGAGACTCCATTACCCTCATCAGTTAGTCAGTACACTGGATCCAGCTGGATGGTGTTTGGGTCCAAATTCTGGACACTGACTAAATTCTCGATTGATGGATGCATGAATTCTCGATCGATGGATGCATGAATAGAAGCTTGGTGGTTCTTTTTCCTATAGACAGCATTCTGTGACCTCAAACAACAGGGCTATGGATTGATTCAGAATGTTGCTGTATGTAAACAGAGGGTAGATCTTTTTCATATCAGAATAGATCTAATTGGAAAGACAAAAAACTATCCAGGTAAACATGGCTTTTGTCTTCAAGTGGAAAAGTTGGCTTAAGATAGCTAGAAGACATTACTATAAATACAGTGTACACAGAACGTGCAGTGAATTCATGTGTTATAGGGAACTTTATAAATGTATCTCAGAGATTAGGTGATGGCTGGAATTAGTATTATTGACTTGTAAAAAAATCTCACATTAGGCTACCATAAAAAACTCCACATATCCACATTATCCAACTTCAACTGCCATGGACTGAGCTATAGAGTACCTTTTTTGGGTTGGTTTGTGTGTTTACACCCCACAAATTATCATCAAAGAAATTAAATAAACATATCAAGTAGAAGTAATGAATTTAGTTTCAAGTGAGCCAATGATGATCAAACTCTTCACATTCACCATTTTGGGCAGAGATTTCAACAACATAGTGACTCTCAGGGTCAAGTTGCTGGTTTTTCAATTGTTTGTTTAAATGTTTGTTGCTGTGCTGTGCTGTTTTAGAGTTTTCAGGCTTGGAAAAGCACAAGATGACGGAACAGTTTAAAGGCCCTCTCCCCTATAAATAGATATACCAAGCTGGCATGTTTTCACACCTTGTATTCATAGGTCATCTTCCTGGACTGACAAACTCTGCAACAGCTGGATAACATCTATTCAATTTAACTTTATTATTTGTGTAAATCAAAAATGTAATTTTAAATTTTAGGAGGGTTTTTAACAGTTTCTAAGTTTTTACTCAGACAGTTTTTACAGTTTTTTACAGTTTTTTACAGTTTTTACTCTTTCACACACAGAAAGATGTACTTACATATACAGATGTGTCTATACACACATATACACACACACAAACTTATCACACATCATCACCTTTTTGTCATCTTAACAACAGTGTACCTCTCAGTAATTATTGCCAGGTTATAAATAGGCAGCAGAGCTTGAGTAAGTTTAGCATTCTTGTGGTTTGCTCACATCCATTGTCCTACACCATGCATACATAAAGTTACATTTGAAACGGGTAGAAAGGGGGATGTTGCAAAGGACAAGCTTGTCTAAATCTCCATGTGCGAGTGTGTATGTGTTTGTCTGTGCGTGTGTGCAGTGACAAAATATCTCCTAAATCTCTAAATCTACATCTTCTACACCATCTTCTACGATACAAGAAGCTATCTACAGCATGTTCTATTTTTGTTCCTTTTTTTGCCCTCAAACTCAAAGCTCACAACTCAGACACAAACATACATAACATACACAGCCTGGGAGCAATATCATTGACACCATCACCTGTTTTTCTATCTTTTGAATGGGAATATGCTTGGGTATTCATTTACATGCCTATACATTTACACCTGGATACCAGGAAGGTTTAGATACACTGCATCTGACCACACTGGCTTCCTTTTAAACCCTGGTATATATCTCATATTAGGGTTAGGGTTAAACTATGAATGGACATTAAGACACTCCAAGGTGCATGCTTGCCATCTTGTGGTTTTATGGTGTACTTGTAACTAGTTTTTGGATAAAATGTGTGTGTGTGTGTGTGCTTGTATGCATATCCAGGTTGGATATTGTAAAAAGGCAAGGTTTAGTGAGCTCAACTAAATGAAGCCTGTTTTTAATATCCATGTGACTAGTCATTTGGAACACTGTCTCCACACTTTGAGAACGTCTTTAAAAAACGAGAGCATCTTTTGCAAGTTTTCTAATACAAACATCAAATATATTTTGGTAGTAAACTGGTATTTGGTAGTAAATGTATTTGGAATAGGTGAATTATTATTATACACAGCATTATTTGAAGATAACAGCCTTGCAAACTTCGCTGTCTCTGCCATAGTGACACTATCTCACACATGCGCCTGTCATGTTCACTACATGTTAAATGAATGCCCTCAGTGACCTTGAACAACAGGGCTAAGGCTTGAAATACGCCGGAATATCCCTTTATAATATAACATCGTTTCTAATATCCTTTCACATCAATGAATCCACATATACGGGCATGAATTAAAAAGGATATTCTGCACAATTCAACCTATTGCCCTGTTGTTCAAGGTCAGTAAATGAGTGTTGTCAATAAAAAAAAATACTGAAAATTTAGACTTAATAGTGAAATGGGAGCTATAGCTTACCGGGGGCAAATCAATTCATTTCCACTTTAATTTTCCTTGGCCCGTTCAGTTACCATTAGCTGCCAATTTGCTAATCAATAGCCTTGAACAAGAGGGCTATGGGTTTAAATTTGCCGAATGACAGTGTAAACTGACCCAGATTTCACCTAAAATTTCATACGGGGGGTTTTAACCTGCACACCAACCAGTACCACCAGGCTAGCTCCCTTGTGAACATACACTTTGACTCTGCAGTACTGCAAATATGATACATGAACACTGCGTGGCTGCTTTCAGGACAGTAGAAATTGTGATGATTACAAAATCACCTCTATTTATGTCATATGCGGGAAGAACACCCAAAGCGAGTTGATTGTCAGTACTCCTTTGCTATTAACTGTTAACGTTAGGACACAGATTGGAATTGTGTAGTTGTCTAGCAGAGACACCTGAGCAACACAGTATGTGGGGTCATTAGACATAGAGGACTGTGGGTAACTGGTCCTCACAGTCAGGATCGTTGTCCAGGGGTCCATCTGCTGTAGAGTATATGGGATCATCGGATGGGCTTGTGGATAATTCCGTTGTTGAGTATGAAGGATCTTGAGGTTTTTGAGTTACCTCAGAGCCAGAGTGGGCCCTGCCATTTAAAGGGTTTATGGTTGATTCCAAGGCAGAGTACAGAGAGTTGTGGGATATTGCAAGGGAATCTGTGGTGGAATATGTGGGATTGTCTGTGGCATCTGTGGCCGAGTCACTATTTGAGAATATTGGTTCTTTGGTTGTATTTGAGTATACAGCCTCGGCAGAGAGGCTTCTGGCTGACTGTGCAAGCGAGTATAGTGAGTCATTGCAAAGCTCCCTGGGTAAGCCTGCAAGAGAATAATCATCGTCCACAGAGACAGAGTTTGGATCTATTGTTGGGGGCTGGGGTGAAGTTGTCTCACAATTGGGAATCATCATGAGTAATTGAGCAAGGTGGTAAGTGGGATCAAGGGTCTCGTGGGGTACCTCAAGGACAGAACATGTACCATCATCATTGTTCATCAGGATTGTGGTTAATTCGGTGGTAGAGTAAACATCATCTTCTGAGGATTTTTTCTCTGATCGATGAGTGAGATATGAGGAGGA
This sequence comes from Tenualosa thibaudeaui, assembly GCA_027481765.1. Taxonomy (NCBI): domain Eukaryota; kingdom Metazoa; phylum Chordata; class Actinopteri; order Clupeiformes; family Clupeidae; genus Tenualosa; species Tenualosa thibaudeaui. The sequence goes on from JAIFZK010000159.1 coordinate 1,534,139, forward strand.
GGGGGAATCACCATTAGCAGAGGTGTATATGGGTTCCTCTGAGGTGGCCTCAGTTGTGATGTAGGAGTAGTCACCAGAGAGGACTATGGGCAATTCACTGCTGGAGACACAATCAGGTACGGGGTTGGGACCTGTTGCCTCCAAAGGAGGGGGGTCACTGTCATATTCACAGACTGAGAGAGGGACCTGAAAATGACACAAAAACATTTCATACATTTCAGTCACTTTCCAACCTTTATAACAACTTTAAAGGAGAAATCTAGACAGAATCTGTTACCATGCTCCTCTCTTGTGGAGTAATCTCCCCACCTACATTCGACAGGGAGACACTCTTAATACCTTTAAGTCTAAAACCTTAACTTAACTTAAATACTTAAAACTTTCCTCTTTACTGCACACCATAGTTAGGGATGGTACATGCTGTATTATAGTCGCAATCTTTACCATTTTAAATGAGAATTCCAGTGTGAATCAATCCATGGTTGGTATGGGAGTGCAAATAGTGAACTGGTAGCTAACAGCAACCAAATTGGGAAGAGAAAATTTTCATTTTCCCCATTGCCCCATTCAAGTTAACGTTAGCTGGCAGTTTGCTATTCAGTCTATCTTATATCAGATTTTCTCGTTCTTTTTCCAACAACTGACAGTGACGTTGAACAACAGGGCTATGGATTGATTCAGGCTGGATATTAGATAAATAGATAGAAAGAGAGAAAGAGGAAAGAGAGAGGGATACGTATGGGTTGTGGCATAGAGATAGAAAAAACAGGCCTCCAACTTCAACATCGAGTCACTCAAGATAAACTGACATATTTGTTTACCTCTGTGTGGCTTCTCTCATTTGTCTTGATAGAAGATGTGTCTGTGCAACAAAATAAACACACAGTCAAACAAGGACACTCAAACTCTGAACCCAAGCAACTGAATTACAGCACAGGATAGAAAAAGACAAAAAAGAAGGAGAGATTTCCTCCATGATTCTTCTTTAACAATATCGAAGACCATCTCAAATCATCTAAAACATGTGGAAAAATGAATGAGAAAGACGACTGAATTGCTGTGCACTGTATGTGTACTAGCCTGCCTGTACGCAATAATTCTTACAAAAAGAGTGTATTTCCTCGTGTGATCTTCTGGGGGACTCAATAGAAGCACATTCCCTGACATAGCATAAGAGCATATACAGTACATAAACTCAAATTTGTATGTATATATAGTATACTATCTCCATAATCATACGTAAAGAACAATATAACATAACATATTTTAGCATGCTCTTAACAAACTTCCCTGAAACACATTTAATTGTCTCTAGCTATCGCCATGTCAAATGCAGTTTGAGTTTTTGCAGCTAATTTAACACCCTGCCTGACACTCGTAGTCTATAACATCTTAGCTAAAACTCTGTGATCCTGAATGAGAGCGTTTTGAGAGTTTTCATACCCATGCTTGCATCTTAACAAGTCATCACCACTTGCACTGCAAGTACAGACAGAGAGAGAAAGAAAGAGATTTGATAGAGAGAGATTTTAATTTACCTGAAAGTAGGCATAATGAGGAGCAAGTGAGGAAACCCGCCATGACTTTGTAAGTCATTAGTCCATACTGACAAAGTGCTTCAAAACCCTATGCTAAAGTATGGCATAGTTGTCTTTTCTTTCAACAACACTGAAGTGCATTTGTGTACTTCCCTCTCACAAATGCAGTCTGCTCAACTGCCTGCTCTTCCTCTTTTTGCAGCACCTCTATTTGAGTGTTTCTATGAGGGTGAGTGTGTTAGTGTATGAGAGGAAAAGGAAGTTAAAGTTCTGTTTTAGATATTTTTAATTTATATTAGTTTATTATTTCTTTTAAATAATGTTCCTAGTGCACTGTAACCTTTCTGCTGTTGTTGTTTTTTTATGCTGAAGATGGCGGCTATATTGACTAAAAGCAGGTCCAACTTGCTTGTGTGGTGCAACAGCAAACCTCATCTGGAAACAAAGAGAAAATAATGCAGATCTGTTGATTCGAGACCAGTTAATGCCAAAAAAACTGTGTGAATGCTATGTGTTATTTTTATTTCATGCCCTTTGTGTGTTATTTTAATTAATTTAGCGTGTGTGTGAGAGTAAGAGTCTGGCATATATGGTTAAAGCCACTGAGCAAAAAGAGAGCATAAGTCATGCTGAGCACATGTGGAAATGCCACACCGTCGGAACGAGCGTGTTGGAACGAGTGTGTTGGAACAAGTATGTTGGAACGAGTATGTTGGAACAAGTATGCCAACGCCACCTCCACACTGGCAGCGAAAGTGTGCGTGGTTGATAACTCACTGAGTGGCATACGAGGCAAGACTTCAATATTTTTCTTTTCCAGAGCTCCCCCTACACTTATTTAAAAAAAAATAGCAACATTGTACATTCTCACCAATCCATGTGAATTCATTTGCAAACCAAAGAACAGGAACCAGTGATGATCATTATGATGCATTATGTTGATTGACAAGCCAGTAATAAATGCTATTTTGATTTTCAGTTTTATTTCCTTAGCCTGGTGTTTCAGACACTGCAAGTGTAGCAACCGCAGAACCTACGCTAGAGGCAGGCGAGAGAGCCTTCATTCACTCCTTAATAGACATTTATTCATTTAATCATCAAAGTGACCACAAAGCTGATAAATTAAGCTAAAATTGTTGCCTAGTGTGCCTTTAATATATAAATAACTCACCCTGTGTTTGTTGCAGCAGAAGCAGCTAATCGGAGCATTCATGTGGCTAGAGTGGCCATACAATCAATGTTCGAAATGATTAGCTGCGGGAAATATTACGTTTTGATCAGCTGGTTGGAGTGTATCCCTTGATTAGGCCAAAGACCATTTGTAATTCACAGTTTATAAAAAAAAACACATTGATGCACATATATTGTCCTTATGCTCTTACATGTTAGACATGGGAGTGTTCTCTGCAGAGGGACAGAGGGAGGGGGGGAGAAGGAGGGAGGGAGGGAAAGGAGGAGTGAGGGCTCACTCCTCCTTTAAGAATTGTCCTTATGCTATTACATGTTAGAGATGGGAGTCTTCTCTGCAGAACTTAACAAACTTTTGAGCCTCTCGCTCCGCTTTTACCCTTTCTTGTAGTAGTGCAGCTACTTTAACCTTAATCTGCTACGGTACAGAAGATGAAGCCAGGGCTTTAATGTTGTGTAATGCTGAAAGATACTCAGTGAGGTCCTGTACAGCCCCAATTAGTCCCACTGCTCTGCTACAGACCAGTGTGGTACTGGGACTGTCTAGGTAACAAGTGCACACACAATACATACACCATCCACTAGTCTCCCACACACTGAAAACATTTGACTGGGTTTACACATAAACTTGTGTACAGTGTAGACTTCTGTTTAGTTTATTTGTTTAGGAGTACTAAAAGGACAGTATAATGTACAATTACCTCAGTGATATAGCTGATAATAACACAAAGCTATACACAGGCATAAAGGAATTGTCAGGAATTACACAGCACACTCTTACACATTTTAAACATCTTCAAGAACATTTTAGGTGGCTTTAAAGAACAATTTACCTGATAGAATGTAATTGAGAGTCGAACTGCAACAGCAAAAATATATCGCTTTCTGCATCTTTCAGTCCCGAGCTTTACTTATCGTCATTTTAGTTTACTGTCGACTATACACTGCATGCAGCATGTCATGCATACAGGCATGCACCGTTTATATGTGTTCTCTTCCTGTTTAGACGGATGAGGTTTGGCGGTGTTTGGTGTATCTCACGTGACAGTACTGTTAATAGAGGCTGCACAGTTCATAACACACTGACTGATTTGAGTATTTATGACGTGTCGTTTATACACACTCTCACCAATTATACTCTCATCTTGCTGTCATTTGGCGTGTCTTAAATATTTATCAGAAGATGTGGGTTTGTTCACTACTCAGAGGATACTAGCAATAATATGGGATAACATGGGATACTAGCAATAATATTCTTTGGTGAGCACCTTTGACTTACAAGTTAATACACACTTAGTTAGGATGGTTCTAAGTGCCTGGGGCTAACAGGGCCCCCAAAAAACATTTTCATATTATAATCAGTGATTGGAGGGCCCAACATGATTTTGTCATAGGGCCCAAAATGTCTAGCAGCACCCCTGCACACAATTTCACTAAATGACTCATGCATGAGTTAGCATGGGCAAACCATGGGCATATATATGACTGTAACTATATTTATATATATGAAACCTGTAGTTCCATGAATGACCACAGGATGGCTCCCTAATGCCTCTTAGCAATGCCGATTACTGTCTTCTGTTAATGTGGTGTGACCACAGAACTCACAACTAGTTACAGCGTCCATAGAACATAAGGCCAGGTGCTCACCATAGCATCCCCCTAATAAGAGAGCTGGCATACACATATAGATAGCATGAACAGATGGAGACAATTATAATGGGAGTGCCTTTGCAAAATAACATGGCAACTAGTGTGACAAAAAATGCTCAACTTAGTGTGAATGAGATGGCAATGGTAACATCATCAGCGACTAAGCAACATGAAAGAGATTTTAGCCGCAATGCTTTATGAAGGACAAAATCAATTTTATAGCTTTAGTAGCTCTTGATGCGAATGCACAGTAATGGAACATACTGTAAAAAATATTTCAGTTGACACTTCCATGACAGAGATGTTGGTGAGCTGCCTCCAAGGATTATGGGTAATAATCAATTTGATGTTTTTAGGGTTTTTTATTTCTTTACTTTGTAGCTTCTGAACATGTAGGGCAGATTAAAAAAGAAAAAAACTTAGGCTACTGCTCATTTGTCGATTTGCTGAGCATGTTGAGGGTAACTGACAAGCCCAAAATATATATTCTCAAAATATAAAGGACAATTTGGGAACATTGTTTTACTAACTCTATCTGACTAGTCTAAGCTGAGCTTGCACCACACTTTAGCATGTCATGTAGCTTTGGCATTAACTAATCAGATTGTTAGATTAGTATGTTACTATTGTGGCATGATATGTTTTAGGTAGTCATCTGCTTGATGGTATGTGACATCATCAACACAAATTCAATACAAAAAGTACAGCCTTTAAACTTGTGATCACAATATGATTAACCTATGATCACAATATGTGGACTGGTACTGTGGCATTCTGGGAAATGCAATGCTCATCCAATACTTTGAACAACAAACTGGCAACAAATGGCCACTGGCCATTTTTTTTTTCAGTGTAAGAATCTTCATAGAATATTAGGTAGACTGGCTTCATGACACTGCTCATTTTTTATTTTTTTATTCAGAATATAGACTTTGAAACCTGCAGTTCCATGAATGACCACAGGGTAGTTCTCTATGGCCCTGTATGCTGACCAGTTATGCTAATGTTAGACTCATACCAGGTACAGGCGTAGATGATTTGGAACATGTTGTTGAGGAATATATTTCAGGATCTAAAAGGGGAGAACCATGTTCATGATGTTTATCTTTTATGGTAGCTATACAGTATAAAAACTGTAATAGTTAAAAAAATGGCTTGGGACAGCCCTTACTTTTTGTTTTAGTCTTTTATAATAATTGTAATAATCATAAAACTGTGGCTATTTCTCAGATAATAATTGTACCATCAAAATGTATAATCATCTCATCCCTAATGTGGACACTCAAAAAGGACTATTGGTTATTATCCTTCACAGAACTTCTGCATGAAATTATCATTCACAGAACCTTTGTAGGCTATGTTTCCAGAGTGAATCCCGCTACATTATGTTTGGGTTCAGAGAGCAAGTCTGTCTTTAGGGTGTTGGGGTTCACATGGTAATCTCAACTGACATATTTGCTAACACTGTTGACTAAGCCTGTGGTATTGAAACCCACTCTCTGTGGATGTGGAAACGCTACCGATGCAGTCATTATTCATACAGATTGAGACAATCTGTTGGAGAGTTGGAGAGTCAGTCACTGTCACTGTGGTGGAGAGACTGTGCGTGTGTCTGGGTGGGTGGGTGAAATTCTGGTGCATGGGGCATCACTGTCATTATTTATAGGTCGAGACAGAGTGGAACAGTCATTTTGGTGACGTGTGGTGGAGAGGAGTGACGAAATGGAAGTGATTCAGATAGGAGGGCTTTTTTTTTTGGCATGTTTGTGTGTGAGAGACTGTGTGTGGGAGTGTGTCTGTGTACAGGAAATGATGAAAGCTAAACGTTTATAATTAATCTGACCAGTTGTTTGCCCTTAGGTGACCCTGACAAATGTGAAAAAGTTTACTACAGGGCCAGACAGTCTCCTTCGTGCAACTCAGGGTTATTTGCCTTGCACAGTGCATATAACAGTTCCAACTGGGTTACCTGGGTTATGGGGTAATAACTTCCCCCAGCCATGCTAGCCCATCTCCTTAGCAACTGGATTAAAACCATCACCTGGAACCCAAATTCCCCTTAAAGTTGCACTGTGTTTTCTTCCTAGCAGAATGGAAGACTGGAAGTCTCAATTACTTTGGATCAGGATCAATGATTTATCATAAGATGAATTAAATGAGTTACAATTATTGACTGGATGGAATAGTAGATGACATAAAAAACTGAAGTAACAAAGTGAAGTCTAAAGACTATCAAACCTAAGTCACACTTCTGTCTCGCCCGCAAGGTTGAGACAGGATGGCTGAGATGTTACAGTGTAGTTCGTCTGGATCCTTCTCATCAGTTAAAGGAAAATGGGCTCTACATATACTTGAAAGTCTAATCCTAAACAGTAGAAAATAACTTCACCAGTTCCCAATCTGGCGGAATTCCATACAAGTACTTAGCTCAGGGACACTGTCCCCACTGTCCCGGGGGCTGAGCTTCTTCGAGGGCAGTCGGAGACGGATGTCCCGGGTGGAGAGCCAAACCTTCTGGCCCACTACGTAGGGAGGAGTGGGTTTTCTCCGGGCATCCGCGTGGCGTTGGAAACGCCGGACTGCCCTCTGGAGCTGATGGTGTGCACTGGCCCAGACCCGGCTACTCTCTTGATGCCAGTCATCTACGCTGACCACGCCAGTGGGTTCGGTGTGCCAGGGGAAGAGGGGTGGCTGGTGGCCGAGTGTGCACTGGAAGGGAGTGAGTCCGGTGGAGCGTTGACGTAATGAATTTTGTGCATATTCGGCCCAGGGTAGGAATCGATTCCAGCGGTCTTGGTGTTGTGAGCAGAAGGTGCATAGAAATCGACTAATCTCCTGGACCTTCCGCTCAGTTTGGCCGTTGGATTGGGGATGATACCCAGAGGTTAAGCTGACGGCCACACCCAGACGACCAAGGAAAGCCCGCCAGAAACGAGAGATGAATTGTGGACCACGATCAGAAACGATATCCTCGGGGATGCCTAAATGTCGGAAGACATGTGTGAAGATTGCCTCGGCGGTTTCGGCCACCGAGGGGACAGATTTGACAGGGATTAGTTTACACGACTTGGAAAACCGGTCGACTACAATTAAAATACAGGTAAAGTCATTGGATTCTGGTAGGTCGGTAATAAAGTCTACGCCTAGGTGTGACCATGATCTCTGGGGTATCGGAAGAGGCTGGAGTTTACCTTCTGGAAGATGACGGGGAGTCTTAGACATGGCACACTGGGCACACCCAGCCACATACCTCTGAACATCACGATCCATTCGGGGCCACCAATATCGATCGCGAAGGAGAGAGAGAGTCTGGGCCGCCCCCGGATGACCAGTGCCTAGGGAGGTATGGAGGCTCTCGAGCGCCTCCTGGCGGAGCCCGGTGGGAACATATAGACGGTTAGCCGGGGTCTCGGGTGGTGCTGGGTCCGATGAAGATATTCCCGGAACACTTCGTTCATGTACGCTTGAAACACGGAGGGGGCGTTGGCTAAACCGTAAGGCATGACACGATACTCGTAATGTCCACTAGGTGTGATGAAAGCAGTCTTCCACTCGTCCCCCTCTCGTATCCTGATGAGGTTGTAGGCACTCCGCAGGTCCAGCTTCGTGAACATCATCGCTCCACGAAGCTGCTCCAGGGCGGCCGGGACCAGAGGAAGAGGATGGCGAAACTTAATTGTAATCTTATTGAGAGCTCGGTAGTCAATACAAGGTCGAAGACCCCCATCTTTCTTAGCCACAAAAAAGAAGCTGGAGGCAGCAGGGGAGACTGAAGGGCGGATGTATCCCTGACGCAGAGCCTCCTGGATATAATCTTCCATGGCCTTTTGCTCAGGTAGGGATAGTGGGTAAACCCTTCCTCTACGCACCGGCAGTCCTGGCAGCAGGTCAATGGCACAATCCCAGGTCGGTGTGGGGGAAGTTGTGAGGCTCGCGCAGGGCAAAACAAATCAGCGAAATGACGGTAGTCGTGGGGAATGGTTGTGCTACGGGTTGCGAGTGGGCTTTCTACAGACGTGGAACCCACCACCAGGGGGGAGTTATCGTGACAAGACCTAGGAGCAGGGAGACAAGACAGACAAACATTAAAACACATATCACCCCATTTTAAGATTTTCGCGTGGGCCCCACCCCATTTTTAAGATTTCTGCCCGAGAGTGTTGGACCAACCACGGGCGGCCTAAGATTAAGTCTGTGGTAGCCTCCTCGAGAACCAGTAATTCTATACTCTCCTTGTGGCACGCTCCCACTTGGAGAGTCAGCGGTCCTACGGAGTGTGGGATGGTCCGACGAGTCATGGGTCGACCCACAATAGAATGCACGATGTAGGGGCGTGGACAGTCCCGACGCTGGAGCTTTAGGTGTCGGCAGACCGACCCGGATATGACGCAAGGTGGGCGTATAGGGTACGCACGTATGTGGTGGCCAGAGGCCCTACAGTAGATGCATAAACCCTGCACAACCCGCCTGCGTCGTTCCGTGGAGCTGAGCTTGATAGAATCGATCTGCATGGGGGTCTCAGGTGAAGGATCAGGACATGCAGGTCGGGTTGCAGGTACCGCGGCGCTGGGGTCAACTGGCAGACAGCTCTCCCTCCGGTGTGCCACCTGTATGGCGAGCTTGATAAACCGTTCTAAGCCCATGGAGTCATCATAGGCTGCCAGGTGGAGGCGCAAGGCGGGTTCCAGTCCAAGGCGGAAGGTTGTAATAAGGGCTGGCTCGTTCCACCCACTGGCGGTGGCGAGGGTCCGAAAACGGAGCGCATAGTCAGATATACGGCTCCTTCCTTGTTTTAGATTATGCAGCTGCTCTTGCACTGCGGAGTCGCCCACCGGAGCCTGGAAGACTTCTCTGAAGTGTTTGATAAAGGCGGTCACTGACTGAGTGGTGGGTCCTGCCTGCTGCCAGACACTCTCTGCCCATTGGAGGGCCCGGCCACCCAAGCGCGAGATGATATATGCGACTTTACCACGTTCAGTAGGAAAGCGGCGCGGGTCCATCTCAAGGGACGCTAGGACGCTAACCGGGGTTGTCGTGTGTGACAATAACTCTCGTCTTAATTCCTCTACCATTGCTCGAAAAGGATAGCATTGCATTGTTTTGCATTGTTTTCCTACATGGGGTCCCAAATAATTCCTATGATAAATGTTGGACATAGGTTGTCATATTGATGATGTTTATTGACTTATTCAAAAAGCTGCAGAAATATTTATAAATATATAAAAATGTGTAAACATAAGGGTCTGTGGATATTTAGCAAGAGACAATACAACACAAATACAGAGACAATATAAAAGACACAACAATTACAAAACTTGATGATATGATGATTATGATGATTACTTATTTACTATCTTTCACAGATATTTTGTCAAAAATAGGACAGACTAAATGTAAAGTGCACCGTAATCTTTTAGCAGGCTATGTTGTGAATGACAGAACAAGAGGTGACATCACATTTATCTGTTTGTGGATAATCCAGCTGTAGAGCAAATAGGATGACCTTGGGGAACTGTGGGGAATTGAGCAATGGAATAACTGGGAGCAACAGTGTTGGATGGGGGCCGATGGTTCATGGTGTCCCAGATCACTTCATACAGGCGATCGATGAGAGAAATCTTATAACAGGAAAAAGAGACTAATTAAATGTTTGAACATTTATGTTTATGTTTGAACATCTTTATTATGGTTTACAGTTTTTGCCAATCAATTTCACACTTGTCTCAATATAATGTCCACCTTTTCAAAACTCTTCATATGGTGTGCTTTCCCAGCACACATCTGAGCCCCAATTAACATTTACTGTAAAATGAACTACAGCCTGCAAAACTTTTTACAGTTTTGCTGGCTGGCTTTGTACAGTACAGTATACATTTTTTTTTTGGTGAAAAACAAATCTAGCAATGTTACACCTGTCTTTCTTCAAGTTATATGCTGTAGTCTGGGAGTATGGCAGTGTGCTATTTCAGTGGTTTTACTATACTTCATAATTTACAGTATTCTGTAAGTGTAGTATATCTTGGAACAGAAAATACTATATGAATACCAGTGTGCCATGTTACCTTGTCTGCTGTTCCTGCATGTTGCACTGCAAAAAGATCAGTGGTCATTACATGGGTATCACATCACTTGAGGTTCTCATATAATGTCTAACTGCAGAATGTAATATATGTGTGTGTGACTTTACATCCACAGTAATGTTTAGTGACAGTGAATGCAGTAACACTCACCTATTGTCCTCCATCTCCATCTCCACATATACACGGTAATTACAAGGGTTATCAACAGACCAACAGCAGTCAGAGCCACAAAGGCTACCATAATAGCACCTAAGGGAGCTTTACAACACACACACACACACACACACACACACACAAACATACAGAGAGAGAGAGAGAGAGAGAGAGAGAGAGAGACTGGATTTACACAAATCAATTTCAACCATGTAATTCATCATTGCTGAAAGAAGATCTCAGGAAGAAAGGCATGCTGTTATGAAACTAGCATACAAGTAGAAGCCAGAGGGTTGAGGGTTTGAGTCTGATGACAACAAATGAGAAAACAAAACTGTTAGACTCCTTGTTTTTGCCTGTATTAGTTCACGTTCTATTATTAATCTAATTATAAATTAATATTAATTTACTAAAAACAAAGTAAACTGTATTTACATGAATGAGCTGCATTTTTTTGCATTATTTTCAGATTTGCAAAGTGTTACATGAATAATAATAAATAAATAATGTTACATAAATAATAATGATAGTAGTAGTAATAGTAATAGTAGTAGTAATAATAGTAGTAGTAGTAGTAGTTGTAGTAGTGGTAGTATAACAACCAATAAAAAGCTGTAATGTTAGTATTTCTGCTGCATATAGAACTAGTCGTTGTAAATGTACAAAGTGCAACCTACTAAAATCATGTGAAGTTGACAGCAGGGTTGGTGATGATGACAATTTGGACCATGACAATGTTGTTGAGGATAATATCTCCGGATCTACAGGAAAGAACATGTTCATTTCTTTTGAGATAGAGTACTGCATAACAGTATGCTGAGTTTATGCTATTTGCAGTATGAAGACACCCTGATTGTGGCCATTCTGACAACCAGTATCTGAGTTCATTTCAAGCCCTGCGCATCCTCACAACACCTTCAGTTTGAGAGTCGAGCACGCTAGCTAGCCAGTCGACTGAGAAGCCAAAGCAGGGCTTTGGGAGGAAGAGTTACTAATGTTCTACCTGCACAACTATGCTTGCTACTATGCTATAGCTATCTGGCATCTGTTGCAAATATATACATACATACATGGTAAATGGACTGCATTTATATAGCGCTTTTCTACTCCTACGAGTACTTAGAGCGCTTTACATTGTATGCCTCACATTCACACATTCACACACATTCACTCATACACCGGTGGCGGAGGCTGCCATGCAAGGTGCCAACCTGCCACCGGGAGCAATTTGGGGTTCAGTATCTTGCTCAAGGACACTTAGATGGGGTCAGCCAGAGGGGCGCACGAACCTGCAACCCTCCAGTTGCCGAACGGCACCTCTACCACCTGCGCCACCATCTCCCCATACATACATACATACATGCACATATACATACATATTTCATATGTACTCAACTTATACTGAACCAAAACAAAAACATAAACATAAACATAAGCACATTAACAATGTAAAGAGATCAGTGTTAAGCTACTGACCAAAACTCAGTTGAGTCCTGCTGATCAGTGTGATTGATTGACCTACAGTTGCTCCCACTCCACACCAGTACTCTCCAGCATCTTCTGCAGTCAGCAGCTCCAGGGTCACAGACACAGAGCCAGAGGGAAGTAAGGGAAGTATCTGGATCCTTCTCGGGGCCACAGGAGTATTGGGATTGAAGCAGGTTAATCTTTTCTGATGCTGACAGAAGTATTTCTGTCTGTTTTGGTATATTTCGGGGAAAGTGCAGACAAACTCAACACTCTCATTAGAGAGACGGGAGACCGCAGTAGAATTCCACTGACCTGTCAATAAGAAATTTAAAACAGCAGCAATAGGGTTATATATATATGTGTGTGTGTGTATAATAATAATGTTTGAATGTTCTTTTCATTCCCAACCTACATCTGTTACATTAAAATAACATATGCAATGTTAAAATGGAAACGTTGTAGGGACAGCTATGGTGCTAATAATTGTTCTTTCTTGAGATGGTCTATGCTTAAATACTCAATATACATTGTACTTAAACTATTATTTTTACAGTCCCCTGTCCTTTCTCTCCTATAATAACACAACCCTTATGTTGAATAGACTTATAACTAGTATGAAATACTTCAGAGAGTGCAAGAGTTTTCATCCCATTGTGGCTTGTTCCTCGGGTGCTGTGTCAACATGACTCACCTGTGATAACCTTTAACTGTATGTCAGTAGATGTCACAGGAAGAGCTTCATCCACCATACACTTATAAAGTCCACTGTCCTCAGTCGTCAGCTGAGTGACCAGCACCGTGAAGTTTCCCTCCTCCGGGTTGTCTTGTAGAGAAAACCTTTTGTCTTGTGCAGGGGTGTCTCCACTATCTACTATAGTATGTTTAAAACAGACTCCCGCTGATGCTTTACAGAGATACTTTCTGTTGCTTCTGTACTTAACATCAAAGCCACACTTTATGATGATATCGCCCCCTTCATGTCCAAACATTGTAAAAGCCTGGACTTCAGCTGCAAAAAAGAAGCAAAATGCAAAAAAATGCAATAGTCTCATGTACAAAAGCTAAACGGACACTGCATACATTTGTAGAGCTAGTTACACTAATCCTGACCTGGTATTCCTGCATAAATGTGTACACAGTCATAAATAAATTTGGTAACACTTTAGATTAGGGTACACATATTCACCATTAGCTACCAGCTTATTGCCATGCAAATGAATAGCATACTAGACTTTTGTTAGTCATTCCAGGAACAGTTGTTCTCCTTTAATAATATTTAGAATTGATGGTCTATTCATAGAAAAAATAAAACAAAACTACAAGTCACTAATAATGTCCAATCGTAGTTAAGTCTTTTTGATTGAGAATAACTGTTCCTGAGAATATCTGTTCCTTTTGTACTACCACCTTATAGACCGAGCAAAACATATTGAGAACATAATTCACATACAACTAGCTTACTTACTGTGAATAAGCAGTAATTATCAATTTATACTGGATAGATTCTAGTTAATGGTCTACTATGGGTAGAATGAGCTCACAGAGAATAATGTATTAATAAGTAACTTGTAATGACTAACAACAGTTTTATAGTAGTTATGTGACACGGATGCAAACATACAGGAGAAAATCACATTCAAATACCAGGCCTAATAGAAATCACATGAACAACAAATACTACTAGAGATCACAGGAACTTCAAACACTAATGGAAATCACAGGAATTTCAAACTAACTAATGGAGAGTAGCAACATGAACTTTGCCCTATACCATATTGAACTATGTAGCTACAAACAATTCAGCAGGCAGACCTCACCAGGATTACAAAGGAAAGTGATTCAAATGTATAACAAAAGAAATCACATTATCAGAGGAAAATAAAACATGTCTGAATTTACCTGAAAGAAGTATAATGATGATGAAAAGGAGAAGAACTTTCATCATTAGATGATCCCTCAATGGTTCCCACTGTAGTTTTGCTGGTGTTGTGTCTACAACAAACTGAGTGCTTGTGAAACTTTCTCACAGCATCTTTATTTAATCACTTCCCCTCCTCTGCTCTGTTTATTTTTTCTCTTTCAGGAAGTGACATCAATCCTCCTTCCTCTTTCAGAGGCGTCACCATCGAACGGCCCCATTACTTAGATATCCTTAAAATCACCGCCTTTGATTGGTCGGTGACTAATGTGCCTCCATATTTTCTCAAAATTAGCAAGGTTACAGCTCTTTATTTGGTCAGTAGTCAGAGTCAGTATAAATTTTCCATTTTACTGGATCATTGATCGAATGAGCCCTAGGTTATTTTCAGGGTATTTTTCCTACTGTTAGTGTAAGGTCTTATCTCAGTCATCAAGGACCATCCACACATGCTATATGTATTTTTTATATAATCATTTTTTATATAATTTTATATATTCTAGCCTATCAAAATTGGGCAGTGTTAAATATGATACATATGGTTTACATTAGCCTTAGTATCAAAAAAATACTTCTCACCAATGGAAGCATACCATTACAAATATGTTTTTGTACACGTTTTATACATGAAACTCCCTCTGCCTGTTTTTGTCTATGGTGTCTCTTCTTATGTGTTTGTTCATTCCTTCCATGTTTTATTTCCTCTGTACAGCATTTTGGTCAGTTAAAAGTTATATCGGGGACGGCTAATCATATGGAGGAAAGCTGTACACCACTGGAATCGGTAGGAACTCCTATTTATTTTGATATGCGGTTTACCATGAGGGAGTTAAGAAATCTTGAGATATTATAGAGAGAAGACTGGATATGACATGGACACAGAGCTGTATTAGTGACAGTAACTAAACATTACCAAACATTAGCTAGCACTGTTGGAAAAACCAAGTTGTGTTGTTTCATGTTGTGTGTGTGACAAAAAAAACTAGGTGTGCCAATGCGAAAGCAATTCACTTCTGTCGGATTCAAAGGGTTAACTGTGTGCTGACATTAAATCTTATAATATAATGTGTGCTATTGAATAGGTTTGATTGTTGATACTCACTTCAGGGGTGTAGGTTTAGTGTCAACTTTGGTGGTGACACAAACCCCTTTGTACTCATTTAGTATCACAAATGGAGTCAGCTAACACTCAGCTAGCACTAACAGAACAAGCACAGGAAAACATAACTGAAACTGTTACGTTTTGAAGTCATCAGTAACCAACAGCACTAAGCAACCTCAACAACAGGGCTATGGGTTAAATGACTCTAGACTATCGCTTTAAGTGTTAAGAAATAGGGGTTCAGCAGAAAGGTACACCCAAAGGCAACATCACTCTAGCTGTGCTTCACAGTGGCGTAGCAAGCCAACACTAGGCCCATAAGCAAGATTATCAAGGCGGTCCCCCCTATACAACGCATGATGCAATGTCCACGAATACAATTAAAAGGCCATTAAAGCAGGACAGAGCCTGTTTAAAATTTCTCTGAGCAGGTAGAATAGGCTAAATCAGACTACTGTCAGAAGTAGGCTAATCTCACAACAGCAAATAGAAAAAATGGTGAAAAATGGAAAAATGGAGAAAAAATGCTGGTGATGGTCCACCATAACAATCTCATGTGAAAATGGTTACTCCATTTTCCTGACTTTCCTCTGTGCAAGTTGTTGATCACATCCAGAAGATCCATTTGACGATTATTTAATAATCACTAAGCTAATACTATCCTATAATATGTTGTCAATAAACATTGTTCAAATATGTTTGTGTTTTTACGGCCTATATAGTAACCTATTTAGTTGGATTTGCTTCAGCAGCCCACCATGAAGTCATGGAGAGTGAGTCTCAGTAGGTTGTTTTACAAAGCCTGGAGAGTAAAAAAACTCCAAAAAAATAGTGCTTTAACTGAATGAAAAATAAAAATATGCACACTGAAATGTATGAAAAATGTTTTTGGACAAATGTGCAAGCATTTGGTCCAAGACCTTTTTAAGGCAGTGTTGTTGGCCAACCATGCCAAACACAATCAAACCTGCATAATTGTGCTAAAATAAAATTGCACAAAATTGCCCTCTTTTTGGCAAAGATAATAATTGATGTATGATTGTGTTTGGGGTCGTTTGTCAACAACTCGGCTATCTATGTTAGCAACTTTGGTGATTATAATGCATTTGTATACATTTCCAACCATCAAAGTCGATAAGTGTTTGCTGTTGAGAAGTGAACCCTTGGTCACCGTTGTGAACCCTTTTTTTTTTTTTTTTTTTGCATCTCCACTGTGATCTTGAAGCACATGCAACCAGGGGAGTATCCTATGAAGCCAGGTTACTGGCTAAACTGGCTAACCTTTTGTCTGCTCTCTCCCGCACATGTAGATGATGATGACCAGGACGCAAGCAAGGACACAGAGAAAACAGCAATATTCTTAGAACAGACCCTTCCACTTGATATTTTACAGAGATACTTTCTTTTTCTGTTGTTCATGCTAAATTATGCACACACACACACACACACACACATACACACTAACTAAATATTAGTAGTTTAGCTAATAGCAGTTTAGCTACTCTACTACTCTATAGTAGTTTAGTTACTAGTGTCACGACTAGAGCAGACTGAGTGCCCAACTCACAGGGTCTATGTTTACCCTCTTCCTCTCAGGGTTTGTGTTCTTTCCTCTCTAATGCTACGTCTATCAGCCACAATGCATTCTGGTACAGTTAATATACTGGTAATAGGCCAAACTACAGCACAAAGACATCACTGATCAGTCATATAAAGGGAATAGAGTGACCTTTATTTGAAAAGTGAAAACGCCACAAAAGTATGTGTTTACTAACCTGTTTTATAGAATACATATAACAGAAACTATGTATGCAATTTACAGTAACAAACACAACCAACACATGATTTACACTTTGAACTAATCTATCCATTATTAATATATGTTCTGTCATACATTATTATAATACATGACTGAGATCTTTTTTGCTCCTCAGTGGCCACACAGCAGCAGAGTTACTGGGGACTGATAGTGGCGTATTCACAGTCTTGCCTGAAGGGGGCAGTAGCAGTGTGTGGAGGATCACTGCAGCCAGGCTTTGGGAGGAAGTGGACCGAGGAGTAGTTGATATCAGCAACACCATCAGTAGAGCAGAGACTTCCTGTGGAAGAACTGTCACCATGCTGATAGATCATAGATAGAGAGAGACAGAGACGGAGAGAGAGTCAACAATATGAGTAGATGAAGGGATACTTCATCATCCCTGTGAAAGGGGATAAAACTGTGAGACAGACTCAGACAAAAGACAGAAAGACTTAAGGAGATGCCATTAGCTGTGACACCAAGAAAAGAACTTTACTCACCCCTTGATCACAGCGGTTGTTTCTGTTTGACTGGGCTGGAGTGGTTTGGGGACCTGTGACACAACTCAACCAATCAGATGCAAGCAAGAATCTGCCACATCTATTTATACTACTTTGTAGGTGTGCAAGAGTTCAAGCTCTGTTGTTAGGGCTGGGTTAAGGAACCTGGTTCGCATGCAATACTACCGTTGTGCCCTTGAGCAAAGCGCTTAGCCCTAAGTTGCTCTAAGGGAGACTGCCCCTGATGTAATTAATGGTTGACATATGTAAGTTGCTTTGGATAAAAGTGTCTGGTAAATGTTGTGTGCTTATGTGTCACAAGTGGGTATGGTTTGGTTCTTTATATGTTTAAGTAACTATTATATATTGTGGTTGTTTGTGCTTGTGCACTGGGCGATTGTATCCATGAGCGTAGTGATTGCTTGATTGGTTGACTGGATTGGGGTTAAGGAGTGGCTGCTGATTGGTTGACTGGATTGGGGTTAAGGAGTAGCTCCTGATTGGTTGAGTGGATTGGGGTTAAGGAGTGGCTGCTGATTAGGACAATGGGAGAGGCCCTTCTTATAGGGCGACATCATTCAGAGAGAGGAATCCAGGTTGGCCTGATGACGTCGCCCCCCACAAGCAGCTTAGCGGAGCAGGACTGGTGGCTGGCATGCTGATTACAGAGATGCATGTTTGCACGCCAACTAAAGGGAAGTAATATTGATAATGTATTTGTGGTGTGACTGGGCCAAACGTTGGCTTTCCCGGCCTTGAAAGCTGTGTTCTTTCTCAAGGGAGGACGTTGTGTGGGACCGCGCTGCCTGATCGGAGATACGCAACTGATATCTGAAATGTGATGCGTGTTTGCACGCCAACTAAAGAAAAGTACCCCCTTCTTGTCCATAATGAGTGAATGGGTTGGTGCAGTAGTAGTATCAGCTTTGAGGCTGATTATTGCTTGCAGTATGGTGCAACCTTGCGGACAGTGGGACTCATGGTTTACCTTGATATTGTGGACTGATTTGTTTCCCTTGACGGAATGATTAACTAATTTGTGCTGTGCCATTTTCTGCATGTATTGTGGTGTGGCCATGTTCATATGTGTGATATCGTACAAGTGTGGGAAGAGGGAGTGGCACAATGTCAATGGCTTCTTGAGGGGTGGCAATTAATTTCATTTATTTTTTTGTTCTTTTTGGATTGTGGTTGTACGGTTATCCCTCATTGTCTCTTATCTTGGGGTTGTAGCTAACTGTTGGACTGTGTATCTATTGTGTGCCTGGAACATAAGAGTGAGGTTCTTTATCAATTGCCCATCTTGTATGCCAATCTAACTATCTGCTTTAACTGTGTGTGTGTGTGGCTCAATGTTTTCTTGTCAACAAATCGCTTTCCGGTATGGTGTCTGTCTTGGAGGTCCAAACCAGTGGGGTTGTTAAGCGTACTGGCCTGACAAATGTGCCAGGTTAGTTTTGTTTACATGAGATGTCATCTAAATGTACAGGTTGTTATGGAAAGTGTGCAGTAGGTGTGTGCGTGTGTGTGTGTGTGTGTGTGTTCCAACTTTCTGTCTGTTTTCCTCTTCATGTCTACAAGGAAATTTTGTGTTTTAGACAGTTATGACTGATACCACTAACCTTGTGTCCTCTGTCTTCTGCACACGTAGATGATGACGACCAGAACCAACAGCAGAACCCCACCAATAGGAACCACATAGACAACCACAGCGGTACCTGAACATAGTGATAACACATGCACTATATTCAAGAATACACACAGCCCTATTCTTGTTGATTACAGAACAATATACTGTTATGTTTCACATTTTCACTCGTTCCAATGTTAAAGTCGACACACACACACACATTAGTAAACTGTCCATGAAACTCCATTGACACTCCAGGAGATGACTGAGGATTGACGACAGGGTGACAGCGTGAAAGTCACTTGAGTTAGTGTTGGCAAGGTGAAGGTTTAAAAAATGTGTGTGCATTGAGACCATCTTTTAATAAAAACAATGAAATAATTCAAAGTCTTCAAAATGTCTCTGACTGACATACAAATGCTGATGGCTGCATAGAGAGATGTGCCAATTCTGTGAAAATCTGGTATTGCATTATTTGGGTTACTAGTGGTTCGCGATTTAGGTTTTTTCATGTCTAGGAAAAATTAGATTAAACAGGTTTCTGAATAGTCCCAATAGTACACACTATCCTTGGCAGAGTATGTGGCCACGATTAAGGCAAGCATATCAAATTACAGCATAAAAGTTAATACTGGTAAGAGTCATACCAGATGAGGTTGGCAACACTGGTGGTTGTGATGATGCTGGTAATGTGGACCATGGAAATGTTGAAGTTGTCTCAGAATCTAAAGGGAAGAGACATGGTCAAGAACAAAGTTATGTGTGTGGGCACATCACTGTAAACAATGAGACTTACCAATAATGAGTTGACTCTTGTTGATCAGAGTGATGGATCCACCTACAACTTCCTTTACTCCACACCAGTACTCTCCAGCATCTTCTGCCGTCAGATGCTGCAAGGTGACAGACACGGAGCCAGAGGGAAGTATCTGGATCCTTCTCAACTGTGTCCCAGGTGAGGTAAGATTGGAGCAAGTTAACCTTTTCAGATTCTGGCAGAAGTATTTATGTCTGTTTTTGTATTTTTCAGGGAAAGTGCAGACAAACTCAATGCTCTCCTCAGAAACACGAGAGATCACAGTAGACGGCCACTGACCTGTCAGAAAACATCACAGCTATCATGAACAAGCAGGGAAAGACCCAAGTGCAAAGTTTTTAACAGTCAAAATACTTTATGTGTGACACTCTGGAATACAGGCAGGGAAATAATCCAAGCCAAGGTCATACACAAAATCCAGGCAGGTAGGTTGGCAAATAGTCCAAGGCGCAATCCAGAGAAACAGACAGGGGACAAGACCAATGATTTGAACTAAAGAAGAACATACACAAACATGAAAAAAAAAACATGGAAGACAAATTGAAACAACAGTGGGGGTACAAATACACCAGGACAATTAAGAGTGACAGTGCAATATCACAATTGGTCTTTTTGAAAATGGTTGCTACATCCTCTCCCTACACACTTTCACTTTGTGTGCGATTTTACATTAGGTCTGCCTCACTGTGCAGTGCAGTGGAGTGCAGTGCTTTGGGATAAGGACAGAGACTGAGACATCAGAGAAATAAACACAGAGCAAGAAATAGAGGAAGCAAAGCACAAACACAATTCAGACACAAAATATACCAAAGCAGAAAATAGCCACCAGGGTGCCACTTACCCCCAGGCCAATTAAGAGTAACAGAAGACTTGAACAGTCCAACATGACAATCAGTCTTTTTGAAAATGGCTGCTACATCCTCTCCCTACACACTTTCACTTTGTGTGCGATTTTACATTAGGGTCCGCCTCACTGTGCAGTGCAGTGGAGTGCAGTGCTTTGGGATAAGGGCAGAGACCGAGATATCAGACAGAGGAACACAGAGCAAGAAATAGAGGAAGCAAAGCACAAACACAATTCAGACACAGAACATAGCAAAGTAGAAAGTAGCCACCAGGGTGCCAGACAGGTCGTCTAGGCTGGATCCTGACAATAGCGATACCCAAATACCTTCTGCAAATGACAGCTAAGATCATATAATATTTGCTCTGTGAGCCTCTGTCTGTCCTTTAAGATGTTAGAAACGTGCCACCATAACATGACATCATCCAATATTAAAGGACAAATCCAGAGTAAATCAATCAATAAACCTGTAGTTTGGGGGTCACAGAGTGCTGTTGGAAGGGAAAAGAATGAGAAAATTTGATACAACATAGACCAAAAGGTCAACTGACAGCTAACATTAACCAAATGGGGCACAGACCTAACATTCAACTTCATTTTCCTGTTCCCTGTTAATGCTTGTTGCCAGTTTGCCATTCCATCTATATTGTATCAAATTTTCTTTTTTTTTTTTCGACCGACAACACGCAGTGACCTTGAACAACAGGGCTATTGATTTATTTACACCAGATGACTGCATGAGAACTCCTCATCCACAGTGTTGTAGGTACTTCTCTCTCTCTCTCTCTCTCTCTCCCCCAAATTCATTTTCGAACTAATGATCTTAAAGGTATCACTAACCAGGGATAACAGTCAACAGTATGTCATCAGATAGCATACGAACTTGGTCCATCCCACATGTGTATATTCCTTTGTCCTGAGTAGTTAAGTGAGAAATCAGCACCATGAAGTTTCCCTCTGATGGGTTGTTCTGTAGAAAAAAACGTTTCTCTCGTGCAGGAGTAGTTCCATTACCTACTATGATATTAGAACACACTCCCCCTGATCCTTTACAGAGATACTTTCTGTTGTTTTCATGATGTTTAGGGTAGTCACATTTTATAATGACATCACCTCCTTCATATCCGTCCAAAGTAAGGGCCCAGACTTTAACTGCAAAATGAAAAAGAATGCATAAAGTTACACTTTCCAACAGAAAGCACCTAATATGTTTTTGGGTTGTTAACTGAATGATATGTGATGTCAATGGGGTAATATTGACAAAAAACTTTTATCGAAACACAATGTATGTTATTGTACTTCTCTTTCTCCTCTCTTCTTTTTTTATGGGGGGGACGCCATGACAGGTCCTTTTAATCACTGGGCTGATTTAGCTCCACAATCCATCATCTGCAAACCAGCACCTCACCTTCACCTTTAGTCCCTTCCCATTTAAGGCTTTTATTTACTAACGTTAAGTGGGTGGAGTTAGGAGCGCAGAAACGTTAGTTTAACTCAGCTAAAGGTAAGTTATGTTAAGTTTTGCCTAGATGTAAAATGAATTATTATTCCTTTTCTCCTTTGTGTGTTGATTAGGTAAGAGGTGGAACTTTTACAACACATTTTACAACATTTGCTTTTCTTATCTGGTCTTATCTCAGTAGTGACAAAATGTTCTAAAATGTCTTTTCCATGATTTGTCATCTGGCTCTATGACTCATACCCCCAACCAATATAACCCCCCAATAATCATATAACCGTCTTTATTAAAAAAGTATCTGGCATAAATAACTCAACAATTAAAAGCCAACAGAAGTAATATGTTTACTCATCTAACAAGGTGTCTCCCCCCTTGTATAGGACTTGGTTTAACCCAACCCATCGTCTTTCTCCCCACTTGGCATTTGGCATTTTTCACTTACTGATGCTAGTTTGCCGGTGTGTTTGCCTTAATGCAAGCTAATTGGTCACAAAGGTTTTGGGAAGGAGAATGAGAAGGGTGTGTAAAGGACATCCACCTATTAGGCTACGGTTTGTCCGTGTCTAATAAAAAGAGGTAAGAAACACCCTGCTCAAAATGAAGTGGCCTAATGAGGGAACACACTCCCCAGCAGAGCTTAGTGTGAAGCAGCATGAATATAAAACTTTAGTTATTTCTTTACTAACAGTTTGACAGACAGTCCTCATCACTATTCTAATGCTGGAAATCTAAAAGAGCAAGAACACATAACCAGTATACCAGCAACAACCAAAGGGGAAAAAATCAATCATAACTACCGGTCTTTCTGTTCAAAATCTAAACTTTTCTTGAGAAAAGGACTATGATGACAAGGAAAAGATCAATCATTATTCTTAAAATCTGATTTCCTCAGTAGTTTCTCTGGCAGTATAGTAGTGCTGCTGTCATGGCTACGACATACTGAAGGTACGATTATCTCACAGATTCTATATTTACTCCTCCCAAATATCCCCTTATAGTGCGGTTTTATCTGTTCCTATACGCTGTACAAGTGACATTTGTGCTTTTTCAGTGACTTATTCACTTCAGAATGTCATCTGTACTGCATGTGTAGTGTAAAGAGAACACATTTTTAATTTTATGTTTTTTAGTTGTACACTGTCCAAGTACACAGAAAGATGAACTGTCAACCCACCATGCACAGCACAGTAATGCTGTCATGGTTATGTGGTCTAAACACATTGCACATAAAGTCTAAATGCGCTTAAACACACATTTTACCCAAGAGGCTCACCATGGCCACAGCAGTAAACAACATCCATGACAAACCAGATTGTATGACCAGATTTATTGTGTTTCATGCACAGCAGCACAATCTCATGCCAAAGTGCTAAATTTGGAAATTAAACCATTGTACATGTTGGCCAAGCATAGAAATTATATTATTACTGAAATAATACCCGAGAGTTTACCTGAGAGAAGGAATATGATGGAAAAGAACAGAATCCTCATCCTCATTTCTTCAATAGTCTGTCCAGTAGTTTAGCTGTGCTGCTGTTGAGGCTACTACATACTGAGTGGACAACTCTAACTGTGTCTATATTTATTTACTTCCCCTCCAATGAACATGTGGTTTGGCCTTCTTTCTTTCTAATTGTCAGAGACATCAGCCATCCTTCCTCTTTTATGGTGTTCAACACACTTCATATTTCACTTCTAATTACCCAATTATAGAGGGAGTACTGACATGTAAAAGAGTTACTATATGTTATACTCACAGAGAATAAGGTTTGGGGGAAAAAAGATATTTAATTAATTAATTAACAGATCCATTGTACTTTTATCCATGTCCTCCCAGGTCACATCACTCATAAAGTCCAGATGTGTACAGACACCCTCTGCTGGACATAGAGGGTCATGAAAAACACGGCAGGTTACTAATCTCTTTCTGCAGCTAACCCCTCTGAGTTCATTTCTTGATTATGACCCTCAGTGCCCATCAGTGTTGAGCTATGTCAGACTTTAGTAAATACATTATCATTCTATTAATGAAAGCATGAGGATTTTTCATTATTTATAAATGTTTTCATAATAGTAATGGCTACGAAATATGTCTAGCTTTGTAAACAATCTTTATTGCATTTGATTTTACCTAGGCAATATGAGCCCTCGTGTAACTACCCTCCAGCAACTGTGGGTTCAGACTTCTGAACATCCATTGTCTTTATTAATTGTAATTAATTGTCTTTAGCCTGATCTTATCCTGTACTTGGTATTTGTATCAACTGTATAATCAGAAAGGGGAGACCACATGTGGAGTATGATGCAAAGAAATATATTTATTAAAGATAAATAATTTGCCAAAATATCAATATATATATGTAAGGTAAGAAAATAAAAATGGATGCCGTGAGAGAAATGAGGTGTGTAAAGAAACAAGAACACCAAAAAGATGCAGGAGGAGGAGAAGTGGGGTTCTCCACGACCATCTGGAGAGGTTTTAAAACCCAGCAACCAGGAAGCAATCACACACACCACCCCACACCTGTGCTTGGCCCACTTAGCGCGACAAGCAGGTAAAAAGCAGAGAGGAGGAGGTGTCTGATGGATTCGTGACAGACCCCTCAGTACCATTAATGGAAGTGATGTGGAAATTTGTATGCAAGATTAAAGAGCAGAAATCAAACATTCCCATGCTGTGATCTTTTTCCTCCTCTACCTCCTCACTCAAGATTAACTAAGATGATGAAGGTGATGACAATGATGATGGTCAGTCATGTGCCTGTGTTTGTGCAGGCTCCGGTAAACAGACTAGTCTTGGTTGTTGTTTGTGGTTGTGGGGTTCATGAATTGATAGACTCCTGCCCCATGGTGTTGGGGTTCGAGATCTGGTAGACTGAGTCCTGTTGCATGTTGTTGGGGTTCAAGATCTGGTAGACTGAGTCCTGTTGCATGATGTTGGGGTACAAGATCTGGTAGACTAGGTCCTGTTGCATAGTGTTTGAGGTGCTAAGGAGGTGGATGGAACTGCAGGCTGTGACACTGAAGCTGGATCATTCTCATAATCAACCAGATCCTGAGAGAAAATCTCATGATCAGATGAGTTATCAGTGATTATGTCCAATCTGTGCATGTGTGTGTGTCTGTGTGGGGTTAGCATTTGTCAAACAGTGTTGAAGAAGATATATATATATATATATAAATAATCACCTCTAGTCTGACAGGAGGAGCTGGAGTCGTCTGGCTAAGAGGAGCAGCAGCAGCAGCAGCAAGTGAAAAACACAAAGGTGGATTAACTTGCGTTCATCTGTGTGTGTGTGCATGTGTTTGTGTGTGTGTGTGCAATTGTGTGTGCATGCTTGCAAATAGTATGCAGAGAAGCAGAGTTGCCACCAGTACCTGTTATCATCTGCCTTTTGTATTTCCAGTACATGAAAAACACTAGTCCAATTACAGTCACCCCATATAATAAGAGAAGCCCAGTGAGCAGTCAGATAGCAGTAGTGAGGAGATAGGAGCCATAGGAGACTATGAGAACAGGTTTATGCCACTCTTATGGCAAGGAATGTCAAAACAGGCAATCAACCAGATTGACTCATACCAGATGAGGTTGGCATCACTGGTGGTTGTGATGATGGAGGTAATGTGGACCATGAAAATGTTGAAGTTGTCTCAGATTCTAAAGGGAAGAGACATGGTCAAGAACAAAGTTATGTGTGTGGGCACATCACTGTAAACAATGAGATTTACCAATAATTAGTTGACTCTTGTTGATCAGAGTGATGGATTCACCTACAAATTCCTTTACTCCACACCAGTACTCTCCAGCATCTTCTGCCGTCAGCCACTGCAAGGTTACAGACACAGAGCCAGAGGGAAGGACCTGGATCCTTCTCAACTGTGTCCCAGGTGAGGTAAGATTGGAGCAAGTTAACCTTTTCAGATTGTGGCAGAAGTATTTATGTCTGTTTTTGTATTTTTCAGGGAAAGTGCAGACAAACTCAGTGCTCTCCTCAGAAACACGAGAGATCACAGTAGACTGCCACTGACCTGTCAGAAAACATCACAGCTATCATGAACAAGCAGGGAAAGACCCAAGTGCAAAGCTTTTGACAGTCAAAATACTTTATGTGTGACACTCTGGATAACAGACAGGGAAATAAACCAAGCCAGGCAAGGGGTCATACACAAAATCCAGGCAGGTAGGTTGGCAAATAGTCCAAGGCACAATCCAGAGAAACAGACAGGGGACAAGACCAATAATTTAGAAGAGAAGGAGTAACATACACAAACATGAAAAAAAAAACATGGAAGACAAACTGAGACAACAGTGGGGGTACAAATACACCCAGGCCAGTTAAGAGTGAAGAGAGCAATATCACAATTGGTCTTTTTGAAAATGGCTGCTATATCCTCTTCCTACGCACTTTCACTTTGTATGCGATTTCACATCAGGGTCCGCCACATTAAGTGTGAGCTTACACAACGCAGTGCAGTGGAGTGCAGTGTTTCGGGATAGGAGCAGAGGCTGAGACATCAGACAGATAAACACAGACAGATAAGCACAGAGCAAGAAATAGAGGAAGCAAAGCATGTGTCAACTTGTCCCTAACCTGAGAAAAGTATAAGCAATATTTCTGAGGATTCTGCAGAAGGAGCTTGATCCACCACACACTTGTGATTTGACAATAACATCGACTTTGACTTTGACTTTGACTTGTAAAGTCCACTGTCCTCAGTGGTCAGCTGAATGACCAGCATCATGAAGTTTCCCTCCTCTGGGTTGTCTTGTAGAGAAAACCTTTTGTCTTGTGCAGGAGTATTTTCATGACCTACTATAATAATCTTAGAACACTCTTCTTCTGATCCTTTACAGAGATATTTTCTGTTGCTTCTGTACTTCATAGCTTCGTAGCCACACTTTATGGTGACATCACCTCGATCATGTCCAACCACAATAAGTCTGGACTTGAACTAAAACAAAAGAAGCAGAACACAAAGTTTCACTCAGTGTGTGTGTGTGATTCACTCAGTTTACAAGTAAAGATCACAGTGATGCTGTGAACTTATAGCTACATTCACTGGATCGCATAACACTTCACACACTGACCTGAGACTCCTGTGATTCAACAGAGAATAATTACATGTGATTCACACACACACACACACACACACACACACACACACACACACACACACACACACACACACACACACACATCCATATCACTCAAAGTCATTTTTGTTTTAAGCCTATTACCTGATCATGTCACATGTATTTCATGAATATCTTATGAAGTCTACTTCAAATGCCACTTTACTATGCAAGTTACTATACAATAATCACTTATCTGAGTTTAACACTGGGAGGTGACCTACTGTACATAGTGCTGACAAGTATTTATTTGTGGACACCGGTAAAGTTGAACACTTTAACAGTTCAGTGTAGACAAGTTACATGAACATTTTTATGAAACATTTGAAATTAGATTTTTGCTCTCTGACACTGGACTTGGCCATTGACTTATGTGACATGATCCAGAAACAAATTTAAAACAAAAACAGCAATGCTGCTTTGAAACTTGGACTTTTATTTTGATAATTTATTACCATTCAGTCATCCACATTTATGAAAAATTGTGTATGAATGTCTTATGAAACAGTAGTAAATGCTTTGTAAGCAGTTTATAACCGCTGCTATGAATGTGTTACATACTCACCCATCAATTAGATTCAGATCACTTCATAGGCTACAATAATTATATTTGAATCGTTCAGAAACACACAAAACACACAGATCACATGGCGCACTGCAAAGGATGCCTTCAACCATACAGTGACACCAGGAAAAAGTGAATACAGTAAAATAGAACTCAGTTACATGCAGTGCTGGTCAATATGATAATGTACCAACCACCATGCTCAGGTGGCTCAGTGTTGGTGATCAACACAGAGTAGAGCATTCTGATCACACACACACACACACACACACACACACACACACACACACACACACACACACACACACACACACACACACACACACACACACACACACACACACACACACACACACACACACACACACACACACACACACACACACACACACACACACACACACACACACACACACACACACACACACACACACACACACACACAAGCTCCAGAAAATGTTAGACTGCAGGAGAGTAGAGCTGAGAAAACACCAAAACAGAACATTATATGGTACTTATGAATACATACTTTTTTTTACAGTTGACTAGTTATTTTATTGAGCAGCATTTGGTAGACATCAATGAGTCCAATGCAGGAAACAAAAGAATAACATCAAATGACCAATATTTACAATCAAGATAATCATAATTGATGCATAGTTATGTCACCTCTTCCTATACAACATTTGAATCTTTACCTGACAGAAAGAATACGGTGAAAAGGAATATAATCCTCATCCTTAAATGCTGATTTTCTCAATATTCTCCACAATAGTTTATCAGTGCTGGGGCTGTGGCTGCAACATACTGAGGGTGAAACTGTCCTGCAGAATCTATTTTTATTCACTTCCTGTTTGTTGGCTCCATTACATCAGAGAACCACATTTCTATAGCTTGCCTGTCTCTGCCTGAGACAACACGTCTCAGAAGGCCAGAGAAAATGTTTCATACATCACTACATTTCAACCCCCAAAAAACAGGCTGTCACGGTGTCTCTCCGAATCTTTGGGTTCTTCGGGATTTTTTTCCGTCTAGGCTTCGCGGTTTCACTTACCTCATTATTAGTTTCACCCCACCAGTCTGCTCCCCGCTCCGTTCGCGTCACCTTAGTAATTACCCTCACCTGCCTCCCTCGTTTCCCGATCACCGCAATTTGCCGTCTCTCTGTAACAGACTGACGGGGACCCAAAAGCAGATCGGAGCAAAAGGTTTATTTTACAGTGATCAGGGGAAATTCAAAAAGGGAACAAAGCTCAGAAGATCCAAAAAACAGAAGGGAAGTCCAACACAAAATCATATAAGTCTTTGGGGGAAAACACACAAAAGATCCGGTCTTGTTAATATTAAACATAGACGGCAAAACAAAGAAGCAATCCTCTCAATCGTAGAAAGTTAATCCAAGAAAACAGGTAGGCAAAAGTTCTGGATACAAAATCCACAGGTAAGCGAACACGGGTGCAGGCAAAACACGAAAATCAGAATTCACAGGAATGTAACACTGGAGCAGGCGAAACATGAGAAGAGCACACATCACACATCAAGGAACACGGTCAGACAATCAGACAAGGAGCAAGGAAAGAGCTGGGGAATATATAGGGAACAGGGCAATGACACAAACAAGGAACAGGTGACAATCATTACAATAATCAAGGACGTGAAGACCGGGTGCAGAGCGGGAAGAGGGAAAGGGGCAGGGCAGACAGCAAAACATGAGCACATGGAAACGGTAAACAAACACGGAACTTGCAACACTTAAATAGACCAGTAGGAGGCCGGGTGGTCGAGAGCAGGATCATGACACTCTCATTCACTTCCTTGTTTTGTTCCGTCACTAGTCCATTCTCCTCTTTCCCCATTATCTCCCTCACCTGCACTCCCCAATTATCTCTGCATTACACTCGCTCTGTTGGTTACGTTTGACTATTTATACACGCCCCTTTCATTCACTCTTTGTCAGTCCGTCTGCGAACCACACGTCTGGCAAGCGTATAGACTCTGGCTCCGATTATCTGCACATCTACTGAGATTTCGTTCCTCGTTTTCCCCCGCTTTCTGTTACCTGCTTGTCGTGAGTTTTGGTCTCCCTGCTCGTCTGTCTCCTGTGTTTCTGCCAGCCTGTTTGTATCTTCCCCTGCCTTCTCCTGCTCCCCTCATCCCTACGGCTGCTTCCTGGTTTTCGACTCCTGCCTGTCCCTCGACTCTGCTCTGCCGCTTCCTGGATCACGACTCCTGCCTGTCCCCCGACTCTGCTCTGCTCTGCCGCTTCCTGGTCACCGACTCCTGCCTGTCCCCCGACTCTGCTCTGCTCTGCCGCTTCCTGGTCACCGACTCCTGCCTGTCCCCCGACCCTGCTCTGCTCTGCTGCCCCCTGGTCTCGACTCCTGCCTGTCCCTCGACTCTGCTCAGCTCTGCCCTTTCCGAACGGCGCGTCAACCTACCCTGCGCGTCTCGGCTGCAGCCGCCTGGTCGCATCGAGGCGCTCCGGTGCCTCAGTCTACCTCCTGGGACTTTTCCCCCTTTTCCCTTATCCTCAATAAACTTGTGTCTGAGAACGTACGCTATTGGGTCTGCCTTCTGTCTGTCCGGTTTTCTGACACAGGCACTTTAAAGTCATACCTGGCAAGACTGTGATTTCTTATCTCTGGAATTCCCCCTACAGTCACTGATTTAAAAAAAAATAAAGAAAACATTGTACATTCTCACCAATCCATGTGAATTTACTTGCAAACCAAAGAATGAGAACCAGCGATTATGATTTTCATGTGTTTCATGCAGGGATGTGTGTCTTCTTGGTACATGTAAAGTTGTTTATGGACATATAAGTGGATTTTTTCCTTCCTTTGACCATAAAAATGTGATTAACCCATGACTAGCGCTGGCCTCCTCTAAACCTCCTTCAGCTGGGTCAGGGGTTCTGTCTGGTTCCTTTGATGATTTTGCCCTTACTGTTACGTCTGACTTTTTACCAAATCACACATCTACGTTTGCTCTGCTTGACATACTCAGCCATTTGTGTTGATCTGAGCATGTGCAGGACAGAAATATATCCAATATGTCATCTTACATGGGTCTAGTTTCCATATCATATTTATACATTCCAACTAAATGGGAAAATAATCCTCATCCTAAACACCTGATTTCTTCAATAAATGTGTTTAGTAGTTTAGCAGTATTTGGCAGTAAACTCTCTCACTGAGTTTGTATTTATTCACTTCCTCTCCAAGAAATGTGGGGTGTGGCCTTTTTTTCTAATCAGTTAACACTTCAGAAGTCACATCATATGTCACCTCCTCTTGCCCTGTTATGGAGGGAGTACATGGTAAAAGTGCCCTTTAATGTAAAATTTGTTGATAGATAAAAACCCACAATATTGTATTTATAGTCATGCGCTCTCCACACACCATTAATAATGTTCAATTGTGTACTAACACCCTCTTCTGGTCATAAAAGTACTGCATGCTATCATGAATTTTTAGCTGTTGCTAAATTGTAAATACATTTTCATTCTTTTAATGATCGTCATGTCAATGCCCATGTGTTTAAGCTATGTATAAATATAAATGCTATATTTTTTTCTTGATTCTAAGGCTGATGTAACAAGCAGTAACGCTGTGTGAGTGGATGCTGTTCACATCAGAACCATGGGAAAGATAGCATTGGGAGGATACCATGATAAGGTGGCAGTGAATGGGGTCCGCTGTATGAATGGATGCTGCAATGGATGGAGCAAGGAAGAATAATAGTTTCTTTTTAATGACCGGATGGCTGAGGAATTCCACCAATATGAACAGGACCGAGGCCTCCTACATTAATTAATATGACGCAAGTGTGTTGGGTGGGTTAGGATATTGATTTGTGGGGTTTGCAAGCATCAAGGTGGTTTTCCACGACAATAGCAAGATAGGGCACCATAGTTCATGAAAATCACAGATGTGGTTTGTGGTTTGGTTAAGATGCAAACTCAAAACAGAAACAAGGACAGTAATGGCACCAGATATGGTCAGTGGTCACAAAAGACTCAGCATGTAGTATTACATGCAACAATGAAATGGTTCAGTGTTTGCTAGAGGGAAAGCATCAGTCAAACTTGACATTGAAATGGACAGTGTAGTACAGCATGGTGTGCGTTGTGTATTTTTGTCCGAAGGAAAAAAAATCAGTTCTGGGCCATCTAGAAGAGAGTCTGTGCAGAGTGATACTTATTCTTACTAAAGTGGTTTACTCACTTGTTTGTTACTGTGGGTTTGTGTCGTAAGCACAGATGAGGAAGCAAAGCAGACAGGATGTTGATTCTGTAGAGTTTCTTCCATTAGACAGCATCTGTATAATTACACAACAATAACAACAACAATAAAAACAAAAACATTATTCAGTTTTATTCAGTTCAACCAAATTGTTTGTGCTGTCACCAAAGATCACTGCATGTGACTTGAAGAGTAAACAAATGAAAGAATGAAAGAACGAATGAGATGGATTACAGCATATCACATCTTTTTAGCCGGTGAACTTGTGGCTATAGAGGAGGAAGTCATGCAGGCGGGATGTAGAGTTTACACAGTGACTCATAGAGTAGCTTTTTCCATTACACAGAATCTGTGTGACCACACACACACACACACACACACACACACACACACACAAACAAACAAAACCATTCTGTTCTGTTCACGTCAACGAGAATTGTCTCTGCTGTCATATCGTTGAGTCAGAGTGTTGCAGATGATGACAACTGTCATCACATCTTTGAAATGTTTTCCCTGTAAGTTCTTCAGTGTGGGTGGCAAGCGGGCCTTGTTGTTGATGATATCTCCAGGAAATTTACAATTCTTACCAGATTGTAGACCAGATACTGCACTTCTGATTTGTGCAAAAAAAAAAATGGTATTGTATTGTCCACAGGTTTGATCGCAGACTTCAATCAAAAGTAATGACTTCTTTGTTCACTGCATCTTCCAATAGGGATGACCACAGTGACCTCTGTGTGTGTGTGTGTGTGTGTGTGTGTGTGTATGTGTGTGTGTGTGTGCATGTGTGTGTGTGTGTGTGTGTGAGAGAGAGAGAGAGAGAGAGAGAGAGTGTGAGAGAGCGAAGGTACAAATTATATACCAACAGGATGTCAAGTGTTTTGATAAGAGACCAGGCATTTTTTATTAAAGATCCGACAAGTTTTTAAGTGAACACCCACCACTGCTAAAGAACATGGGTACCCTGGGAAAGTCTGATGCATTGGACATATTGGACTGGAATGGGGAAGCAGAGGAAGCATGTTGTTGTTGTCACCATCAGACGGACGGGGACTTCCAGTGGTGGAGCCAGTAAATAAAGTTCATCAGAAGTCGTTTTGATGGTGGAGAGATAGAAGATGAGGTGTGAAAGAGAAGCATTTGTGTGTGTGTGGGAGAAAGAGAGAGAGAGAGAGAGAGAGTGTGTGTGTGTTGTGTGTGTGAGAGAGAGATAAAGTGTGTGTGTGTTTGTGTGTGTGTGTGTGAGAGAGAGAGAGAGAGAGAGAGAGTGACACTGAACTGAATAAAAATCATAGTGAAACTTTTTTTTAATTCTGGTTAAGTAGGTCAAGTAGAAATCACTGAAGTTAGACATCTACTGTCTCTCTGCTTTCTTTTGCAAATAGTCGTGAATAGTCTGTTCCAAAACTGTGCAAAAGAACCTCATTGTTGTAAAGGCGTTGCCTTCAACTGACTAAACAAAATGACTCTGATCAGTGGTAGTCAGCATGGATGTAACATCATGTAACAACTTTATTTTTTTTAAGAGCTGCTCAGCGTTCCATACTTGAGGAAGTACATGTAGAATTAGAAAATACATTACATAAAATACATGGGCCAAAGCCAACACAACCCACCAATCATTTGTGACCATAATTTGACTTTATTTTAAAACACAATGTTCCCGTGTCTCTACATCTTGAGAAAAAACAAATAGTGTCATAGGACACAGAAAAAAGCAAAGATTGACAACCCAACATGTTGACCTGACAGCATTTTAAGCCAATAATTCTCAATTTTGCACTGCTATCTATCTATCTGAAGACACTGCTAGTTTTATAAATCAATGGGGGACAACCATATAGGCATAAGTGACATGCTTAGTTATTTATGTTGAGTTGAGTTATTTATGAGAAAAAAAAGCGTGAAGTGAAGTCAAGCTATGGTGATATGGTTATTTTGGCTCTCCTATCAAGTGGATAACTTCAAAGCAAAGACTTGAAAAACGAAAAAAAAAAAGAAAAAAAAAGGAAGCCAGCATGTCATCACAGGTTACGACACAGCTGTCTGCCTTAACCTATTTCTCTTTTCTCCTCCTCTTCTTTTCTCTTTTTCCTAAATTGATCACCTGGCCTGAATGAAATGTGCAATTATTTGAAAACAAGTACTGGTGTGATTTACTTTGCCAACTTATGGCATTACTTGCATTATGAGATACACGTCTAGCTGCTACAGCATAGGCACTTAATAAAATGTTTAGTGAGTGCCCATGATGCCACCCTGGGCAATAGCCCACTGAACCGTCCATGTGTCATCAGATCAACAACACCATAACTGATTGGGATCCAGTAATTGATTTGGACCCAATAATTGGTTTTGACCCAAGTGGTGCCCTGCTGTGGCCTTTCTATATGCCCTTCTATCAGAAGACACTCCTAGCTTGAGAAATCATAAAAGAGGTGTTAATGTAGGTGCCATTGTCTGTGTCGTTTGATGCTAAGAAATCATTAGAGTATGTAGCCTCACCAGAGGGAATTGTGGGTAATTGAGCCATGGTGTACACCGAGTTGGGTCCAGCAGGGAGTTGGGTGTGACTAATCTCCTCATACACTACTTCAGGCACAGCAAGCTATTAACAAAGAAGAAGAACGATAAAGAGTAATTTGATCACTTGGGCTGCCGTAGATATATATCATACTGTATATTCTATTGGAGGGAGGTAGTTAGCCATGCTCTGAGCTTCAGTGTGTTACCTGTCTGTCACCCCCTGTGTCTGTCTCAGATGAGTGTCCACTGGATGGTTTGGAACACTCTGTTGAGCAAGTGAAGTTGCTTGTTTTGTGAGTGTGGACAGACAGACAGACAGACAGACAGACAGACAGACAGACAGATAGACAGACAGATAGATAGATAGATAGATAGATAGATAGATAGATAGATAGATAGATAGATAGATAGATAGATAGATAGATAGATAGATAGATAGATAGATAGATAGATAGATAGATAGATAGATAGATAGATACTGATTTGTGAGTGCAGCATCTCTGACCTCTCATCCTCTTTCTCCTGTTCATGTACATGATGATAACTACGATCCCCAGTAGAAGAAGTACAGTAGTAACACAAGAAGCCAAAACAGGTCCTGAAAGAAGAGTGTTCACACATTCACTTAGACTACATACAGTGCATAACATGTGTTGGGAAATTAACCCCTGGTCAAATACGTCTGTGAAGAATCTCATTCATCCAGGTCATGGTAGTCAAAAGTGCTAAGTTGTAGGCAACTGGACTTATTTTGAAGCTTGACAATGTTTCACCTTTTATTCAAAAACCTAATGAGACAATAGTGGATCTATAATCAGTCAGAAGAAGAGATATGGATAAAATAGGTCAATCTCAACACCTACACATAGCATTTACTACAAGACACATACAGGAAAACCAATGCCCTTTATGGACACCATAGCATGGACAAACACCACCAAGCAGCTCACGTAGCACTCCTACTACAATCGCTAAAATGCTAACCACTGTCTTTGGTGATGTCATTTTCTGTTCTGTGCTGACAAAGCATAGAATAGAATACTTTAGTTTTTGTCATTGCATTTAAAGGAGATATATAACTAAACCTGAAAGTGTGCAATAACAGCTACTAATAACATTTAGGCTGAAAAATACCAGAGTTCAAGTTCATATTTTAAACTATGGACCTGTATCTTGTGTGAATTTACCCAGGCTAATGTAATGTGTGCCATCCAAAACAAAAAACAAAAAACGTAAAGATGCCTATGAATCTTTCGTCTGTATTGACATTATATAATGTGTATGCACTTACCTGGTGGAATTGACCATGCTGTTGAGCATAAATGGGTTGCAGAGGATAGTTCTGTGTCTGATGAGAAATAAGACTTAGAAAATAAATATCAAGACAAAGATAATGCTGAACATCCAGAGCACTGTAGTTGAGAAGATAATGCTATTGTATATTTCAAACATTTCTCTAACATTGCCATTTTGAACAGTGTTGCTAGTCTTGTAAGATTTCAAAAGCCAGACTCCAGTGCAGAGTAGGCTACATGGCCTACAGAGCTGGCAGACTTGCTAGTTTGAGGAGGAGGGCTTTTACTTTCACAGTAGTCATTTTTAGGATCCATAAACTTATGTGCCTTGTGGCAGAGTATTGCTTGAGTTGGCATTTGCAGGCAACCTAGTGTGGCACCTGCTTTCTAGTAACCTGGACATTTACATTTATGCATTTAGCAGATGCTTTTATCCAAAGCAACTTACATTTGTTAACTATCAATTGTTTAGGGCCAGTCTCCCCTAGAACAACTTAGGGTTAAATGCCTTGCTGTATCACTGGTTTTATTTCCCCTGTATCAACAGTAGCTTATTAAATATGTGCCTTCAGGCTCTGGTTTTATTACCAGGCTAGTATTTATTATGATCTATCTGATCTATCTGATAAAAAGACTGAAAAATATATACTTGTTACTGACCGATAACGAGTACAGTCCTGCTGACCAGAGTGACAGAGTCTCCCACAGTTGCACTCTCTCCACACCAGTACTCTCCAGAATCTTCTACAGTCAGCTGCTCCAGGGTCACAGACACAGAGCCAGAGGGAAGTGTCTGGATCCTTCTCCTCTGTGTCCCAGATGTGAGATTGTGGCAGGTTAATTTTCCTTGGTAGGTTGGATGGCACTGTAGCTGGCAGAGGTATTTGTGTCTGAAGGTTTGAAGGGAAGTGCAGTTGAACTCAGCACTCTCATTAGATAGGCGAGCGATTGCAGTAGAACTCCACAAACCTGTTAATAAGAATATCAGTCAAAGCACCACAACAAAAAGTATCTAAGAGAAGATGCTTCTTCCAATATCTCAAATTTGCTGATTATATCTTCATCAATTTAACCTTGAACTCATTATAGATGCACATTTACCAACCATATCAAGTTATAACTACAATATATATATATATATATAGTTATAACCAGGCTTGTTATCTCATTAGTTCTCTCCATCTTATTTTCCAACCAATGGTGAAAATGATTAACCGGTCTGTATAATGTGACATTAAAAAACTGGTGAAGTAATGGTGAAGTAATTATTACAAACCTGAGCTAACCATCAAGTATATGTCAGTAGAAGCTAAAGGAGGAGCTTTATCCACCACACACTTGTATGTTCCAGTGTCCTCTGTGGTCAGCTGAGTGATCAGCACCATGAGGTGTCCCTCCATTGGGTTGTCTTGTTGAAGAAACTTTTCATCTTGAGCAGGTGTTTTCTGTGTACAGATTCCCTCTGATATCTTACAGAGATACTTTATGTTGTTTTTGTACTCGTTTTCATATTTACACTTAATGATGACAGCACCTCCCACATAGCCATTCAGCAGAAGGGTCTTGACTCTGTCTGTAAACAACAAGCAGATTTAAAAGCTAAGCCTAAATAGGGCATTGGTTAGAAGCAAATTTCTTTCATCGTTCAGTGTAGGACATTTAGTACAGTCGTCTAAGCAATGTGAATGTGCACATCTGTGTGCGTGTTTGGAGATTCAAAACATTAACCACCACTTTTGTCATAGAAAATGGACAAAAAAGTGAGTCTACTTTCACTTAAAAAGCACCTGAGATGCACCTGACTACACAACACAGCAAAACAGATATGAACACATACACTGTGACAGCAGTATCAATATCGGAATAGTGATCTACACACATAATCAACACAAAACGATAACATTAGACAGTAACATTATCATTCTGCTTCCTGTTATAGGTCAGCATTTACCTAGGAGGAGGAATGCAATAAAAAGAACAAATATCCTCATTATCATCTGTTTTGCTCTTCAAATCCTTTCTGTGAAAGAGCTGTGGTGCTTTTTGTGTCAACACTACATACCAAGTCGTCCAAATGCCAACACAGGATGTTTAATGACTTCCTCTAAACCATTTCACAAGCCTGTGGTTTTGCTTGATCTCTCTCTCTCTCTCTCTCTCTCTGTGTCTCTGTCTCTGTCACACATGATTTACCTCACTTTGTTTTCTACAAGAAGCATCTGATAGGCAAGGCGAAGTCAATGATACATTTGATTGATGAATTACCCTGCTGGCTGTTGCTGTAGTGTACATGACATTGGAGCCTCAGTGGAGGGACCCTTGTCATCTGTGCTTTATAAGAGGCCCTAAAGATTAGAAAGCTGGATGTTCCTGAATGTGTTCCCATCCCCAGTGCTGAACACCTGAGCCTTGGATATCATGTCTTTGAGGGGAGATGAGACACTCCCCCTCAGGTAAATGAATCAGAATCAGAATTGAACTTCATTAGTTATTAAGGCATGTCTGCTAAACTTTGAAATTTTTAATGCATTAAATTGCATCAAGTAGTGCACTCAATATAGAAACAATATAGAAAAGCTAATTTCTTGACCCTAAGCATACTTTTGTGTTCTTTTCTGTACTTCTTCTTCACCTTGGATTACATGCTTAATGCTTACATGCTTGGAATAAAAGCAATGCTGCTTTGCGATTGTACTTTTATTCTGACAGGTTGACAAGTAGAGCATTTAGTATTGCAATTCTTTTTTTTTTTTAAATGCAGACAATTCTTCATTGATTTTTTTTACTGAAAATGAGAAGGAAATTGCATTGTTGATAACACCAATATTTTTGTTTCCCCAAGTGAGAGACACCACCCTGAGATTCATTTAAGTGGGGTGCTGTTCATATTAGAAAAGTACTCACATAACACACACAGTCGGGGGAAGCTTGATGAGAAAATGTAAGGTGGACTTTGGTTTGGAAGCACAAACAATGGAGCATTATACAAAATCAGGAGCTCTGATGACAGCCTTGAAAAAGAAGGCATATTTGTAAACATATTTATTACACAAGTTTCATAACAAACAAATGGATCAAAACTTAATGTCAATGACACCACTTCATGCACCCACACATCCACATCCACATAACCACACCACACATAACCACACATCCCCACATAACACACCCACACACACATAACCACAGACCACACACACACATCCCCACACACCACACATCTCCACATGCCACACCCATACACAACCACACACCCACACCCACACATCCCCATACACCACACACACACATCTCCACACCACACACACACATCCCCACACACCCACACACACATAACCACACACTCACACCGACACATCCCCACACACCACACACACACATCCCCACACACCACACACACACATCTCCACACACCGCACACACACATCCCCACACACACATCTCCACCCATCACATAACCACACACTCACCCACCCATCTCCATACCACACATAACCACACACTCACACACCCACATATCTCCATACCACACATACACACACCCACCCATCTCCATACCACACATAACCACACACACACCCACCCATCTCCATACCACACATAACACACACACACACCACCCATCTCCATACCACACATAACCACACACACACCACCCATCTCCATACCACACATAACCAACCACACACTCACACCCACCCATCTCCATACCACACATAACCACACACTCACACCCACCCATCTCCATACCACACATAACCACACACTCACACCCACCCATCTCCATACCACACATAACCACACACTCACACCCACCCATCTCCATACCACACACTCACACACACATATCTCCATACCACACATAACCACACACTCACACCCACCCATCTCCATACCACACATAACCACACACTCACACCCACCCATCTCCATACCACACATAACCACACACTCACACCCACCCATCTCCATACCACACATAACCATACACCACACCCACACATCTCCATACCACACATAACCACACACTCACACCCACCCATCTCCATACCACACACATAACCACACACTCACACCACCCATCTACATACCACACATAAACACACACTCACCTCCACCCCTCTCCTTACCACACACTCACACACACATATCTCCATACCACACATAACCACACACTCACACCCACCCATCTCCGTACTACACATAAACCACACATTCACACCACCCATCTCCATACCACACATAACCACACACTCACACACCCATCTCCATACCACACACTCACACACACACTCACACCACCCATCTCCATACCACACACTCACACCCACCCATCTCCATACCACACATAACCACACACTCACACCCACCCATCTCCATACCACACATAACCACACACCGCACCCACACATCTCCATACCACACATAACCACACACTAACACCCACCCATCTCCATACCACACACTCACACCCACATATCTCCATACCACACATAACCACACACTCACACCCACCCATCTCCATACCACACATAACCACACACTCACACCCACCCATCTCCATACCACACATCTCCACACACCACACCCACCCATCTCCATACCACACATAACCACACACTCACACCCACCCATCTCCATACCACACATAACCACACACTCACACCCACCCATCTCCATACCACACATCTCCACACACCACACCCACCCATCTCCATACCACACATAACCACACACTCACACCCACCCATCTCCATACCACACATAACCACACACTCACACCCACCCATCTCCATACCACACATAACCACACACTCACACCCACACATCTCCATACCACACATAACCACACCCACCCATCTCCATACCACACATAACCACAGCTTTTGCTTAACTGAAGGCTAGTTTACAGTCTGTCCATCTGCTGTCATGCCAGCACAGTAATGAGTAGCCTTTTCATCACACACAAAAGTTCAAACACTACCACTATCACACCTCCTATTACACCTCAGACAACACCTCCTGTTAAGAATCCAAAAAATGCACCAATGTTCCCCCCTAAAGCCCCACCCACTGACCCTTTTTCAAATTTCGCCACCACAATTTCCCAAACGTGTCTTGCTGACTTTGCAAACCCCAACAAATCTGTGGATTCTCCACAGTTCAAAAGCTCTGGCAGTGCAGCAATCCCTGCCAGGCTTCTCAATATAAAGGGCGCTGCATTGCCTGTAGCCATTGTCGAGACAAAGCCTCCAGCAGCAAGCATCGACTTACAGCATTCCATTGCTGTACGAGGAAGCTCTTTGTCAAGTTCTGTCAAGCTGATCATCTGATTGTTGTCTTTTTCCTTCCTTTGATCTTCATTGGTAGAAGTCTGTTCAGCTGAAATAATACAGAAGTAACACTTAATATGAATACAATATGAAATGTATAATGTTATTTAATATAGTTCACTACCTTATTGTAGTGTCAAAATATCTGGAAATGCCGTATGTAAGTGTCCACAACTGTACAGTACCAAAAACAGCACACTGTTTCATTTGCAGGCAAACCGTTGAAATTACCTAGTTTCTGTAGGAGTGGCCAAGACCATGCTCCCATGGAGCCCAATTACTCCACAGAGGGCTGCAATGATCCCTATGAATAAGCAATGATCCCTATGAATAAGGCTCCGAGCGGTGAGACAAATCTCTCCGACAACCAACCGACTCGCAACGCCCCGATCACACCTCCCAATAAACCTCCCAAAATCCCTCCAATCATGAAACAATACTGTATCTCACCCCTTCCAATAATTTCCCCTGTTATTAAGCAAAAGTACACCCCAGTGCCCCCCCTAAAGCACCCCTAGTTGCCCTTGAATCCCTTCATCGTTTGTTTCTTCCTTCCTGCTCAAGATTTCATCGGTGAATGCCTTACCAAATGTCCTACCCAAAACAATCCCTAGTGCAATCCCAACTGGCTCAAAGCTCCGGTCTGCTGCTCTCAGGTGTGCACGCACTGCCCCCCCAGCAGCCCCGCCTATTGCACCACCTATTACTCCACCTATGCTGCAAGCTACTTTTGACTGATCTCTGAATTTCTTCAAAAGATCATTTATCTTTCGAGTGCATGCACTGCCCCCCCAATAACCCTGACTATTGCTCTACCTATGCTGGGAGCTACTTTTGAGTCTGACTTGCTTCAATAGAGCCATTATCTTGCCACCCCCTTTGACCACAGCACTTGCCAAGGCTTCAATCGAGTATCGCTGTGATCAACACCAAGGTTACACTGTGATCCCATAAATCAGCAGCCACAATGGAGATGAGCCCTACAGCTGCTAGCATCATCTCAAAACGTCGCATTGGTTTTTGCAACCAGTGGTCCTCTTCTGGCATCTTTTCCATCTTCTGGCCAGTTTTGTGTTCTGAATGGAAATGGAATGCATAGGAAATGTCAGAAAATGCAAACACATGCACTCACACATTGAACACAGACCTAAATGTGTGCATTTTGTGTGTGTGTGTGTGTGTGTGTGTGTGTGTGTGTGTGTGTGCGTGTGTGTGTTCCCAGGTACTGGTTTCTATGAACCCAATATTGTTTACATTGGAAAGGCTTACATGATAATTTTATAATGTCTCAAGAGTTCAGTCATGAGAATGAGTAAACAATTATGAATACTCTTGTCATTAGTCATTAAATGTTATGAATTCTTTATAACCCTCCATGAATGCATTGATAATGCTTTGTAAATACTGGGTTCATAGAAAGTGTTGTCTTTAGCATGAGAACCTGCTATACTATCAGATTTCTGTATTCTGACAGTGTGTTATATTCAGTCACAGTCTCTAGGATGTTTACAATCTGTTGCATGTAAAAATAAGAGATGTTATATTTCCATACCTGATGAAATGGTTTTGTCTGATTGATCTGGTCCAGGAGGATGTTGAGGCATTTTATCCCATTGTCCATTGTCCACTGATCCAGCCTCAGAGAAGTGCAAGGCTTTGTGAGGGTATCAAAGTGGTAAATTGTCAAAAACCAGGCAAAAAAATATTTTTTAAAAATCAATTTTTCATTTGTCCTAACTGTTGGATTAACTGTCAGTGTCATGATCCTGCTCCCTGGGACCTGGGCCACCCACTGGACTAATGCTGCATTGCAGCTTCTTTGTGTGTATGTATCTTCCATGTGCTTCTGTTCTGTTTACCTGCCCTGCCCCTTTCTCCTCCCCTGCTCCACACCTGTGCCTCGTAATCCTGTTTCCCCGCAATGAGTGTCAGCTGCCTCCTGTTTGTCCAAAGTGCTCCTGCTCCCTATTTAAACCTTAGTTTGTTCCATGTTCCCTGATCATCTGACCACGTACCTTGAGTGTAAGTCTGTTTCCTGGTTTGTTACCTGCCAATGATCCTTGGTTTCCCGTGCTTACCCTGGTCCCTGTTTCTTGTGTTTGCCTTATATGAGTCTTTTTGAGTTTATTGCCTTTTTGTGCCTTGTGGATACTTTTGGATTTGAACTGCCTGTTAACGATCTGGATGTTTGTTTTTGTGATTCCCTCCTGCCCGTTTGATCCCTTATTGACTTTGTACAGTATTGATCTTTTGTGTGTTTTTTCCCCGAACCCAGTTTTTTGGAAACCTTTGTTGGATTACTTGGATTTCCCCTTTTTGTATAATTTTTCGACCATTGTAAATAAATCCACACTGATCTGCATTTGGGTCTCTGTCTGAATCTCACTGACCTTTACAGTCAGCCAC
This sequence comes from Tenualosa thibaudeaui, assembly GCA_027481765.1. NCBI lineage: Eukaryota > Metazoa > Chordata > Actinopteri > Clupeiformes > Clupeidae > Tenualosa > Tenualosa thibaudeaui. The sequence continues at coordinate 1,577,795 of JAIFZK010000159.1, forward strand.
CCTTGTGTATTTTTTCGTAAGAATTGTATGTATGTACTGTAGAGGCTAACCGGAGGCTGGTGATTTTGCTCATTGGTTCTCCGGCAGTCCGCAGCTTTTTAGCTCTATATGGTATTTCCCAGCAACTCATGCATGGTTAAATAGTGGCAGCCCACTGAAGAACCAATGAGTGAAACGCCAGTGGGCCACCAGCCTCTTGTTGGCTTCTAGGACCGATAGCTCAAATAGCTTGAAAATCAATATTCCTTGATGTGACCAAACACTGACAGGCTCACAACCACTTTTTAAAAAAATCTATTTTTCATATGTCCCGCACTACCGGACTCGCCAACAGCTTCATCCACCAGGCTGTGAGACTGCTGAACTCTTTCCCTTCCCCACTCCCAGCCCCAGCCAGCAGAGGCACCAAGCTGGCAGTAGTAGTACTAGGCAAATAGCCTTAAGCTACTTGCATTTTATTTATTTATACAAACTTAGGATTAGAAGTGTCTTGTTATGCATCTGCACTTTACTGTTTCCACATACGCGCATGGGATAGTGGGAAACTTCCGGTAAACTTCCTCCGATTAAACCCCCCATAGAACACGCATTTTTACAAAGCTCAATGTCCACCGGTGATGCGTCTCCCTTGTTTGCTCTGATATGCATCAAATACTTGGCCAGTTGTTCTGCCATGATTACAGTGAGTTTCTCCTGTCGATGGTGGATCTTCTTCAGTCCCTTGTCAGTTTTGTGTTCTGGATGAAAACTGTGCAGAATCAGAAATGTCTAACATTTTAAACTTTTTAGCATAAAGAAAAAAATTGCTTAACACACTTGCAACCCACTTTGCTTGTGTTTTTGAGTATTATTTGATTTAAAATGTTACCTTATATTTTGGAAAAAGAGTCTATGTTTGTAATTTATCTTTTCTTTATTTATCTTGACACAAACAGATTTTTTTACATTGAATTCTCAGATATGTTTACTTTCATCTACTTAAAGAGACAATGGCTGATACCTGCTGTGCTTTTTTTTCTCCCACAGGTGTCTCCTCTCAAGTTGATACTGCGCTGTCTGTGAGTGTGTGCTCGTCTTTCAGTAGTGCAACATGTACAATACTCAATACTAGCTAAAACCTTTTCGTCATTCGCTCAGTGGGTGTGTCTGAAGAAAGAATTCTGGTGCAAGTTGTGTGTGTGTAAAGAAAGTGAAGCAATAGAGAGGGGGTGTGAGCTTGGGTAGGGGTGGGGGGTGGGGGGGCCTCCCAATTTCCTTGTTCCTCATGCAAGTTGTGTGTGTGTGTGTGTGTATGTGTGTGTGTGTGGTCAAGGTCATGTGTTATTGTGAGGTCATGTGTTTATGTCAAGGTTGTGTGTTATTGTTCCTCATGCAAGCTGTGTGTGTGTGTTTGTGTGTGTGTGTGTGTACATGTGTGTGGTCAAAGTCATGTGTTATTGTGAACACACACACCTCTGAGAGTTCATTTGGATTACAAAGATAAGAATGTCTGCAGTAGCAACCCTGTTTGCATGAAAATAAAGTTTGAATTGTTTGGGTTTAAATGAGAACATTTACCACAGATGTGCTTAATTTCATGAGACAACAAATATGTTTCCAAGCTACTCCATAAGGATGTAGGAAATAATATCAATCAAACAGAGACCACAGAATTCCATGGAATGTGGTAATGGACATTTTTTTTCTGGAAGAAATCTGAACTACCGATGAAAATTCTGTGGGTCAAAATTATTTCTAATGGTATTTTAAGCCTGTATGATTGCACTGCAACATTGCAACAGTGATAATCGATCTGAATCAGCCGCTGCAGAGGGACTTTCATTGCAACTGAAGATTTCAAAGACAGTTCAGTGGCACTGCAAATCAAATTAGAATGTATGTGCAAAGTCCTTTTGTAAGTACACTAAGTGGTTAATGGTTAATTAATTTACACTATAAACAAATAAATTCAAGTGTATTTTCCAACAGTCCGTCAAAAGTGCCTTTTTTATGACTTAATTTAAAATGCATTTTTGGTAACACTTTCTATGAAGACCATATCTATAGCGCATTATGAGCGCATTCATAACAAACTATAATGCGCATCATAATTACTCAAAATGCATTATACACACTACACTCATAATGCTTCATGATGCATTATATCAACAGTTATGAATAACTATAAATCTAGCTTATAATGCCTTATAAATCCAAGAGTGTTCGTGACTGGTTATAAACTACAGGCTGGCCTGGATGATGACCAGGTGTATAAATTTTATACAGCTCCACCAACTATCCCTCCAACTGGGCAAGCGTTTTCAGCAGCTGTCATTGACACTCCTCCAACTTGGCCATTTTTTCAACCACACAATGTCCACAATATTTTTATCCTCATTAGGAGAGGTAGGTTGAACTGAAATTACAGACATAACACTTATAGTATGAGATGTAGACTAATTAAAGTTACTCAACGTAGTTCACTGGCTTATAGTATTTTCAAAATGGAAATGGTATGTAAATATCTACAACTGTATAGTATGAAATATATGATATGGTTTCATGTGTAGACAAACCTTTCTTGAGCAATCTTGAGCAATAGGAGGAGCAATAGCCTCATCATTAGAATCCCCAGCACCAAGCTTCCAAGCAGCTTGACTGCTACACAATGCATGTGTTAGCTTAGCTCACTCACCAAGAATGCCCATTGCTATATGCGCTAGCATAGCCTGGCCATGCCTTCCCAGAACTTTTGCTTGATTCCTACAAAGCTAGTCTGGATTTGATCCCATTGAGTTCATTGTCTCAGGAGGGCATTTTAACCTGTCCAATCAGCAAACAGAGGGAGGAGATGTGAATCCAAAGCTAGAACGCCATCAGTCATGGCAAGCTATCAGTCAGGGGCTGCATCAGGAGCCAATCAAACAGTGTTTGTTGACCTCAAACAACAGGACTATGGGTTGATTTATCGTCCTTACTGTGTGTGGTGGCACTGGTTAAATGCTCAACAGGTTCTCTTGGTCTGCTTTCCTGCTCTGTCATTTAAAGCCTTTGTTATTTAAAGCCATCGCTTGACTGTAGAGTACTGTTTTGAGAGAGAGAAAGAGATCTTACTGTAATTTGGTAGTTTTTATATTTTAACTATTTTTGCACTGGTCTTTCAGAATTGCTTTCCTTCACATCAACAACAGCAATGGCAACGTTATCGAGTACTCCAACAAAGGCAACAAGTGTGCACTATTAATTTAAGTGTGTCTATGGAAACGGTTGGTTTTGTTTCCTTCTTCTATCTCTGTAATGGTGTTTTTTGATTTAATAACAGTAATTTATAGTGTACATGAGTTTTGTTATGGTAGTTTCTCTATTTTTTCTTTTGGATATGATTTGTATTGTGTGACTGTAAAGAGCCAGTACAGAAGACCCAAGAGCAACACCCAAAGTGTGTAATACTCACGGCTGCTGAGAGTCGTCAGGTTTTCTAAGCGGTGTTTATTTAGAGTCAGTTGTGTGATACACCACGCGTTATTTTAATTTTTGTCAGATTTTGTTTGTTTGTTTGTTGGTCCTATTTGTATACTTGCCTAATTTCTTTTGTCATTCTTAGTGTTTAGAAAATAGATTTCACATGGTTATTTTGGGGATTTTGATTATAATAAAATATTTTTGCCACTCAAACTTTTTTGTATCTGATGTGTCTACTACTTCTGGACCATGGGGCTACCTCCCTTACAACAAGATCAACAGTAAAGATGACAATGCCAACAAGCAGCTACAAGTAACTGAATAGGGCACAGAAACTCACTTTCAGTTTCATTTTCTTATTCTTATTCTTATACCTATGCAGTTAATGAAAGCTGCCAGGGTTTGAGTTTTGACCCATTCCATCTACACCATCTATCTGGAGAAAGTAATTGGAGAAGAGTAATACAATCTTGTGTACTCAGTTGGAGTCTACAAATACATCAACCTCATGAGGAGAAAGGAGAAGACACAATTTAAAATACACACACAAACACAGGGGCGCCGCCAGAAATATTGGGCTCCATGAAAGATCATAATTTAGGGCCCCCCATACCCACACCTCCCATTTTTTGTTTTGCAAATATTGCTGGATATTGTTAGGTCATTTAAAATGTAGTTGATTCAAGTCAAATGCTCATGAATCTGCATGCATCACTGTATCTGTAGGGATTTATAACATTCTAGCACATAATGGATACTTCAAAGCCTTTCAGCAAACATTAGGAATTCAACCATTGACTTGTATGTGCTTTGATGAATAACTAGGCTAATTATCTGATCTGATATGACAATTACATCGGACACTACAAAACTGTTTTTCAAAATCAACACTTAACTTTGCTAACTAATTTAGTAGGCCTGAAAATACAATAGTTATTAACCCCAATTCCTTTATTTGTGGAATGTAGGCTTATTGCTCACCTCCTTCACCGTCAACTGAGGTTTGGGTTGCGGGCAGGGATCCTATTCCTGGGACTGAGTCTGTAATATGTGGGCCTCATTAGTCATGGAAGTTCTTTTTGTTGGGTAATAATTTACCTTGCATATATATATATTTATCTATTGTTTGCAAACATTGCACATACCCACGCCAATCCGGGGCAGAAAGCTTATAGAATAATCATCGTCATTTTGCCTCGTTTGCATCGTTGGTTGCCTTCGCGAACCGTGACTATCCAACCACTTTTCCAAGGCCAAACACTGCTTTCTGTCCCGGTCTGGCGCAGTGCAACAACGCTGACATGCTATTTATCTGATTCCCATAGTAATAAACAGAGGATGTAAATTAAATGCATTCTTATTTTTGGCTTGCTATTCCAACCAGGTTAAGAATAGTCCCTCTCATTAGAAAATAGCTAGTGCGTGTTTGCATCATAGTATTAGCTAGTGTGTGTTCCTATCATAGAAATTAGCTAGTGTGTGCTCGTATCATAGCAATTAGCTGGTGTGTGTTGACAGTGAATAATACCTTTCTTTTGGAAAAACCCTTTTTATCACGCTCAGCCTTCTGTTGCTTCTCCTTGCGTTTCTGGTATCCTGACTTCATCCTGAACGCATTTGTATTGCAATTGAAGCATAGCCTATGCCTACACGTTTCACGTGTCCCCTGCCAGAATCGGACTATACCATTCAATAAAACTGACAAGCATTCATAATTTGAGGATTTTTTACAAAACAAATCACAACCATATGTATTGTTTTAATAGCTGAAAATTATTTAATAAACCTTCATAACCTTCATTTTATAAACCTATGCAAGACTATGCTAATAAAATAATTAGCCCAGTGCTCTCCAAACCCCACAACTTCAGCTCCCCCTTGTGTTTCTTGAATAACACTACATATCTTGAGATTTATGGCAGTCAGTAAGATGACAAACCCGGGTTGTTGGTTTTGTTTTGATATGCATTTGTCTGCTCTCTGCTAGGTTTGTCTGCAAGGTTAACCTGTTTTGCATCTGTAGTAGTTCAGAGTCTGCATTGTCTGGGTGCGGCCCTTGTCAGGAGAGAACCTCAGCCAAAATAATAATAATAATAATAATAATAATAATAATAATAATGGACAAAGGATAATATTATAACATTAAAGTGTCTGAAAGGACCCGGACCTCAGAGTTTTAACAGAGATTTTTAAGTGCACTCAAAATGCTTTCTGCCCTGATACACTGCTCCTCCTGCTTTCTACCCTGATACACTTGAGCAAGCACACTGTGAGCATGCAAAATGCAAAATGAAAAATTTAACTGAGCAGCCCCTCTCTCTCTCTCTCTCTCTCTCTCTCTCTCTCTCTCTCTCTCTCTCTCTCTCTCTCTCTCTCTCTCTCTCTCTCTCTCTCTCTCTCTCTCTCTCTCTCTGCCACACAGACACACACACCTACCAAAAAACATGTAATATTACATTTCAACTTCTCTCTCTAGAACAGAAGAACACCTGATGAATGGCATACTGAATGTCAACAGAAAGGTTTGGAATGATCAGAATTTTGACTTGCAGATCAGGGTTTTTCTCAGGAGGGAAACATATTCATTATCTCATTCCATTCTTTTATCTGTATAACCCAAAATGACTCACATTAACTCACATGATCTTACATGCAACCACACACACACACACACACACACACACACATACAGGCCCAGGCACACACATATACACAAATTAGACCATTTGACAAAAATGAAAATGAAATGTGATGCAGTTATCATCTAATTTATTCAGAATGAGTATATCGGAATGGGGACAGCAGAGGATTTTTATCAGAGTTTATTTGAGGAACAAGGAAATTGGGCAGCCCCTTCTCTTTTACCACATATCCTGAAGCAAAATTCCTTTGACAAACAGGCACAGCAGGTATCACCTTTAATGCTTCTTTAGCAATATATTTAAATATATATACATTTTATTATTTTTTATATTTTCAATATTTTCTCAAATATATGTATTTAGCAATTTCTGCACACTGCCAAGACATAGTTTAATACTGTATTTGTTTTGAATGTCAAACATTGTATTGTTATAACATTGTATTGTTAAAATATTTTGATGTCATTCAATAGCTCAACTTATTTCTGTGCTTTAAATTCAATCTAAATGAACAACTTGTCAAAAAACAGAGGATGGTGGACAGTTACCCCATCAATTAGGATATACACGCCAAAAAATAAGAAAAAATATGCTTTTGGGAAAAATTCACTAATTTCAAGCAAAATTATCTGCCAGTGCAGCAAGAAAATTGCACTTATTAAGATTTCTTGAAACAAGAAAAAATACAGAGACAGGGAAATCTTACTTTAAAAAAATATTGCTTGTTTTAAGTATTTGTGATAACATATATAGGCAAATAATAAGATTCATTTTCTTATTTTTGAATTCTAGCATCTAGAAACTAGCCAAATTTGCTTAAAACTAGTCAACAAAAGGATGAAAACAAGACAAATGCACTTGGATCTAGGACAAAGAAACTAAAGCCCAAGTGGTCTCCCATCCACCTCCTGACCAAACACAGTACTGCTTAACTTCTGAATTGCATTGGGTTGCTTACCATAGTACACCACCATCACTACATCTGATGTAGATCAAATACTGTGTCTCTCTGTGGTAGAGTTTTTTGAAGTCTCATTCTACCACAATTTGTTTTCAGTGTTTCAGGTATTCACAAACTACGTTTTCTAACACTTTACTTGAAGGTGTCTTCATAAGAGTGGCATGAGCCTGTCATAAACATGACATGACATGAACTTGACATTAAGTGTCATTTGTTTTTTCTGTAATGTTTGCATCCCGAACAGTGTCAACTTTACATTATAAAAACTAAATGACACTTCATGTCATGAACAGTCATGAACATTGATACCTAAATGTGTGTGTGTGTGTGTGTGTTTTCTCACTCTTGCCATGCAGTTTTTCACTCAACACAAAAACAAGGAGTAGGCAAAGATGGTAAAAGCAGCAGACTGGCTCCGCAAGAAGGACATGCTCAAGGCCATTGGGTTCATATCTATCATGGCTACACAGTTATGGGCACGCGGCATCAGCTTAGTCTTGATCACAGTGATACTCGAAAGAGCCATCAGCCCAGTTCAAGATAGAGTTCAGAACTTGGCAAGGACCGCATTGACAGAATTTGGAAAAACAGTCGGAATCGAGCAAGTCAAAGATCACGCAAAAGTAGCTGTGGGTGGAGCAATAAGTGGAGCAGTGGGTGGCGTTATTGGTGGGGGAGTGCGCGCGTACCTGACAGGGATGTTCCTGAGCTTTGAGCCGTTTGGTGTTGCACTGGGGATAGTTTTGGGTCGAATACTTAGTAAGTCATTCACCATTGCAATGTTGAACAGCAATGCAATTGCAGACAACCTAGTGCAACTAGGTGGCGCTATAGGTGCAGGCACTGGCTCAATGATAGGAGCAATGTTTGGAGGCTGTGGGGTAGTTTTTTGCTCCATGACAGGAGGGATTGGTGGAGGCTTATTGGGAGGAGCAATAGGAGCAGTAGGAGTTAGATATTACGACAGTTTGCCTCTGGAGAAATTCATCTCAAGCCTCTCAGCAACAGCCATGGGACATTCTGGCACTGCATGGAGTCATCGGGCTGCTTGGAAGCTTGGCAGTGATTGTAGCCATGCTCGTGATTGTGATGTTGCAAAACAAACAAGGTAAAACCAAAGGTTTGTTAGTAAATTAAACAATGCATTATTTTTGGTGCTATTTTATTTGTGGACATGTTTTTATGCACCATTCATAATCATTTTTATGCACTACAAAAAAGGAGCGTAAACTATGTAGTATAACAATACACATAGCATATTTTAAGTGTTACTTCATTGTAATTTCAGTTCCACACACCTCTACCAACAGGGACGACAAGAAGAAAGAAGAAAGCAAGCCAAAAGTAGACAAGCAAAAACATTTAGAAGTAACAGAACATTTTCAATCCCTGCTAGCTGTTATAGGGCTTATTGCAACATTGTCTTCAGGTCCAGTGGGAACTATCTCAATAGTTGTAAACTTAGCAGTGATCACTGTGATGCTTCAACTGTTCAATGAAGGACATGAATCCAATAGTTTGTCAAGTGTCATGGAAGCTGTGGTCAAAGAATTTGGCAATCTGAATGAATATATGAAAACTGTCAGAGGAAACATAGGGGTTGCATCAGACGTGAACACTGTGCTTCTTGTGAATCAGTGCTCCATCGGTGGCATAATTGGTGGAGCTGCTGGCGGAACCATCGGTGGGTTAATCAAAACAATATTGGCAGTGACACACCCAGTTATCAGTGAGGCAGTTGTCGGTTCAGTGGGAGCAATGGTTGGCTGGACGATTGGCAAAGCTTTCACCTCCAATATGCTGAAGAACGGGCCAGTGCACAAATTGGCCTCAGGGGCAATCGGTGGGACTTTTGAGGAAGTCACTGGGGCATCCTTTGGCTTCATACTGGGAGGAGTTGGCGGATGTTTAGCAGGAGGTGTCATGGGTATGATGTGTGATAAATACCTATGGAAATTAAAGAAGAACATTTGAAAAAGCTGTGTTAGGGGAGCTTTCCAGCAATTGCATCACCAGATCAACACTGAAGCCTCTTAAAAATATTATCAATAAGACAGAAGCATAAATGATAGCCCAATGGAGACTTCCGCCTCATTCTTTTTTTAATGATTATTCAGCAGTTGCTGTAGCATATTCTGGATATAGTGATGCTTGAACTCTCTACAGCAAGGATAAACAAAACCTTAAAACTTTCCACCTCTTAAGGGATTCAGTAGTATATATTTCTTATGTGATGACCTCAGCTTCACAGGACACAGATAGGCCTCCTGATGATTGGATAAGGGCTTTTTGTATGTTTTCTTTTTCTTTGTTTTTACTTTTGAAACCGCAAGGAGAGGGTTGGTGGGTTCAGTGGCTGCATGGGGAAGGAGAGGGATTGGTACATGGTACATGGTTCTGTTTCTTGGTTTGTTTGTGTGTCTGGGTGTTTTTTTTTTTTAAGTATATTAATATTCTGTATATTATTCATTCAGGCACCTGTTTTTTGTACATCGTTTGATGAGCAACCTTTTCTGTACTTTTTTTCATGTATGAACAGAGTATATGGTGTCAATAAAAACCTGATCACAGAAAAAAAATAATAAAAAAACAGAAGCAGCAGGACACTGGGGAGTGACTGATGGAATTTACACATTTACATTCATTATGTATTGATTATTCCCTGTGGAAACAGTTTTGAAGCCTCAGAGCAATTCCAACACAATTTGCTTCCAATGTTTGAGAGTTTCACAAACTAACTTTCAATATCAAGTTTAATGTCTGCAAGTTATGCAATCGCCACCAATGCCAACATGGAGTTGCATCCATGAATGTAACTTTCGAGCCATAATGATCAAATTTCAACAACTATTTTCCAACACACTAAATTTTAATGAAAGTGAAACTGACTTTCACAGGTCTCAAATTCAGTCTCTTTTTCACAAAATTTAGTCAACCAACTGACAAACCTAATGCCGTTTCGTTTTTCCGATGCATTCAACAGAGGCAGCTAATCAAAATTGGCAGCAAGGCAATCAAATGGCATATGAGCTTATATCTCAGCAATAAATGAGCAGATCCAAACCAAATGTCCTTCTGTGGTTCAGACTTGTTTTTGAGGACCTATGTCAGGAAACAGACAGGATGGACCACAATAGCATCAAGTTGCAAACAGTTTTTATTTAAGGATTGGGGAAAGGGGAAATGGGATTGTTCTCCGAGAGCTCGCCCTCGGCGCTGGGATACAGGAGCCACGCAGAGCAGAGAAGGGAGGAAATAGAGACAGACAGGACAGGGTGGTGAGAACCTAGAAAAGAATGTGCATCATCTTGCATTTTGTAAATAACTGTTAAAGCTTTTGCACTGACAATGCAACTGCACCTCCTAGTTACAGGCTACTGGAGAACCCCAAGGATGAATGATCCTTGGACATTTAGCAATGACGGATTTTCTCAAAATATTGGATTTTCTCAAAAACATGCAGGTTTTACAGGCCACAAATTTTGTCCATTCTTCATGAAAGTTGGTATATGTAATGTTCAGACCAAGCTTCATGAAAGCTACATAGAGTACTGTAAGTATACACCTGCTGGACAAACGAGCACATTTAACAAGCACATGTAAATACACTGGTAATTATTTAAATCCCCTTTCTGTATACTTAGGCTACTAATTTTGCTGATGTCCCAAAAATGGATACAAGCTATGATTGGTTAGCTGAATTAATGAAAAACATCAAGACTTTATGCCAAAAGCTTTCCATTACTCTTTTAGTATACTTATACTAATACTAATATTCTTTTTATTTAGAATTGTTTCTGACAATCCAACACCGTTTGTATGCATCAATTGTACTTTCTCACAACACCTGGTGTTTAATTTATTTGATTAAATAAAAAATAAACAAAAAATAATTTGATTAAAGAAAAAACACTTCAAGAATCAACACTATAAAACCCAAACATGCATATGCATACTTGACATGAATCCAATTGATTTTAATCTGACTGTGAAAGGCTGACTGTCAAAAATATTTCTAGTTGTACAAAGACAAACAACTATCGTAGATTGTCTGAATATCTGATGTCCGCATATTCACAAGTGGAGCCTCCAGAAGTGGTTAAATCACATCCCAAGACATTGCTTCCACCAGCAGTCCTCTGGAAGTGGATTGAGGAATAAGTAATGGTGTCTGATGGACTGGTAGATATATAGACAGCAGCACTAGTGGTGCTGAGGGGAGTCTTTAGGTCATCCGGAGTGGCAGAGTCATCTGTTGAGATCTTAACAGTCTCATATTCATTGGTGGTTTGAGTCATCTGAGTGAGTGAGTGAGTGAAAGAGAGAAAGAGAGAGGGAGAGAGAGAGAGAGAGAGGGAGGGAGAGAGAGAGAAATAAGAAAAAAAGAGAAATTTTACCTAAGAGAAATACACATGTTTACAGCATAATATTTAGTAGCCTAGATCTCAAACAACACCCACTGACAGACATTATGAACACTAGAGCTGTGAGTAGAGCTACACAATGGTGAATTGACCATGTTAGACTTTGAAGGGAATAATCTTTGAAATGAGATGACTGACGACAGAGACCAGATGAAGCTTTACAGTTCCGCTCACCTCTTTGTCCTCCTGTCTTGTTTGTGAAAGTGTCCTCATTGGTGTGTCCTGGGTCTTATCAGGCCCTGATAGAGGGCATAAACTATGAGTGAACTGCAACTTCTATCATACAGGAAAACTTGTCAGAAGAAAACTTGCTCAGAAGAACTTTGTGAAGTGTCTGTATTTTGGTTTTGATAGCTGTATATCTGCTGTTTTTTTTGTTTGTTTGTTTTGTTTTTCATGAACTCACTTTCTATGTTGGTCTTTTGTCTTCTATACTAATCTTGATCACAAAAAATATACGCTGCTCATGGGAAATTGAGTTCTTGGTAAATGTCAAATGCTATATCTGGCTAAATGTCAAATTGCTGCTCTAACTCTTCAGAGAACATGTTTTTCAAACATTTTGGTTGCTTTTAGGGAAAAAATATTTTTTGGTGAGTTGGTGAGTCATACAATGTGTGTGTATGTCTGTGTCTGTTTGCATGTGCATGCATGTCTATAATTCAGATGCAAACTTGGACTACCAACCTTGTGTCTTGCGTCTTCTGCTTTTGTAGAGCGTGAAGATCCCTATCCCAATTACCACCGCAACCACAGTCAACGACACAGAGATAGCCACGATGACCTGAGACAGATCTGATAATACACACAACACAGAGGTTCAAATCAGGAATGGGTCACTTACCATCCCCTTGAGAACAGCTGGGCAAAATGAATGATTATAACTAAATAGAGAAAAATTCACAGACACAGACATCCACACAGACAAAACGTTGCAACAAACATACATGACAGTTTAATTCAAGTAAAGTCTGACACAATTGACACTAGGACACAGAGACTTTCCCTTAGATATGTGAACCCCCCTTGAGTTGGTGGCTATTTCTGACATGGAAAAAACAGGTGCAATATTCAAATTTTCCTATGTTACCCAAGAACTGCTGATGATTGCAAATGCTGCTGAAACAGTTAAAGGAAGGATGCATAACCCCTGGCCAATTCATATCGGGGTGAGACGATTTCACAGAATTACGCAAAAATAACTTTGTCATTGCATAGGGCGGTGATTCACTTCCTTATTTTCATGTTTCAAATTCACATTGAAGTCAGCTGACCAATTGGTGAGAACATGATCATATGACTGTGTTTACCAGGTAGGCATAGGATTTTATTGACCACTTTGTAATCTAAAAAAATTTAATTTAAAAATTTAAGCTCATTTTTCCATATCTTTCTTTCTGGTTGTCTATCTGCTTCATGCATGTGATTGTCAGAATACAATCAGCACCATACACTACAGGTCAGTTTTTTAATGCCAGCGAAAAAAAAAATCATGTATTGACCACACCCATGTGTTAACTCCACCCTTATATCCTAGTAACCATAGTTTATTAAACATTACATGAATGAATCAGAATCAGATTATGAACTCATGAGAAAACAGGGTGAAGGAATAGCCCTCTCTCCCATATATTAACTTCATAGATGAAAAAAATGAGCAAAATCAGTGTATTAACCTTGGATAATAATTGAGAAATTACTGTATTTAGCTTCTTACTTTAGTTTATGGGCTAGTTTGAGATAGTTGATCACATAGTTGAGCACTCACCTCTCCTGACAGTTAACTGAACAGCAGTGGTGAACTCAGGTCCACTAACACCAAACTCCACACACCAGTATATCCCAGCATCCTCTGCTCTGAGCTCGGAGATGGTCACAGTGAATAGATTCTCAGCAGCACTGTCCTCCAAATATAATCTGTCCTTGTGCAAAAAGTCCTGCTGAAGACACTTTCTCGGATCTTTTCCTTGGCAGAAATGCTTCTGTTTTTCCCCACTCCTTGTGTTCTGATATTTGCAGGATATGTTGATGGTATGCCCCTCATATTCTATTACACTGACCACTGCCAGTCATTAAAAAATGTGCAGTTAGGTAATACACTGTTAGATGATACACATATAACTTTTAAAATGTTCACAATTTGCATAGAAATTTGAATGCCATTGACAGAAAGACATCTAACATACCACTTTTAACTGTGAGTTGCCATTCGGGATATTGACCAGTATCCTTTATTCCACACATATATTTCCCAGAATCCTCAGCTTCAAGGTCTCTGAATGTCACTGTGAGTTCCCTGTCTCTGGTGTTGTCATAGAGAGAGAACTTCCCATTGTCAGCTCTCATCTGACCACGTTCAGTTTGAATGAGGCTCATGGGGGCTCCCAGTTTTTGTAGATACTTCCCCTTTTCCTTATGTTCAACTCCATAGGGACATGGCCTCTCTAATTCTCCTCCTATGTACCCAGTTAGGGGGATGGCTGTTACAGATAAGAGAGCTGAAGATATGGAAGCATGTTGTAGCCTAAATGAATAGGTTATCACTTAACTAGTAATTTCATAGACAAATATATGCTTATATATATATCTGGCCAGCATTTAAAAAAAAAGAAATATGATATTTGATAGACTTCAAGCTTACAGACATATTTTTTTTCACACTCACCCCAAAATATTACTTTTTCCATAATTATTTTTTGTCCTCTCGAATAAACTCCGCACCAATATTCTCCACTATCACTTCCAGATACAGGGCTGATGGTGATGACCACAAGCCTGCTCTGTGCGTCGTCATGTATGAAGCATCTTTTCATGGGGCTGACAGCTGTGTCTGTGGAAACAATCTTAAACAGCATACCAGCACTGTGCTTCCAGAGGTGTTTATGGGTTTTACTGTATATTGGTTGATAGTGACAGTAGAAGTTTGCGCTTTCTCCTATATAGCTGGTCCTTATAACGGTTTTACACCAACCTGCAATGACATAAAAAAGGTTTTATTAGAATAAATGTATGACTACTAAATATTAATGACCATTTGTGATTATAAAATATGTTGATATATGATATTATGTGTATATTTGCACACGCACATATGCCGTTAACTAACTGAAACTTGGTAACATGCTAGCCAACAGGGACAGTTATTCTCCCCCAGTAATACTTACAAATGAACACAAAGTTCTTACAGCAAAACACAAGTGCAAATTAACTAACTGTATATCAACATGCAACTTAGTAACACACTAGCCAACAGGGACTGTTATTCTCCCCCAGTAATACTTACAAAAGAACACAAAGTTCTTACAGCAAAACACAAGTGCAAATTGTGTCCAAATAACTAATTACATGTACATCTTTTTAACTGAGAATATCTGTTCCACTGCCTCTGTCCCTGTTCTACCACTCTATATGCCCCATACATATTAAAGCACGTTGATATCATAATTCATGCATAACAATAAACTTACTATGAATGGAATGGAAGTTCACTAAACCTTTGTCTCATTATGTTACTAGCACATCAAGAATGTGGTGCACAGAACTGTGCAGTAACAAACACAAATTCAGTTCATTTCAATTTTATTACTCAGGCATTTAAACATAATCTGACCTGTGTTACACCTAAATGGTTTCAAGTGTGTAGCCTAAGCAGGCCTATATTTACCCCTCTGTGTCTACACTACAACTTAAGAAGGATAGGCCTGGACACAGCATAACAAATTGAGAGAGAATATTTCTCTTGGAATAGCACAGCACACAGCTAAAATAAGCCATTTACCTGAGATCGCGAAGATGAACAGCACAAACAGAATCATCTTCTTACGCTCAGCCCGTAAGGTGCACGACTTTGAGAGTTGAGGTGAAAAACGAGTCTAAGCAGTGTCAAAGGCTGCCAATTGACGACTGACTTTTCTTCTCTTTTGACTCTCCGCCCACATTTACACAACAGACATCCTATCTGTGACAGTTTCTTTAGCACAACAGGCATTGTGTTATCTTCATAAGACCCCTGTCTGTCATACACAGAGATCCTAAAGAGATCTGAAGTCATTTTGGTGGCATAAAACACCAGCTACTCTGACTTATATGAAGAAATATGGCCTTAGTAGTCTCGCCGCTACTGTGTCTACCATAGTTGTACCAGTTGTTCATTTTTTGGGTACTGGCAGTACTCAGTGTCCTCTAACAGTATAATATAGGTTCAAATGTGCTACAGTTTTCCTCCAAGGGAAAATGAAGTGTATAATAATAATAATAATAATAATAATAAAACTGCAAATATCGTCTCTCTGACAAAACCAACAACAACAAAAAAATCCACAGAGAAGCCACAGCCTCTTCTACAACAGCCTTGTGGTTTGTAACGGTGCGGTAGCCCGTTACCAGTTTTACACCACACTTAACACGCAAACAATCATCACGCCAACACACGTTTTAAACACAGCCCTTTTATTTTTTTTTTACCACCGAACGTGACCATGCAGCTGGCAGTCACGGGAGCACAGCGTCTGCAACACAACACAAACAAACTTTTATCAATAACATGCTTTTACTTCAGGAGTTGCCAAACTGAAGATAAAGGACTATGGACGTTACAAACATTTTACGTTTGGCAAATAATAGCTAGCTAGCAAGCAAACTGGTGAGCTAATTACAAACAAAGCAGAGCTTACCTTGTTGCAGATCAACTTCCTGGTGTTGTCTGAAGGACCCGACGGGAGCTCTCGAGGGACAATTATAGTTTGGAGAGTTCACATCGGAGTCAGGCATGTTACACCAGGGTGTGGGGAAGAGGGGTGTTTGTGTGTTTTAATATTTTATGGCGTTTATGAAGGGTGTGATGTATATGCTGGTAAACCGGAGTATTTATTGTTTTTAAACAGAGTATTTATATATATTTTTGTACGTGTTCTTAGCTTGCGAAACATGATTGATTTTGCCCATGGTTTGGTTTGACCCTGGGGCTAGAAAACCCAGGGGAAACCACGCAGCAGGGAGATGGTTTTGAGGTGAGCTATAGCAAACACCTGACTAACCAGAGAGAGTTTGGGATACTAAATATTTTGGTATTGCTTTCTATTATTGAAGTTACTTTATCGTGTAAGACTTTTTGTTTGCATTTTGGAGTTTTGGAGTTTTTTTTTTTGTTTTGTTTTTTTTTTTTGCTCTGGACCATTTTTTTCCTGCTTGGGAAGGAAAATAAACCAATTTTGTACCATCAGCATCTGACTCGCTGCACTGCCTTTCAGGCCGTAAGGCTAGCCGGACTACATGGTTGATGGTGCTATGGAGGGATCCCCAATCTGACCCTACATAAAGTCTGCTGCATTTTTTTCAGTCACAGTAAAAGACTGTTTTACATTGAAATGGCATGATCCTGTATATTACCACAATGCACAGCTAATAAGCTGTAATCCTGTTGATATTAATCTTTGGTAGGTTCAGGCATTGTTAGAAAATCCAGAACCATTCACAATGGTGCATCAAGAGAGAAACAGCATGCTTCACCTAAAAATCCACCCTTTCCCTCCAGGTTAACAGGAGATACTGCTGGTCATCCTGGTTGATGCAGACCACACTGAATTAAAGACTCTGTTTAGTGCCAAGCTGGCAATATAAGGGCAGATGTATACTAAGCACATGCATATTAAACAGATGTATACTAAGCAGATGTATACTAACACCCAGACACCAACAGCACACTATACAAAACACAAAACCACGAGTAATGGCAGTCTTAGGAAATATTACAGTCATGTCACGTGTAAAAACATGTATAAGTTGAATCAGTAAATAATAAGACATACTGATTTTAATGGATATGATAACAATCACACCATGCCGACTGTATGTCGATTTATTCACATTTAGCCCCAGTTGCACTAACAAGTCAAATTAACAATGCTAAAGGAAAAGATATCATAATGTAGACAATTCATCACCACAAACATTGTCAGAACATCACCAGGTTATGTAAGAAGATCACACTGTTATGAGCATTGATGTTTAAACACAGAATATATTGATTTCAGTGTACTGTATACTGTACATCCTAGTACATTTTGCAAAGTGGTAAATACAAATCTGATTCTGAGCATTGAATACAAAGTAATGACAAATAGAAATAACATAGCACAAAACAGACCTTTCATGTCTAGTGTCCACTACTGAAAAACCTAGAGGAGACCTCATTTGCTAAGCCAAACAAAGGTCATAATGTTCTTCTTCCATAAAGTGTATACCATTTACTATGAATTAACTTATTGAATGTTTGTCATTAAATCACACTTGAAATTCCAAACAGGTATTATCAACACATAAATACCAATAAATAAAGCCAAAATGTCTGATTGTGAGTGTTTAATTACTTTCTCCTATAGGGATACTGAATGTGCTTAACCCAGATAGTGGACATGTTAAGAATAATGCATAATTTGATTCAAGAAAAAATATATTCTAAATCACTAATTTATTCACTATATTCAAAATGATGCGTAATATGACTTATCTTGTTTCACTGGAGTCAAAGTACCATACCGACTCAATCGCCTTGTGTCATCAGATTAAAATTGAAGTATAACCTGAATCGCCTTGGTTTGTGTTTGGGTCCAGTTGCTTGTATACTGATGCCTGCAGGCTGGTGTCCGGATGAGAATTTACAGTGTGAGACGCCGTTACAAAACGTACACCTGTTGTGTTATCCAGATTGTGGTTGGCTGGATTCTCACAGGGCATTGGAAGCACTGCCAGGTAGAGCTGGTTGTTGGTCACCTTGTTGCAATTCTGGTATTCTGCAATGTAATTGGGTCTGTTGCTCCTAGGTGATGTTGGGGGTTTGGCCTGAGTCTGACCACTTGTTTGGACATCATCATACATGTAATCCTCAGTCATCTAATAGGAGAAGACATGATACATTTTGCAGTGTTCCAGCAGCTGCCCACAGAAGAATAGGGGCAGCTTAAATTATTTATTTAATAATTATTTTAATATAAGGACAAGAAGGTTAATCAGATTTTAGGTAAAAAAAAATAGTAAAACTTTCTATGAACCCAGTATTCATAAAGCATTATGAACACATCCATAATGTTGTCATAACATAGAGTTTAACTATTGACATTAGTAGTCATAGCCATTTATACATTTTCATGACTGTACTCATGAGGCATTATAATGCTACTATAAAAGCCGTTACAAAGCATTTTTGTGGCCTGTTGATACTAGGGAAACTTAACTCTTTACTTATTATCTGTAATGGGTAATTATTTGTTCATCTCACTTTACTTAGAGCATGCACTGACAGCTTTTAACTCTGCATTATTTGGCATGAGAAATTGGGAATATAAAAGTACTGAAGATGTATAATGCTTTGTGACTCTTGAGTATAAGCCTTAATGTCATGGTCATGCTTCCTGATACCTTGCCCCCCCCCCCACTGGACTATCAATGAACTGCAACATCTGTGTTTTGTTTTCATTCCCCATGTGCTTCTGTTCTGTTGCCTGCCCTGCCCCTTTCTCCTCCCCTGCTCTACACCTGCTACTCATGATTCTGTTTTCCCCATGATGAGTTTCAGCTGCCCCCTGTTTGTCCTAGTGCTCCTGTTCCCTATATAAACCCCAGTCTTTTCTCTGTCCTTTGTCTGATCATCCGACCTCGTTCCCCATTCTGTTATAAGTCTGTATCTACTCTGCCTTGTGGAATTCTTGTGAGTTTCTTTTGTTTCCCCGAACCCCTGCTCTTTTGATACCTGTTTTTGGAAATCCTTTGTGTGTTTTTGCCACTGTGATATTTCCAAGATCTCCTACTGCTTTTTGTAGCTTCTTGCTCTTTTGAAATAAACCGTGCCGATCTGCATTTGGGTTTCTGTCTTGAGCATTAGCGAATGTGACACTTAAGCCTTAAGTTTAGGAAAGGCTTATGAAATAGCATGTAGCCTCGTGCTCATGTCTGAATTCAGACATTGTGTTTCCCTTTCGCACGAAAGAAGAGGTGTGGAGTGTGAGTGCTAAAGGTCATGTCAGGTCACGTGTAGAAATGGCAAGTGGGAGAGAAATGGAAGGCTGCCTAAAGTTGGATTGTATAAGTTTGGTGTGTGGGAACATTTTGGATTTCCTGTTACCTACGATGACAGCAGTAATACAACAGTAGATAGAACTGCAACTATATGACTAACTATTGCACAACACAAATTCAATATGCTAATATAGCAACACTTCTAATATGTCAGGTTGTCTAAGAAGACATCACCCCAATGCGTTGGTACACAGCATAAAGAGGAGACAGCCTGTTAGGAAAAAGCTTCCGCTTCCCATACCATTTAAGCAGCCTCTCAGCGAT
Source organism: Tenualosa thibaudeaui (assembly GCA_027481765.1). Classification (NCBI taxonomy): domain Eukaryota; kingdom Metazoa; phylum Chordata; class Actinopteri; order Clupeiformes; family Clupeidae; genus Tenualosa; species Tenualosa thibaudeaui. The sequence continues at coordinate 1,597,600 of JAIFZK010000159.1, forward strand.
AAGACGGACAGGGCGATAGCTGTAAATAAAACATTGGGGATCTTTATATCAAAAGATATGCAGCCGTGATTGAGGGTGAAGGATTTCGTCAGCTGATGAAAGTACTGGAGCTGTGTTATAATATTCCCTCTCATCTACACTTCGGTATCACTGTAATTCCAAAATTCTAAGGAATTTTCCGGCACAGCTCACGTAGTTCTCACTACAGATGAATGGACCTCCAGGGCCACTGAAAGTTTCCTTACGGTGACCGCTCACTATACTAACTGTAAGTATATAACCTTTCTTATACTGTGGACAATTAAACTATATATCATATGCTGAAGTATATTTCTGGAGTGTTAGAGATTAAAAGACAAAATAACAACAAGAACCATATAGAACCAAACCATGGGTTTTATGAACCATGCCACCCCCAATGAACACTAATGGTATTAGTTATAAGGCCTTATGAATGTATCATAACCCTTTATGAATGTGTTTATAATGCTTTATGAATAGTGGGTTCATGGAATGCTTTTCACTGAAAGTCAATTTTCTACACAAGTACCTTAGCATACACGTGAAGTATTATTTGTATTTGGTGTATTTCACAAACATTTCACAAGTTTAAACTAGCTTATAAGACAAAATGAGTTGAAATTACTTTTGATGGTAGTTGCTGTTGCTTTGCACTAAGCATATTCAGTCACTCACCTGGGTATTTCCTGTTGTTTTTGTGGACATCAGATGATCTGGCAAGGATTGAGCTATCAGACATTCAAAAAAGAGTGTAATAAACAACAATAACAACTTTCAACAACTTGTCCTATTACTCAGTTATCAGTTTATATATGAACTTGCAATATTAAGGAACTCCTGTGCCTGCAATATTATGCAATTCAGATCAAGAATACCTTGAAATTTAGGTTCTCATCCCAAACCATCAACAATCAACAGCACACTCATAACTGAGCAAGCTATGATAGGAATAAAGGTGGATTCTAGATACACTCACCAGATTTCCTCTTGTATTTGAGCAACATCAGGAGAAGACCAACACCCAGTAGCACCACCACAACAAGGACCAGTATCCAGGTGACCCAGCTGGACTGAGAGGATTTGAGTGGAGGATCCAATACGTTTTCATCTGAGTTAAAAGGGACTATGCGATAAATAGATAAATAGATACGGTATATATATATGTATATATATGATCCATTCAACAGGACCATTCATTAGTGTGCTGGTAGTTGAACTCAGATCTCACCTCTCTTGACAGCTAACTGAATAGCCCATGTAAACTCGGGTGCACTAACACCAAACTCCACACACCAATATACCCCAGCATCTTCTGCCATAAAGTTAGTGATCTTGACCATGAAAACCTCTTCAACAGCTCGGTCCTCTATAGTCACTCTGTCCTCTCCCAGTGCCCCCTGCTCCAAACACTTTCCCGGATCTCTTCCTCGACAGAAATGTTTATGCTTTTTCCCACTCCTTGGGCTCTGATACTTGCAGGATATTTTAACGGTGTGCCTTTCAAATTCACTCACAATGATCACTGGTAATTATAAAAATTAAGTGAAGTAAGCACAATTGAACACCACATATCGCAAAACATTTCAATGTCTTAGCATTGTGTAAACATAACACGTACAGCTTCTGACTGCCAGTGACCATTCATTATAAGGACCAACATCCTTGATTCCACATATGTATCTCCCAGAATCCTCTGCTTCTAGTTTTTTGAATGTCACAGTGACTTCCCTGGCTTTGTTGTTGTCATAGATAGATAACTTCTCATTGTCAGCCCTAATCTGACTGTGTTCAGTTTGAATGAGACTGGTGGACACTCCTGCTCTTTGGAGGTACTTTCCGTGTCTCTCATATGGAGCTGCATAAAGGTTAGTCATCTGTGTGTCTCCACCTATGTATCCAGTCAGTGGTATGGCTGTGACAGAGAGACAGAACAAAGCATAAACAGGTTGGCATTCGATTAATTCATGCTTGTGTTTTACTAAAACATGCTCCCATACGCACAATTTGATAAAGCGAGAACACAATTTTGTAAACAGAGTACACAATTTCATTAAATATGTGCAGGATTTTTTTTTTTAAATAATTCTCTCATGATTTTCATTGTCAATAAATTGAGTGCACTTTTTAGTAAATCATATGTAAACACTGTTAATTCATGTGCTAAATGTACAGAATTCACAAAATTGATGTAATTTTATCAAGTCAAGTTATCATGTGCACATTTTAGGAGAAAATGACAGCACAATTTTGCAAAATGGGAGCACACTTTACTTAAATGAGTGCACACTAAATTAAAGAGAGCACTATTTAATAAATTGAGTGGACCATTTAGTTCATATTTACGGATTTCCAAAAATCTTGACATGGCATTTACATGGCAGACATGCATGTCATTGGACAGTAACACAATATTTTGTTGATTATTTCTCTGAAATAATTTATTGATATATAAATATATATATATTTAATGCTCACTCCAAAACTCCACTGTTTGATAGATGATGGATATCCCATTTCCTGTTTCAATAATACACTTGTATTGCCCACTGTCACTGTCAGATACACGGCTGATGATAATAATTACAGTATTGATCTGTTTGTCATCATATATGAAGAATCTGTCCTGAGCACTGATGGCGGTGTTTGTTGAAACCACAACAAAACATTTGTTGTCATTTGTAGTCTTGCAGAGTTTCTTGTGGTGCCCGCAGTACTGTGGTTGATAGTGACAGTAGATGTTTGATTTTTCTCCTATATAACCCGTCCTTATCACTGCTTCACACCAACCTAATGTCAAACACAAACTGTTTATTTAGAAATGTACTGATGACAAGAATTAATTGTAAACATTATATTCTTTTAAAGAATATTTTAAAACATGACAATTAGATGGTAACAATTAGACAGTTAGTGTTGTTTTAGAAGGACTCATCTTACTAGACGGAATAAATCATGGAAGAAGGACTCTGGTTCTGTTACATTGGTGTCAAAAAATGGGAAGTGTTAAAGGATGCTTTACAAATGAGGATAACAGAGAGTTTTCAAGATGTTCAGATCTGGTGCTAAACTGAACTGGATGCAGGAAAATGAAACAGAATTTTTGTCTACAGATTTGCTATTCTGTCTACATTGTGTTCTTATTGTTACCAAAATTGCTCAGCCACCCTAGACAACAGGGCTATGGTTTGATTCATTTGCTTAAAGAAATAAAATCAAGAACAACTTTTCAGATGTACACAATTTATAGTCATAGGCTATGATTCTTGAATGGCTGGGATCTTGCAGGGTCACGGTTTACAAGACTACAACTACATTTACTGTTTTTTTTTTTTTTTTCATTGAGCACCAAATTTTGAACAATCCATAACCTACTCGTTTTAGTCATAGACCTATTTCATGTTTCTGCAGTATTTTGCATGTGTGATCCAAATGATCTAAAGTCTTATGTCAATACAAGCTTGATCACCTGATGTGTAAAAGCTTTGAATGCATAAAAGACACAGTGAAATCGAAAAGTAAGATGGCTAAATACTACTACTAATACTAATAAATGCACAATTTACATGCAATGTCATTCATTCATTCTATACATGCAATGTAATTTATTTAAATCATACAGCTCATCCTGACAATATAGCAAGCCTTTTCTCTTTCCACCCCAAAAAAAAAAAACACCAGCTTTTACCTGAAATCAAGAAGATGATTGACACAGATGGATTCATCTTGACTTTTTCTGACTTCAATTGTCTGAGGTTCTGAAAATGATAAACAAACTGAAAACCTTTGGTTTTCTTAGGCACCAAAGACTCACTGCTGGATGCAAGTGCCAGTGTGAAGTACAAAGTATCAGTGTCAGTTTTCTGACTACTGCCTAGTGACTAACCAGCTTCCTCTTTCCCCTTCACTTACTGCATATACAATAATAATAATAATAATTATAAATAATAATGGGTAACACTCTTACCCATCTGACTTTTTCTTCACTTTAAATTACACAACAACACAAGTTCTACTACTTTTTACAGTGCTAGACATTCAGTGATATAATATAACAGTGTTATAATATTCAGTAATAATATTTAACACCATCCACTTTAGCTTGCTGTGGTACTATCATTACCACATAGATTATACTTTGAGGGAAGCATTTTAATCTGACTGAATACAAATATGTTTGGAGCATGCTGACCCTCTGTGTACATACTTCCTCCTCTCTCAACACACTGTATCTCTGCTCTGTGCTTACTCAACTGTGCCAACTCTGCATGCTCACAATGTCACTAAGTCCATTCAAATATATTATCTCATCAGGGGAAATTAATTTGCAGCCAGACATTTTAAAAGACTGCAGAGCGCTGTCACTCGATTACAGACAACAAGCATAGATAACTGACCATAAGAACAGCCCAGTGTTTCTCAAATGTAGCCAGTACAACATGCACAGTATGAATAAGGGTTTGCTTCTTAAAATGGAATATAATCATTTTTGGGGAACTTGGGCTAGAGTCCAGGCCGGGGCTGGGGGGGGGCTTCCTCTGTGGCTCTGTGGCTTCCTGTGTGTGGTAAATACTTTCATGTCCTCATTTGGGCAGCTAAAAAGTAAATTTTTGAGAAGAGAGATCGGATGTGTGTGTGTGTGTGGTACAGGTCAGTACTTTTATAGGACTACATTCAATGATTTCATGAATGTGTCCAAAAATGTAGGCCTTTATATAGAGAGAGATAACAAAATACATGAGAAGCATCGCTGTTTTTATTTAAAAATAAAAAAAAATATTTTATTATTTGCAATTTCAAAAACATAAAATCCATTGACAGTTAAATTTTCTTTTAATCAAGATATATAGCTTCTTGAAAGCAGGGGAGAGGGGAGAACAACCATGCAGCACATATCATAGGATATTGCAAAAACAGGGAGATTCATGGAAGCACCATCAGGTATAGTGGGGTGTTTGTCAACATGTTGGAATTGTGGCATTCATCAATACATTTGGGTCCGCTGGTCCTCCTAAGAGGTGCTGGAGGATTTGCATGAGTTTGATTATGGATTTGGACATAAGCAGCATTCTCATAATCTTCACTCAACTGTTGGGGAAAGTCATAGTTAATTACTTACAGCCTTTACAAACCTGCAGCAGCTATAAGCAGGGAAAAGGTCACATTGATGTTTTCAACACAGCCAGTCAATGTACTACTTACGTATTCATTCATTCATTCATTCATTCACATTCATTCATTCATTCATTCATTCATTTTTTCCCTTACATCATTTAATTGAAAAAAAAAAAATTATTTGGTGACACTTTCTGGGAACCCAGTATTTATAAAGCATTAAGAACACATTCATATGCATAATGCATTCATAACACATTCAGGACACATTTATAAAGAATCATGCATTCATAAAGCCTAGCAATTATTGCCATTAGCCTCAACAACTGTTTTACTCATAACTGTACTCAAGGCATTATAAATTATAATCTTATAGCCTTTATAACTTGAAGTGCTACTGGGCATTATACAGCTACTTTGACCAACTTTTTCGGTAACACTTTTTATGAATCCAGTATTCATAAAGAATTATAGATGGATTTATAAAGGGTGAACTTGAATTGTAATGAATTTGTAAACAAAGTCAGAAGAAGAAAACTTGTCCCACCTGGCTTGGGTGTCCTCTTGTATTTAAGCACCACCAGGAGGAGGCCGATGCCCAGTAGCACCACCACAGCAGGGACCAGTATCCAGGTGGCCCAGCTGGACTCTTAGTCACAGACAGTTTGAACATAGCAGGGGGTGAAGGAAAAAATGTAAAATAATCATTCAGATTAATCAGGAATCTGTCTATGACCTCAACATAATGTTATTTTAACACTCAATACAGACAAACACTGTTGATTACCACCTTTCCTGACAGTTAACTGAATGGCTGAAGTCAACTTTGGTCTCCTTTCGATAAACTCAACACACCAGTATATCCCAGCATCTTCTGCTCTGAGGTTGGAGATGGTCACAGTAAAGGCTTTTTCAGCAGTGTTGTCTTCCAAAGATAATCTGTCTTCACTCAATTCACCCTGCTCCAAGCACTGTCTTTGATCTTTTCCTCGGCAAAAACGTTTAGGATTTTCACCACTCTCTGTGGTTAGATACTTGCAGGATATGTTCATGGTTTGCCCTTCATATTTGCTTACACTGATCACTGACAACAATAAAAGAACTGCAATTAGATAATTTCAGTACACATTCAGTACTGATTAAGAAAGCATTTTGGATTGTGGGGTAATCAAAGCTGCTGTGGGAAGGAGAAATTTGTACCACATAGCGAACGTGCATCTTAGACCGTATGAATGGCATCATAAGCTCACTTTCACTCTCGTTAGCGTTAGCTGCCTGTTCACTAGTTGGTCTATGTTGTTCCATTTGTTTTGTTCTCCTTCCCACCGATAGCTCTCAGCAAGCTTGTACAAAAGGGCCATGATTGGAATTACTACCACTGTAAAGTTTAATAGACAACCCCCCTTTAACAAACAATGCTTTATAATCCAACTAAAGTTAGCATACAAACCAGCTAACACTGAGTTGTCTCTTTTTTGATATACTAGTGTTCTTCCTGAGAGACCTAGCCTCTAGGCCTATATCATTATTAGCATAACTATAATGGTGCTTTCAGGAGAGCATAACCTCTTTTAGTAGCTTTAAAATAAATACCAAATAGAACTGATCGCAGGCAATAATGCACAAATAAATCCTTAATTTGAAATCTGTACTAACTTACAGCTCTGCACTACAAGGGACCAGTCAAGATAAGGACCAGTATCTTTTATTCCACATGTGTATTTCCCAGAATCCTCTGCTTCTAGTTGTCTGAAGGTCACTGTGAGTTCTCTTGTTCTGGTGTCGTCACAGAGGGAGAACTTCTCATTGCTGGTCTTGACTTGGCCGTGTTCAGTGGGAATAAGGCTGGCTGTGGTTCCTACTTTTTGGAGGTACTTCCCCATTTTCTCATGCCCAGTTCCATAGAGGCATGTCTTCTGAGCTTCCCCTCCTATATCCAGTTAGTGGCATAGCTATATCAGAAAGACAGACAGGTATAAAAACAACAGACAGGGACACATCCATTAGATATCAATATCATACAGCACATACACAAGAAAAATGGGGGAAACAGTTAATCACGCTGTAAGCCAATTGCACTAAATTATTGACAAAAACGGGATAGCAATCCTCTTCTACAATTGTGTAATGGCTACAGACAACACAACACAATGGTATTGCGAAACATTGTTATTTTTTTAATCTGCATATGGTAAACAAGATAACATTACATGAAACACAAATGTGATCACAAATGACTGATTACATTTCTCTCTCTCTCTCTCTCTCTCTCTCTCTCTCTCTCTCTCTCTCTCACACACACACACACACACACACACACACACACACACACACACAAACACACACACTCACCCAAAATCTCCAACCTCATAATCCTGAAGGTTTCCCCTTTTGAGTCAAAAACAACACATGAGTATGTTCCACTGTCACGGTCAGACACTTGGCTGATGGTAACAGTTAGGACACAGCTCTGTTTGTCATCAGATATAAAAAAATCTGCCCTGAGGGTTGAGCTGAGAATGACCAACATCTGTAGACACAGTGGTGACACATTGTTTGTGAATATATTTGCAACGGTGTTTGTGGAAGTTTCTGTTATCTGTGAAGTAGGTCAAGTAGAAGGTCATTCTTTCTTCCAGATAGCTGAGTTTCATCATCTCCTCACACCACCCAACTGTTAAATGATACAGGCAAATGATTACAGGCATTGATAGAACTAATTGATTAAAGGGATGTACCGATCCAACTTTTTTTATTTATGATGCCAATTCTGATTTTGAATATTGGTCGATACCCGATACCTATCCCAATAACCCCAATGAGTAAGGAGATCGGCATCATCCTCTGTTTTTATTGCCTTACTCTCCTAAATGGCCATTATTTTACAAGCCACAACAAAATAGGGAAAAATATAATAAATGGTAATTTAGAATCTAATAAAAAGCTCTGTACTAACTCTAGCTCTGCACTAACTCTATACTAGCTCTGTTGTAGCTCTATATGTTTCGGTCTGCGGACAACTTTTCTTTATAAACACTTCTCTCCAGAAATTGAGTGCTGAAAGCTCATGACAACATCCCCTCTTTACCCTTTTCCCTTAGTTGTTACACAAGGATGTTGACATATATGTGGCATAAGTCTGTCATAAACATGATGTGTATCATGAACATTAATAATGACGGTTCATTAGTGTCTATCACTCTTTATTATTTATTTATTTTTGATGTAAAGTTGAAATTTAGGTAAAAAAAGTCCTAGTTGAATCCTGCCATGTAAAAACTGCTACTAAATGAGAGAAATTGGAAAGTACTTTACAGAAGTTCCTGTCAGAATCACGTTTTGACCTTTCCAATAAAGGCCAGTCCTTTTATTTTTTGTTTATAAATAATACTGTGAATATAAACATTTACCAGTGTTAACACTCACTTTTAAAGAAAGTCAAGCTATCATTTGTTTTATCTTTGGAACCAAGCACAGTTTTTTTTTCAGCATCAGTCCATACATGTTACAAGCCGTGCAGTGTTCATTGAAATAAATAAAAACGATATTGTATACAGAAGAAAAAGTCAATATTTCAGTACATTATTTTATCATCAGGGGGAGTTCCATCTTATTTTCGTACGTAAAAGCAGTTACATAAAAGTGGCTGTCCACTCTGCCACCCTTGCTACCCTTGCACCCTTTTGATGGCCTGGCTTAAGCTTGTCCTCTGATTCCCAGGTTACTCATCAGTCTCACCGTAGAGGTTGCGACAAATCCCCAACATCCAACTTCTACCGGATAGACCGTTAGAGCTCCAGCCTCACTGTTCAGCCTCTGTTGCAAGCTCGGAGTATCTGAGCTTCTTCCTCTTAAAGTCTTCCTGTGAAGCTTCACTAAGTGTGGCTGGTGCTGAACACAGAGGGCATGATGGATCTTCACCCCGCCATTGGTTGAGGTTTTGGGGATGATCATACTGATCCTACTTTTTTTTTTTTTGCATTTCCACCCTCTCCCACCTTTGGTCCATTGGCCCTGTTTAGCCTGTGAGGCAACCTTGACGTACCTACTTTCCTCCTCTTGTCTTCGGACTTTGGGTACCACCTTCCTCTTCTGTTCTGTGGGGGTTGCCTTGCTCCAGCAGGGTCTACATTCACCAAATCGCAGGCCTTCCATGTTGGACTTGGCCTACAATGTCACTGTGGTGGAGTGCAGCTTTTGCCCTCTGGACAGTGTTCATTTCCATCCTGTTGACAAGGTCAGGGCGGTGGCTCTAATGACACTGTATTTCGACTCTGCTAGTGTCATCTCAGCCTCACTTTGGTGCATTTAATGTCCTCTAAAAAACTTGAGAGGGGCATTAGGAGTAGCCCCTGCCCATACATGGCTGTGCTGCTCAGGCATCAAGGGACACCTAACCAATTCCTCACATAGGAGTTTACTGTTTGTTCCTGTCTGTTCCATCTTCTCTACTCTTATGAGGATGATGTCATACACAGTTAGTGGCCATAATAGGTGCAGTTGTGGTCTTCGTAGTAGTATTAAAATAGGAGGACTAAATTGAAACAACATAGTTATTTATTAATCACTATGATAACAGAAAAGTTAGTGCCATACCATGGCTAATGGTAGCTCACAGTGCATCATTACTGTGAAGCATTCCCTTTCACACACCTCTAAAGTTATACAATAATGGTTATTTATTTATTCAGTTACTTATTTTTATGATATTTAAATGATCCCAGGGAGAAAAATAATTAGCAATAATAATTAGCATGCATGCTAAGAGCAAATGATAAGCACAAAGGTATTTTCAAAGGGAAAGGTCTGTTATATAAGGTTTGTTTTCTGTACATTTTCTTATGCGCAATATTGTGGACTAAAATATTTTTTTACCACCAGGTGGAGCCCGATACCAAGCAGCAGCACCATCACAGGCAGCAACCACCAGATGGCCCCGATGGGCTCCGAATCAGAGACGGTTTGAAAACAGCATTAAGCAGAAATGAAAGGGGGGTGGGGGGGCTAACAGTCCTCAGTGCATGTGTAAGTTCAGTATGGTGATGGCTTGGGATAGAAACAGTCCTTCAATCTATTTGTTCTGGCTGTTATGGACCTGAAATGCCTGCCAGATGGTAACAGGTTGAAGAGATGGAAACCGGGGTGGGTATTGTCCTTTAGGATGTTCCTGGCCCTGCTGAGACAGCAGGAGTTGAAGATGGTGGCAACTGAAGGCAGAGGGCAGCCAATGATTTTTTGTGCTGTAATCTCAGAAGAGACAAGGTAGAGTTTCCCAAGGGATGAGTCATTGAGTTGTTGGTGTGTGTGTGTGTGAGTGTGCGTGTTAATTTGAAATTTGGCCATAGATTTCTTGGAGCCTGAATCAAAATATTGCAATCTCATGACTGTATTTAAGGAAGTGCAAAAATTAATAGAACTTTATTTGCATAGCTATCCTTGGATAAAAATAGAACTTCATAAATGTCAAATCTACATCCCCGCATGAAATAGGTTTTGCAGCACGATCACAGTTCTAACAACACAAAAAGATGGGCTAAGCTGACAGTTTGGAGAAGGTTGCCAGGAATTTACTGTGAATATGTGAATATGTCATGCTCAAAACACTCACAACTTCTTTTTTTGTTTGTTTTCAGGTGAGCCTGATTTTAGAATATAAGTTCTATCATCATTGTCATTATCATCAACTACTAACATTTATTAGTTTCAGTGCAAAGAGTTAAACATAAGGTGAAAAAAAATGTATATGAAGTCTGTAAGATCTTCACAAATTCATATGTCCTGCATTTTGTCAAGATATTAAAACAAACAAAAAAAAACTTGTATGTATTATTTTGTTAATGCTTTATTCTTATTTTTCCCTTTTTTGGAGGAACATCAAGAGCTGAACAAAAGGCAGAAGAGGCATTGAAAGTGTACAACAATTCCAGTAATAATATGATGACCTGAATCTCTGTTGGCATTATGTTAATAAATGATTCAGAAGTGTATTAAAAAAATTTATTTGTGTTAGGAAAGAAAAATTCAATTGAAAAGTTATATAAGGAAATGCATAGTAGGATGGTTATCTAGCTCGGCTTTAGAAAAACAATCATTGTGATATAATCCTGAGATCTACAGCAGAAGTGAACTCTGGTCCTCCTGTCTCTCCAAACTCCACACACCAATATATCCCAGCATCCCCTGCTCTGAGATCAGTGATTCTGACGTTGAAGGCCTCACCAGTAGTCACAATGTTATCAGTGTTGTTAAAAGAGAAACGCTCTTCGCTCACCGACCCCTCCTGTAAGCACTGGACTGGCTCTTTCCCTTTGCAGAAATGCTTCTTGCCTCTCCACTGCTCTTCATTCTGACACGGGCAATTCAGCATCACTTCACCCCCAATATATCCTAACACCGTGAAGACTGCAAAGATGCATCAACAAACATCAATATATACATTGCAACATATGATCAGGCAGTGGCACAACTTAAAGGATTGAAATAAAAGATACTTGACTCCAAAATAAAATGATAGTTTGGAGTCCTTACAATCATAGCCTTGTTGTGTTGAGCTCACCGTGTGCTGTCAGTAGGAAGAAGCACAAGATAATTTGGTATAACAGAGACCAAATAGCAACCCAGCAATTTATGTTAACTGAATGGCACCATAAATTCAATCTCCTACGGAGACCATTCAGTTAGATCTAAGCTGATGGTTCACTATTTGTCATGTCATTTCAAAATCTATGTCATTTCAAAATCTGTCATTCCTCTTCCTACCAATAGCATTCAGTGAGTTCAGACAACAGGGCTATGGTTGGAAGTATTCCGGACTAGCACTTTAATTATTGATTACTTGAAACATACCACTTTTAACGACCAGCCTGCGTTCAGAGCGGTGGTCAGGTTCCTTTCCACCTCTTTTCATTCCACAGTAGTATTTGCCAGTATCGTTTGCCGTCAGGTTCTGGAGGGTGACTGTGAAGACTCTGGAATTTTGGGAATCCTGGAGTGAGGCCCATTGGTTCGTGTTTCTAGTTTCACCATTCTTTGTCTCAATGAAGCAGTCTGAGGATGCATCCTTCTTATAGAAGTATTTATCCTTAGTCTGAAAACCATGGGCATAGGTGCATCTAAATGTAACTTCTCCACCTTCATAACCAATGTTTGACAATTCTATTTTTTTAACAAACAAACAAACAAACATACCCAGATTAGACATACATAAACCAAGACACAAAAAGGTAGGATAGCTCACCAATTTGCAGTTCAACAGGTGCAACAGACAAGAGCTAAGCTCACCCCAAAATTGTATGCTTTGTATGTCAACTCTGTCTCCATTGGTGCCGAAACCACATCTGTAAAGGCCGCTGTCTCCATCAGCCACTCGTCTCAAAGTCAGGGTGGCCTTGCTGAATTTGTCATCTTTAAACCCAAATCGTTGCCCAGGTCCAGTGGTGATGGCGTTGCAAATGCCACTCTCAGAGACTTTGCAAAACTCCTTGGTTTTGGATGAGTACTGAGGTGGATATCGACAGGAGATGTCTGTTCTCTCACCAATGTAACCATAACTGACCACTTCCTTACAGAAAGAGTCTATGTTTGAGAAGGAAAATGAAAAGAATTGTATAATATATAAAAAATAAACAGGAATTGTTTGGTTTTGAGTTACCTTAACGTTGTCATCCAACGATATTGATCTCTGGTGCGTGTCTGCTGCAGACAGCTCTTTTATTTGCGGTCTGTCGGATTTGGGACGTTTGGTGCGAAGAATCTCCTCGATAAAAATGTGTACCTCTTTTGTGATAATTTGTGTTTATTCCGACATCACAGAGTGCTGCACAGATGTTTTCTGTCAGACAACGATTGTCATGACTTCAATGTTCCCTATGTTCATATTAGGCTATGAAGGTGTACGCTGCAGTGATGCACGGGTCCATGTCTTATGAACGACTCACATCCGACCAATGTTTTCATCTAACCCACCCGCAACTCGGACCACAAAAAAGAAATATGAAATATATATATATATATATATAATTATGAATATATATATATATATATATATATATATATATATATATATATATATATATATATATATAATTATGAAATATATATATATATATATATATAATTATGAATATATATATATATATATATATATATATATTATTATTTTTTTTTACATGTATATATGCATGTATGTGCCAGGAGAAAGTATGTATGTGCAAGAAGAATGTATGTATGTGAGAGGGCCAGAATGAATAATGTCTTGAGTGGCTCCTCTCCTCATATGACACAGCAAATTTTTAAATGTGCATGTATTCATTTACATTAGGCAAATGGTATTTTACTGACATTTTGTATTTGGAAAAAAGAGTGAAGTTAAAGAGTGAGTTAAGTTTCCTTTTTTTCTTACCAGCAATCAGGCAGAGTATGAGAAGCAGATGCTTCAGATGAAAAGGAGACGGGATCTCAGTCATGGTGCTGAAGTGAAGACGGGTCAGCAGCTCACTGGGAGAGGAGCAGAGGTCTGAGATTTGATATGCTCTGCTGTCTGAAAAGCTTGCACAACCCAAACTCAGATGACGGAGATTATCTAATGTATTGGCCTGGCTGTGGTTGGAGTCACAGTCCAAGGTCAGCAGATTTAGCCTACATGCTACACATTTGCACAACACAGTGTCCCACACAAAGTATTGAGAAATTACATTTGTCACTCATACTCTCAAATAGGCTACCCTTCTTTTTCAGTAAACTGCTACTGTAATTTAACTTACTGTTACTCATCTCTTTCCTGGCAATGTCAGACACATCCTCCTTTTATCAAACTTTAAGTCCACCACAGCCATTCTCTGTCTCAACAAGATATTGTTTGACGATGCAGCATCCTGAGCATACGTGACTCTAACTACTCAAATCTTCTCATACTCTCATTTTCAGTAAACTGCCATAAATTTCTTTAGTGTGACTATTGCAAGTTCAGTGAATGTTACATCCCACACTATGGCACTATAGCCTGGCCATGCCTTTCTACGCATATCCTCTTGATTATCATCCCCCTACAGTGCTAGTCTGGATTTGATTCATGATATGAACAAAGCACATTCATATGACAAAACAAGATCACGGCTTTGGTACACATACAGTACAAAAAAAGGGAAAAAAAACATAATATGACAGATGTTTTCTAACCAAACCACCCAACAATTTTGCAAACACCACAAAAGCTCTTGTGACATTATCTCTGCTGTGAGAATGTAAACTGCTTATAAACCTGCACAGTCCAGCCCTGCATACACCAAAATAAGACTCAAGCCAGCGATTTAAAGCACCACAGACTGGGAGCTCTGTCTGGAATGTCTATTTCATCTCTTCATTAGTTAAACTATCCATATTTGATGGTTATTTTCAAGTAGTTTAGATTGTTTTAGTTTAGTTTAGTTTTTAGTTTAGAGTAGATATGCCAGCATTTAAGCTGTGTCAACATGTGGCAAGCTTTCCTTCTATTTGAGGTATTCTTTTTAGCAAACAATTAATTTCTCTTTCAATTCATCTGTAAATGCTGAAATGCTTATAATGCTGATATGTCTATAGCCAAAAGCTGTGATATAGTTTTGTTCTCACCAGGTCTTTATGTAGGTTAGGAAACTATTACACAAATAATGAATGGACATCAACATAGCAGATCCAACAAACTAACTGTACAGGGTAGAGGTCATTTTGGGAGCGAGTCACACAGGAATACATGTTTGTTTTGTGCAATACTGCAACAGTGACTTTCCACTAGGCCAGGTTCATTAGTGCTACCTAAGAAAGTGTGTGTGTGTGTGTGTTTGTGTGTGAGTTTCTTGGTGTAAAACAGTTAAATTAGTTAGTTAGTTTATTTATTTATTTAAAGGTTGATCAGTGGGATCATGACACTATTTCCAGCTCCTCATTGGTGTCCTCTTATCTGTGTACACCTCTGCACCTGATGGAGTGAGATACAGAGGTGAACAGGGGAAGGTGAAAGAACAGATAAAGAAAGTGTCAGTTTCCACACCTGTATGTGTGTAAGTTTCTCATCAAAGGACTATATATATATATATTATATGTGCTTTCATGAAAAGAATGAATGAATATGTAGGCCTGTCTGTGTGTTTTTCCATTCAATGTGTGATTAAAGTCAAAACTGAACATTACCCTAGTCTCAAGGGAAGGATTCTGACCAGCTGTGGGACCAAAATGTAAAGTCGTTGCATATGAAAACAGTTTGTGATACATGTGAGTACATTTTCAAATAAACTGTTTCCATCCATTTTAATTGTATTATGTCTTATGCACATTGAAAACAGATTATTAACAGATTATAACAATTGATTACCTCTGCCCAGGAGGTTATGTTTTCGCTATTGTTTGTTTTTTTGTTTGTCTGTGTACAAAATAACTCAAAAAAAGTACTGCATGCATTTGGATGTAATATTCAGACTATGTGGGTATTAGGAAAAGTAACAGATGATTACATTTTGGTGGTGATCTGTGACTGTCTGGAATTTGTATTGCATCAGTCACCCTATATTGCCTTGGTGGAGGTCTGCACTCCAAGTGCTTTTCTAGTTTTACATTTATTAAGTATCATATTTATTTCATATCATTTTAGTCTTATATTCCACTTAATTATCTCTCATCATATTTTCCATTCACATTGCTCTTGATTCTTGATTCACTTGTCTTTATTATTCAGTTTGGAAACAAAACTCAATACTTTACTCAGTAATGACTTTACTATGTAATGACTGTTACTACACAGTCTAGCCACAATTCTTGATAACCACCTAAGGACTGACTACAATTTAATGTTATGGGACTATATTTTGGAACTATTGTGATGACAACTTGTAGTCCATGGTTACTACAGAACTAATAGTATCATGGTTACTACTGATTGTACTTCCTGCATAGCCCCTGGCAGTTGGGTTAGCCTCTTGAGCAGTGGCTCTGCCCAAGGTTTCTTCCCAGACTAACTAAAGATAAGGGGGTTTTACCTTGCCCCTGTTGCTCTTGGGTGCTCCTTGCTGTCAAGCACCACAAGACAATACTATTGTCAAAGGTGCTGCATAAATAGAACTGAATTGAATTGAATTGAAAACTAGTGAGCGTTCATGTAAGAGACAAAGAGAAAAACAAGCTACACTTCCCAGGTTTTGAACAGAGGCCAAAAAAAATCCCAGTAACACTTGCACGTCTATACACAAGTGAGGAAATGTAGGGCTGTGATTCTTCTCTTACACACAAGACGTCACTATTGTATAAAGTAAGGTACTTTAGTGGATCATTTGCAGGATCTTACCATAGCTTTTTGTTGCCCTGAATAAGATCATTCTGAAAACAAGCGCATTTTGTTTACCAATTATTCTCATGTAGACTATGACAGTGTTGGAATATCACACAAAGCTGTATTCTTTTGAGACTGTAGTCTTACACTCGTTAAGGTGGGCCTATATTTACATGTAGAAATCATTCAAGAAGCTTAAATATTACTAACAGCAATTGGGGATGGAGAAAATGCAGGTCGACACTGAACTAGACAATAAATAAGTGAAATTTAATGAATGATGAACAACATGTCCTCTTTCCCAACAGTCTAAATTACTCAGAGAGGATAAAAAGCAGTTTGTGCTATGAGCTGGAGTTACTGTTGGACCAAAATCTTGAATCCATGTAGTCTTGTGCCTTTGATGTACTTGAGACTGAGTCTTTGAGAGAGGTGAAACCAAGTTGAATTTGACAGTTGGTAGCAGTCAGTACAATGTCAGATCACACAGGGGCATGGAAGCAAGAAGAGTTTAAAGGAGGAGAAGAAGAAGAAGAAGAAGAAGAAGAAGAAGAAGAAGAAGAAGACGAGGACGAAGAAGAAGAAGAAGAAGAAGAAGAAGAAGAAGAAGAAGAAAAAGAATTTCCAGTTCAGGTGTTAGATGGCTTTATTTATTTATGGGTTTTGCACTTTTAGTTCTCTATGGGCTCTTTCAAGAATTTTATCAATGAGGAAACATATTTTCTGTTTGTTACAGTTTATGTTACTTTTCACTACCAGAGTGAAAATTTCACAATTTGCTGATGGTGAGCATGTGGGATCTCTCTTTGAAGTCAAAGGTCAGGCCAAGCAGATCAGTCTCTTGACCCCCACAAACGTTCTGCATGTGCAAAAGGTCCCTATTAGAAAGAGGTGCTCTGGCCTGAAAAAAAGCTGTTTGTTTCAACACTGGAAATCAGGAAACAGTGGAAGAAAAAGTGATATGTTACCGACTCTTTCAAGAGAGTTTGAGTAGCTGTTCTCACAGGGCTCCATATGTTATCTTAACATATAGTGGAAATGGGCTACGAATACCATAACATCTTTGAGAGAGAGAGAGAGATTTGTGTAGATGTATACAGGGATCTCTATCCTTAGCTGTGCAATTTCAGAGGTTGAGCAAGCAGATAGATAGATAAATAGATAGATATGGTTGCGCTTGTGATATTTGGAGAGGTGACATGAAGGCATCACTAGTGATGTCAATCAGAAATTTGTGGATTGGTTGCCATTTTCAGACATTAAGCTACATTAAAATTTTAGAACATCACCCACAAAAATCTTCTCTCTTTGCTCCAGGTGAGTGCACCGAGTGGCCATCTAACTAGTCATTACAATGCAATTAGACTTTAATAATGAAAGAGTACCTAAGCAGTCATTAAAATAAAAAATCTGCAGGATACTAAGTAGTCATTACAATGTTCAGCTTTGGTTGCTATAATAAGCAATTGTTATAATGCTACTGGGTCTAAGCAGTTGTTACAATACCACTGGGCTTTGCTGGCTATCTAAGAAGTCTTTACAATGCTGTAGTAGGTTGAGTCCTCCTCCTCTTTTTTGACAGCATTGTTGCCCTACTGGGTACACGACAGAAGTGCAGGTGTGGCAACTGGAGGGTTCTTGGGGCAGCTGGAGCAATGAGTACAGTGGAACACCAGGGGGTGATGTGGGGTGCTCTGCAATAACATAATTACCTGATAGATAGATGGATACATAGATAGATAGAGTAGTGTAGGTGTTATATTCGATTTTCAAGAAGCAAAACTGATGAAAACGCTGGATAAAAGTGTGTGTTAAATTTACAAATATAAGTTAACAAATAGAAGGGAAGAGAGAACATCTCACCTTGATTCTTTTTGTATCTGCATAACAGCATGGTGACTACAGATATCAGAGTCATGACTAGGCACACCACTAAAGCCACTATGATTCCTGTATGAAGCAACATGGCCCAACATAAACAACAACAACAACATGAGTAAACAACCCGGCGACATTCATCTAAACTTTTCCTATGAATTTTCTCTCTCTCTCTCTCTCTCTCTCTCTCTCTCTCTCTCTCTGTGTGTGTGTGTGTGTGTGTGTGTGTGTTTGTGTATGTGTGCGTGTGTATCCTTCTATGTCCAAAGCAGTATTTGCATCACACCATCAAAGTTGATGGTACACTTTTAGTTTATGTAGAAATATAATTGTATCTTAAGGAAATAATATTTTCAGACATTCCTAATCAAGACTAAATTAAGACAGGTCTGGATGCCCTCACTTGTAGTTACAGTCTGTTTGTCTTAAAATATCAAAGTATTTGTTTTTGTTAATAAGCAGTAAGTTAGAGGTAAGAACAAAAGAGACCATGGCTGAATGCTTGTTGATTACAACTGATCACTTTTTAAGTCATAAAAAAATGTTAATGTAATTTCTGTAGTTTTTTTGGTAAAACAAATTATTTTGCAATTAATTTGTAAAATATGTCATATGACAGTGATAATTGTATCAAAATATAATATGAAATCATAATATTTGGTAACATACCTGGAGAACATGTTGACCAAGATATTAATGGAGTTGTTGCTAGGAATGTAAACTTAGTGGTAGAGTTTGTTCCTCTAGGCAGTTGAAATTGTCATTACTGTAGCAGACTGTGATAGTTTAACATAAATATCATATCAGTGTTAATTATTTTTAAATTTTTAAAAATTATTTGCATCAGTATAATAGCTATGCATTGTTCCAACTGTGATATAGATGCATTCATTTTTCCCCTTTTCTATCTTTCTACTTTTTAAGAGCACTGATGAATTATAGATTATTACATTAATGAGATGGTCAGGCAACATTCTTAGCTCATGATTTTTTGTCATACTAATAGTATTTTATACACTACTAAGTAAATATGTAAAGAAATTAACATTCAAATTAAATACATACATAAATAGGTAAGAAAACAAAATGGAGTAGGATATATGTATTTTATATAAAGACATCATGAAAGTTTAATGATTTTTTGATGACAAAGGTCCACCTAACATTGCATGTGGATTTGTTTGCAAGCCAAAGAGAGAAAGCTGAGAGAGCCCTCATTCACCACCTAATGAGTCAACTAACCACCTCCTCCATTGTATTCATTGTATTGTTTCAATGTCAATTTCATCAGCTTCCATGCCTCCTGATAATGTAAAACATAAACATATACAAATATAATAAACATATAATACAAACTTAGACAGTTATATTTAAATTGAGAGTAGGATATTCTGACTTGTGTGTTATATATATATATATATATGGTTCTTTGTTGTGTGTTTAGAACCTTTTAGTTTGTTACTGTTGTGTTTTTGAGTAAGTATATTGTCTTGTTGTGCTGACCAGCCTTTAGTTTTGTCTTTTGTGTTTTGTGTTATTTGTGAATGTCTACCTTTTGAGGTCCTGGGGGGGAGCGTTGGGGTAGGACACTTATTTAGAACTGCCCCGGGGTTTACATATTTGTATATTAGTTATCTGTTGTTAGTCACATTTCACATTAGCCAAGTGGTGACACCGTCTCCCTCTGTTGTAATTTGGGGTGCTCTTTGGAGCACCTGCTATTGGTGGTGGGATTTGTTTCTTTCTCATTTTCATTTGGTGTCACCATTTAGTTTTGTTAACCCCTCAGTAACATCCTCAGATCTCACAGTGCTAGCTCACCCAAGTAGTTGCCCTTTCACCAGTTAACAATAGACCGTTAAGTACAACAATGCATTTATTAGGACCCGCTTTCTGCTATGCATATCTGCAGGCAATTTTAGCTACAACCACCAGCTAACTTCAGCTATAGCCATCATTATGCTAACTCAGCACTACCCCCATTCCAGACATTCGAGCCAGGCTGTCCTCTAGGTGAGCATCTGGTTCAAGTCTATGTTTAAATATCTCATTTCTTGCATGCCTGTAATTGCATTCTTCATAAACTAGCCAGTTATAGCCTGTTGCTGTCGAGTTATTAAAATAACTATGATGTCATCACAAACATAAACCTGGGTAATTTAACATAACACCACATCTCCACTTTCTAGAATCAACCAAGTAGACTGCCAGTTGATTCAGCAGACCCTATGAGCGACCTTTGAGGTTTATTCTGCCCCTATTGCTGGAAGGTTTGTCCCTGTATAAACATTTTCTTCAGTGAACTCTTCTGTGAATTCACACCCAATTTTACTTTCCGTTATGAACTCATCTCGTCTATCAATCTGTCATGTCACTTCTTAAACTGAGCCATGATCACACATTTCAGCACATTTGCCTCTGAAGCTCTCTAAAATTAAACATTTCCTTTTACACCCCCCCCTCCCATCTCCCCCCAGTAACAGTCCAACTGTCTGCACATTATTAGGCCTGTGCCTATAAGTCCAACCTCTTTGGTTTCACAACTCTACCAGATCTTTTTCAAGGAGTAGGTGGTGGACTTCCACAGAAGGAAGTATGTACTTCTCTCTACACACTGACACGTTGAGCTTTGTAAGATCAACGCATACGTACCACTCTGTTGGGTCCTCTACTCCAGTGTTTTTTTTTTTTTTGTCTTATGTACCCCCTGAGCCTTTTTGTCATACTATGAGTAGCCCCTTACTCATTCTCCAAAAGTAGAATGTAACACAACTGGTTATTATTGGCACAGAGTGCCACAGGTTATTGTCTCCTGGGGGAAGCTAGTTGTAGCGCACACATACCATTTTATTAACATGCTTAATATGAAATGACTGATAATATTTATTTATCATCTTGGAAATTAATTATTGTGAAATATTTCCATGTGCTGAATGTAGCGCTAGCACTCGGCCACACCCTCTGTGCACCCACCGCTGCCTCCTCACCCCCATGTTCGTCATCCCACTCTTCTTTTTCTCTCAAAGTTAGTTAGAAACCAAAACTTCCAACAAACCGAAACTTAGGACAAATTCATTCTAATGTCACTCAGCAACACACACTTACAGAACTTCTGACATCTTGTTGTGTTATTAAATTAACTGTGGGTTCGACTGTGGATTGACGTGTCACATATTGACAAGCAAGGCACTGAACTGAACTGAATCACTCTAGTCTCTGGCACGCATATAAACCTGGGTAATTTAACATTACACCACAGTTGCCTCCGTATTTGTAGTGTCACACAAAACTTTACATTAAAGTTTGCTGGCAAGGAAAGCAGCCATCCAGCCATCTCAGTAGTAGGCTATGTACCCTACCTGCTGATCGTGTGAGAGTTGCACATGTTGTTGGATAAAATATCCCATTGAGATAACATTAAGTTGAAATTGCTGCCAAAAGTGGAGCTCTTGGAAAAGAAGTTAATGGACAGAAACTGGTTGCACAAGTGTAATTGGGATAAAATTTATTTTATATTTCGTGGGAAAAATGACCAACAGATGGACTCATTCAAGGGGGAGGTGTATGCCTTAAGTCTTATGTTTCTGCCTGAATATGGATTTTAAAACAACTATAAGGTCCTTTTGAGTTAATTTAATTTACATGGTCATGAAGCAAGACTGTCTGAAAAGTTATGGCCACATGGAAAATAGGCTATAATAATGATGTCAAAATTAGAACCCAACTTATCAGAATGGCACCTGTTCTGGCTCAGGGCGAACTTTATGGTCACGATCTCACAAATTATCTTCCTCCGCTCTAGAATCTTTGGTGACCAGTTAGATGGAAATAATGGTGAGGTGGAGTCGAAGGAGAGTTGCCTCTGCCAAGTCATTATTTCCACCGAACTGGTAACCTCAATGGCTGTTATTCCGCTCATCTCCCAGATAAGTGGGGCAACAGAAACAGAACAGAAAATAACACAGATTCTAAATAGTGCACCGCAATAGGACATTTGACCAAGCATTGGTATAATTAGCAATAGCTACAGTATTCTGTGTATACAGACATAACACTATGTAGTTGTTATCTTGATCCCTAAGGGAAATTTGTGCATTGCATTTAACCCAACCCAACAATAGGGCAATGGTGCACACAATATATATATTAAAAGTGAGATACAAAGAAAACCGTAGCAATACCTAACAGCAGGCAGAAGAGAAGTGGAATGATCTTCATCCTAATAGGCCTCTTATGCAGTCCAAAGCTGCTGGTCTGAGGCAGAGATGTCAAATATTGTCAAAGATGATTATGTGTGCAGAGAGAGGTATTGACGACCATCAGTTATAACCAATAAGCGTACAGAGTGCTGGTCAGCCTTTGAGTTGTGGTTTTGTCACTTCCTCTGTGTAAGTATGACACTGCTCCAGACACAAGTGCAAATAGGGTGGCTTTGTCGGTGATGAAGAGGTAGTTCCAGCATTAACTCAAAACAAAGATGAAATGGCCTTCTATAGTACAATAGTTCACCATCTTACTATAGAAATAGAAAACTGCATTTCTTCACACGTTCATTATACCAAAAGACAGCAGTTACATTCAGAATTACAGTGGGAGGTGCATTTAAAAAAGGATGTTGGTTCATGCAGAATCCTATTAATACACAGGCCCACACGCGCACATACACACGCATGCAAAAGAGAAGTGTGGGTCAGAGAGGGAAGAGTGGCACTGAAGGATCATCACTGCATCGACAGGCTGCAAATAAATAAAACCCCGCCCACAATGTCGGCATGGAAAGCTTTTACCACGCTTCACTTCATGGTAACATGTAGTACAGGCCAAGGACCAAGCCATTATTTTTCGAAGTGTCTCCATCTTACAGCTTAAATAACGTAGTCAAATAGTCAAACAGTCATGTACACTCTCTTACCTTAGGGCTACACTGGACACATTATAGAAGTGTTAAGTCAACTCACAAGTCACGTCACAATATGTTTAAATGACTGGTAAATTTTTTCTAGAGTGTTTGCTGCACGGCCACTCCAGTGTAGCCAGTTCCACTGATAATAGTAGAAGCTAAGGCCTTGTCCACACGTAGCCGGGTACCTGATAAAACAAATATAATTTTCTACGATTTGGCCTGTCATCCACACATAACCGCAGGATTATCTCCTTTAAAACAGGGCATTTGAAAAACTCCGACCAGTGAAGTGAAGATTTGGAAAAACTCCTGTTTGGCATTTCAGTGTGGATATCAATAACTGGTATTTTACATTAGAATATATTTAATATATATTATAATAGAATATAGAATATATTTAAAACAGTTGTGTGTGGACGCAAGAGTTTTTAGAAAATGGAGGACAGCAAATGTGCGTTTGTACATGCGTGTTTACGTGTTATGGCAGATGTGGCTTTGACTTAACGCATTGGTAACATTCCGGTGTAGCCTCCCTGTTACTGTCTTTCAAATATATCTGATTATCTCCACTAACAAGGGTTTATTTCCAGCCCAAGGCTATGTAAATGCACTAGTTGTCACCAGTGCCAATCCAGAGGATCAGGTGAACATCTACCAAAGTCTACAGAAAGACTCTCTTTACACTCATGTTTCCCAGACTTTGTATACTAACTAGAATGTAGATGTGTGTATCTCTCTCTCTGTCTCTTTCTCTTTCTTTTCCACTCTCTCTCTCTCTCTTGCTCTTACACATCCACACACACACACACACTCTCTCTCTCACACACGTACAAACAAGCACACTTATACACATACATTTGATTGTAGTATGGGACATATGTATAATTAAGCAATATAACTGGGACTGGGTGCTGAACATTGTCGGGGTCATATCTCTGTCAATAGAAATAAACACATATTTATTGCTCGTCGGTTCTCTGCTGCTGTTTTGCCAAACATAACGGGTCGGCAACGTCCGGCCCGCAAACAATTTTCATTGGCCCTCCAGCTGATTCCATGTTTTTTTTGTTATTTTTTTTCGAGCACGTCTTTTTTTATTATTATTCCGCCTCATTTGATTCCTGCCTAGCCTGAGTCAGTATTTTGTAATGAGTGAAATAGCGCCTCTCCGATGTAGTCTAATAGGCTATGTGGTGAAACACAGTATTACACACTCCTGTCACGTCAAGTGGAGTTTTACCGAACTCCGATCTCATCAACAAATTAAAATTAAGCCAGATGGCAGATCAATGCAAGAGAGGGGGAAAGGGGGTTTTAGGAGTTTTAAGGAGGAGAATTACGTTTGTACCGAGTAGCGCTATAGGCCTACTCCAAAGGCTGAAGACATGCAAGAGTGAAAAGACCTACGTCTGTAAGTTTAAGCCCAACCCCCAGGAAACAGCGAAAATTAATCAGATCAATGTTATCTTGCTACATTATAAACGCTACCCAAATACCTGTATACGCCCTGACAATTGTTATAAGTATGTTATCAAGTAAGATTCTGCAGAAGTTATTTCTTAGTATCAAATACTGCACATACACATAAAGATATGGTATGTACTGGAACATGTTGTGCCGACTCAAAACTGAATTTATGCCCACCATAAACATTATTAATTTTCCTACGAAATAAGCCATAACCTTGTTATGTTGTGGAATGTATGCTTAATGTGGATTTGTGGAGTTGAATGCTTAATGTCATAGTGATCTGTGGGAGAAAACAAAACTTAAGAGTTAGTTAAGCCTATCTTATCTTACTTCTTGCAGAATTTCTCCACGCTATGCCACTGCAAGACGAAGAGAATACCAGAGACAGGATTTGCAATTTTGAATCTGCGTGTCTTTATTTTACGGAAACATAAAAGGAAAAGTTGCATGACCCTCTTACTAGCTGTGGCTTTAAGTTTAACTTAACCTCCAGTCTGTCATTAAACTATTTGCTTCAGAACAAAGAAACCAATAAACCATTATTTAACAAAACAGTATATTTTGTTTTGGCATAACTCAATATAGCACATTTACACAAACTAAAATACATTTAATTAAGCTGCTGCGGCAGAGGTGGTGGTCATGGATGCTCCTGAAAAGAAACGCTTTGAAACCGTAGGCCGGGCTCTGGGCAGACTAAACCGATGATTTAGTAACTAATGATGAGAGAGAGAGAGAGAGAGAGAGAGAGAGAGAGAGAGAGAGAACCATAAGTTAAAAAGTGTAACTTTGTGTAAAGATGTTAACCTCATGACATGACCTCAACACAATAATATCTGTGTTAACATTAACAACAAACATGTTTACAATGAAGCACATTAGGTTTTATGGGCATCAACAGCTCTACAGGTTAAATGCACACACTCAGTGCTATGCAGCTTTTGGCACATGGAAAACTCACAGTGGGTAGCCACATAAGGCATCACACACGCCACACATCACAGTCAGGCAGACGAGCTCCCCAGCTCAAAATATGAGGCTTTCAGATGGAAAACCCTGTAAGGACATCCAAGTAGTTTTTTATAATAGTTTCCAAGTAATCTCTATGAAACTGCAATTTTATCTGAAGTGTACTGAGCCAGATCACCATGCCTCCAACATCCCCGTCACCTTTCTCAGCCCCTCAGCATCCCCTGCCATTTCTTTACGTACACAAATCAATCTATCTCCATCACTGACCTGGGAGGGGTAGAATGTTTACTTCATGCCCTCCATAGCTTTCCATTGACATATATGCTGGAGACATGATACACCCCATAGAATGTGTCTTCCAATCATCTGACTTCTGTCTGCAATTAACATCTGTTTTGACAATGACAGTTCCACCCAGATTGGAAAGGAGGATGATCTCGTCAGCTCCCAGTTTTCCTTTTGATGATAAAACCCATATGCAAATGTTGATATTTACTCAGAATAATTTATACCTGTGATACCAAGCTGCATTACTTGGTAAGTCTGTCATTTCAGCTATGGTATTAAGATGATGACTTTCACAATCGCATTTTTACTTCTGTGTCAAACAGTCATTTATCTCCCCTGACAGCTTTTTTGTCATCATTGCATATCATTACACAGTGAGAAATGCATTTTATCATGATAGCATTGCAACAACACAATCATAATTTAACTGTTAATAAGTCACAATACCTGAGTGTAAGCAGATGCAGAGAGTGGAAATAATCTTCATTCTAACTGTGTTTCTTGTGCTGTAACAAATAGTGGGCCTGACGCAGAGAGATTTATTCATAAATAACAATTCTTAAGTCAGCTACAATCAACGGTCATTTCCAATACATTTAGCAGATGCTTTTTATCCAAAGCGACTTACATTTTGTACAATTGTTCAGGGCCAGTCTCCCCTAGAGCAACTTAGGGTTAAGTGCCTTGCTCAGGGGCACAACGCTGGGATTCACACCTACAACTTTTCAGGCTACTTGCACGCTATCCAGGGTCATTAACGGCTACGCCACCACCGCCCAGAACTGATCTGTTTTAGAATATGATATATAACTCTAAAACAAATAGTGGGTCTGTCAAGACTGGCAAGACTGCCTTAAACATGCTGCTAAAGATAAAGACCTTTATGTTGTACTAGTATTATGCTAGTGAAACTTTTATAAGCTGTCTCGTGATTATTTTGAGCCCTTCCTTAGAAGGTGGATACTGGATATGCTGGATGGAAGTTATGTCATGCAACATCAAAATTCAACAGTTAGCTTTCATGATAATCAATGGAGGTGGGTACACGAGACATGGCAGCGTAGCGAACATTATATAAAAAATAGACCAGTCTTGTAAATGTATTTTGATGAGACTTTACTTCCATAATTTATCTGATGTAGTCCTAGGGTGGTCCCTAACAAATAGAACAAGGAAGTCAAGACCAATATCTATATACTATATATGTTATGTAAATGTGTACAATTTTCAGAGGATTGATTCGTGAAATGGTTTCTTTCTTTCTTTGTGTAACAAAACAACATAACAACATAACTTCACCACAACCCTTACGCCACAGATTGGCAAGAGATTGACAGAGAGTGCTAGACATAGCGGGTGAAGTAGAAAGAAGAAGTGCGTTTCCTGTCAGACTAAGCATCTTGCTCAATACGGTCATCTTTAGAAAAGGGCGACAATTATAGGAATTTGACTTGAGTCAAGACAACACAACTCCCAGCTAACCAACATGTTGAGAAGGAGGCCTAACATCAGTTCCTCTATCAATATATGTGATCAGCCCATAACTTTTACTGACTCTTTTAAATTTCTTTGTTCTCATATCAACAACACCCTGAAAAGCAAAGTGAATGCCACACATATCATCAATAAAAGCAAAACAAAGACTACAATTACTTAGGCGACTGAAGAAGTATCATCTGAAGAAGTGTCATTTGTTGGTGCATTTAAGCCATCACAGAGAGTCATCACCTTTTTCATCACTGTCTGGTTCAGGAGTTCAGACTGTCACACTAAGAAGAAACTGGAGAAAACTGTTACCTCAGACATCACAGGAGACATCAGACATCATCGGTCCATTTGTTTTTGAACTCTAAACGCACCAAAAACCAAGCCTCCAAAATAAAATGACGCTTCTCACCCATGCCACTACATGTTCCCACTTCTGCCCTCTGGCAGATGGTTTAGACAGTTTCAGAGACAGCTTCTTCCCTTCAGCCATCGGACTTCAGAACTAAACTAAATTGATCTGAATGATCTACTTCTCTTCATTATTTATTTTTTATTTACTATTTATATTTTTTGTCTATTTTTTCCCAAATAACTTACCTTGCTTATCCCCAAGTCAACCCTTTAAGAGTTATGCCAGTACATTAAACTAGCAACCTAAGATTTTAGCTCACTTGCTGGCGTGGTGATGTTGTGAGTTGTCAGTTTGAACCTGTGTGCATGTAAGAGTGTTTTCACAGTAGTGTCTTTTATGTCAATGAAATACAGCATGATTTTGCCAAAGTTTGGGGAGCGTTCATCCATTTAATCAAGTATTGAACAAATCAACAAACTGTTGCATAACCATTTTATTGTTTTGTGTTCACACAGTAAGACTGAAATGTCATATTTCCTACAACAACTTATCTTCAGGTATCATTGGGACATTTTGGCATTTTAGTACATATGTACAGAGAGAATTCCTCTTCTTATCTACATACTGTAATACCATGTATAAGTCATTAGAGCCAATGATATTAGCATGTAGTAAATAAGTCTACATAGATAAGTACCAAATAGTAATGCTGATCTTTAGCCATATATTTTTGCTCTGCGTTTTTATTATCTAGGAAATACAATGGTGAAATATCGATAACACCAGCAGACTGCCACCTGCTGCACTGGTGGACCATCAGCATTTTCCTATCTGCATTTGTATGTGTGTGTGTGTGTGTGTGTGTGTGTGTGTGTGTGTGTGTGTGTGCGTGCATGCAT
Organism: Tenualosa thibaudeaui; assembly: GCA_027481765.1. Lineage (NCBI taxonomy): Eukaryota > Metazoa > Chordata > Actinopteri > Clupeiformes > Clupeidae > Tenualosa > Tenualosa thibaudeaui. The sequence goes on from JAIFZK010000159.1 coordinate 1,626,282, forward strand.
GTGCCTGTCTGTGTGCATGTTTATGTGCGTGTGTGTGTGCGCAGGCGCATGTGTGTGTGCATGGGTGGTAATGTTTATTTAAATTCTAAATAATTTGAAGAGTTTGATAAACTTCATGTTGAAGAGTCTCTACCTCAAGAATTTCATAGATGTCTGTCTGGTCCCTTGGTGTGGCTGAAATATTGGTGACCTCAGCTGAGTTAATATGAAGAGTATGATAATGTTGAAGTGAGCCTGCCTGGAGAGTCTCGTACATATTCTCCTGATAAGTTGGCCTGGTTGGGACATTGGTAGCATATAATGTGTTGATATATTCATGATCTAAGGAAAAATTGGAAAATAAAATTAAACAGTTAAAAAAATTAAAAATTAAAATTAAACAGATATATTAATGAAGACATTTTTATTGGTCCCCAGTAGAGAGAGAGAGTGTGTGTGTAAGAGAGAGAGATAGATTGAAAAGAGAGAGAGAGAGAGAGAGAAAGGTACTGCGTTTGTGTGTGTGTATGTGTAAATGGTAAATGGACTGCATTTATATAGCGCTTTTCTACTCCTACAAGTACTCAAAGCGCTTTACAGTGTATGCCTCACATTCACCCATTCACACACATGCACTCATATACACCGGTGGCGGAGGCTGCCATGCAAGGTGCCAACCTGCCACCGGGAGCAATTTGGGGTTCAGTATCTTGCTCAAGGACAGTTAGATGGGGTCAGCCAGAGGAGGGCACAAACCTGCAACTCTCCAGTTGCCGAATGGCACCTCTACCACCTGCGCCACCATCTCCGAATGGTGTGTGAAAGAGAGAAAGGTACAGTGTTCTTACCTTGAGATTTTGTGTCTTTCATCTTGCACTTTGTGTTAGTTATAAGCAGGATAAAAATGGCTAAGACGGCTGACACCACACCTATGCTGATGTACACTGCTGTGCCTGTTAAAACATACACATACACATTTATCTAATGTAACTTCCTAATTACAGTAATTGTAATTAGGAAGTGGCTGAAGTGCCCTTGCTCAAGGGCACTTCAGCCAGGATTCAAACTGGCAACCCTTCAGTTACTAACCCGAAGCCCTGGTGGCAAAACTACAAGTGCTAATAGTGTGCAAATGAGTGGTCATTGAAGGTATTGTCAGGAGACAAACAGCCCATAGCTCTGTTGTTTAAGGCTGAATTAGAATGAGAAACGCAGACACAAGACAGACTGAATTTGTACACATTGACACAAACACAGAAAAATAAAGCTAAAACAAAGTTTGCTTGCCATCATCAGTTGGTATTGAATGCTGTCTCATTCAGTTTACATTATACTAACTTGTCTCGTTCTTATTCCTATCACCAGTTTGACAGACCCACATTGAACAGTAGACCTCCAATGTGAAACATTGCAAATGATTTATGTGCTTGTTCCAATTAGAATGTGACTTGCATGAGCAAGCCCAGCATAATTACAAGCTTGTTTAGCAGATAGGGTATTTTTTATTGGCTAGCGACATCTAGTGTTACCTACCATTAAGCTGTATGTTGTTTAAATCAGTGGGAAAATGCTTTGAGGAGACATGGCTTTGGTAGGCTAATCGAGGATAGCTAACCGGTGCTTACCTCACCTAAACCACCTCTCTCCCCAGGTAGAGTCTTAATATTTCAGTTTAACTGCTTCTACAAAATGATATAGCTTCTTTAATTTGGTGGTATACACAATTCTATTACAGCTTTTGGGTATCTTTTGCTTTTTGCTAGAGGTCACACCAACTTGCTAATGCCCATTTAAGAAGTCACATCGACTTGCTAATGCCCATTTAGGAAGTCACATTAGCTTCTTAATACACGTATAAGTTATATGAATAAGAAATCCTGGGTTAGAAACGCATCAGTCCTGTGATGCAAATATAAATTCGATTAGCTTGAAAGAGTGGATGCAAATAAGGCATAATGTGATTAAATTCAATAGAAACAGTTTAATTTTGTGAATAAGTATAAACTGCTTTTCACTCCATAAACATTTTCCTGGTGGCATCACATTTTGAACCCATAGCTGGTCGGCGCAGCGCACTCCTGGTTCAACTCCTATCTTACTGGATGGTCGTTCAACGTATTATGGCTAGGACAGACATTGGCACTTCACCAACTCACCACAGGAGTACCCCAAGGATCTGTGCTGGGGACCCTTCTCTTCACCCTGTACATTACTTCGCTGGGCTCAATCATGCACTCCCATGGCTTCTCTTACCACTGCTATGCTGATGATACCCAGCTCTATCTGTCCTTTCCGCCTGACGACTCCATGGTGTCAACATGGATCTCGGACTGTCTCTCTAATATATCTGCATGGATGAAAGGACATCAACTAAATCTCTCCAAAACTGAACTAATGGTCCTCTCAGCCAAACAAGCCATCACGACATCAGTATCAAGATCGACTCCCTGTCTGCTTCTCCCACCAAAGTGGAAAGAAACCTAGGTATCATGATCAATGACCAGCTGACCTTTGCAGATCACGTTGCCTCTGTGGCTTGGTCGTGCCGTTTTTCCATATTCAACATAAGGAAGATCAGGCCGTACCTAACCCAACATGCAACCCAGCTCCTGGTACAGACCCTGGTTATCTCTCGTCTTGTCTATTGCAATGTCCTTCTATCAGTCCTACCAGCTTGTGCAGTGAGACCGCTACAGATGATCCAGAATGCAGCTGTACGTCTGGTCTTTAACCAGCCAAAAAGGGCACGTCACTCCTCTGTTCATTGAACATTGAATTGATCTCCTGAAGCCCTATGTCACCCGACGACCGCTTCGCTCCTCTAAGGAACGTTTTCTAGCACGGCCAACACCTTGTGCAGGTCAATCCAGACTCTTCTCATATCTGACCTTCCAAGTGCTACCAGATCAACTGAGACCCTCTCCACCTTCAAGAAACTCTTGAAGACTCAGCTCTTCCAAGAATATCTCCTGGCGTAAATTTTGAGAATGCACTTAACAACTTAATTTCTCTGCACTGTATTACACTATTGCACTTTCAACTTTAAATGGTGCAGTTTCTATGTTAGCATTATGCACTCTTTGTTAGTCCTTTTGTTGTGCTTGAATGTTATCCTCTTTTGTAAGCCGCTTTGGATAAAAGCATCTGCTAAATGCCTAAATGGAAATGGAAATGGAACACGTCACTTGATTAGCCTAATGTTCATTTTTATTCATATTATACAGTTGATGCAAACACACAGACATGCATATTCTTGAACCTAATTTTTGTTAGTGTGAGTATGAAATGAAAATAATCTGAAATTGCCCTTTTCGCACTTGCACTCACAATTTCACAATTGCATTGCAATGCATTACAACACACAATTAGGCTACCACAATTAGCAGGCAGCCAGGTTAGCACAAGCACAAATATCTTTTTTGTTAAGAAAACTGATCATAAAATAATTTACAGTATTTTTTTTCAGGTTTCTTGGGTCTTGAACTATTGCAGTCAATAATTTCCAGATATTCTTAAGGTTATTACATATATATTGGCAATCATGCATACAATACCACTCTAACGTGTGTTAACTAACTCTAACTAATGTGCAAAAAGACAAAAAGGATACTGTAATGAAAAATGTGGTGCGCACAGACAAAATGTGCAAACCGACAACTGATGCAAAACACAGTGCTAGTAAAAATTGAAACATACAGGCTATGAAACTGAGCTTGTTTAGGCTACTGTAGGTTTAAATGAACAGCTTGGTTGGTCAGCATACCAGCTTGTTCATTTTGTGTGTGCTTGTCAGTCACCAGCAGTGATTTCCATTAGCACCTTGTATAGAAACAAAGTTTCACTGCTGTCAAGTAGATTCACTGACAAAATCACAACCACATTTATAACCACAGTTAACCTAGCCCTTGATCTTCGGCAAGCTATCAGTCAGTCATCTGTTGCTGTTCTGACAAGGCCCTAGACTTTCAAGACGACTAACTTTTTCAAGTATGTTTGCAAAAAAGTGTCCTCGAGTTAGAGATCCTGGTTAGCAATTTCCTTAACAGTTTTGATTGATACTTTTTTCAATCAAGCTACTATTGTCATCCAAATTTAGTGCCTCAAATAGTAATTTTTTAGTACATCAGTCATAAGTGTACAGAATTAAACAAAGAATAATTACAATGCTTATATTTTACTGTATTTGTTTTCTAGCTTACCTGTACTTTTGTCATTTAGTACATTCCTCGGTTCAGTTGAAGGTGCTGTTGATAAAATCCAGACATTCAGTAAGGTAATGTAATTTATTTGACCTCACGATTCCTAGTTGACACATGCTCATAATGTCAAGTACAAGATTTGGTTTTACATCAATTCAAGTTTTTAGAGCTGAATTGGTAGACTGTAAAGTACACACACAACACACACACAAATACACACTGTGGTCTCTAGCAGGAGAAAGCAATGTACCAATTCTGATTCAGATCATAAATGGTCAGAAGTTCTTGTGAACAAGCAGAGGTGCATGTTTATCAATATTTAAATGTGTACTCCAAGTATAGGGAAGAAATGCAAAAAGACAAAAAAGAACTCATACACTAAAAAGATCATCAAGTCGACATATCACTCTGATCCAAGCATATGCAAACTGGAAATTTCTTTTACATGCAAATAAAAAAATGTCCAAGAACAAAGCCATTTATCTAGGGTGAGCTTCTTTTACTACTACTACTACTACTATAGTAGTAAATAAATCATTACATTTAGAAAGCACTTTTCAAGGCCCCCAAAGCACTTTACCCTGGAAGGGGGACCTTACTAACCACCACCAATGTGTAACTACCTGGGTGATGCACGACAGCCATAATGTGCCAGAATGCTCACCAGTTACAATGGGGGATGGTTAGGGGGCCAGCTTGAATTAGTCATTTATGTGAATCACAGCCAATGAAGGCAACTCTGTTACAGTCTATGGTTAAGCTATAGACAAACCCTTTTCAACTTTATGTATTTGCATGAAAAAATGCAAAAGGTAAGCTATGCTCAGCTAATCTGGGAGTTTGATGTGTTCCAAATCAAGTCATTGCTTAGTCACCTGCTAAAATAGGCTAGAACAAATCTAGACATGTATATTAAAAAAGACATCCCTATGTGTTTTACCTATACACTGAAATATTTCAAGACAGAGTGTGCATGGATTTTTACATTCTATGTCTTGAACTGTTCCTTACGTGAAACAGCAAGATGCATTGCAGGGTGACGGCTTTCATAGGAGGTTCCAAATCCACAGACGTACAGTCCAGCATCAGATGTGTTGAGGTTCTTGATCAAGAAAATGAAATTCCCATGTGCGCCTTCAGAAAGAGTGTATCTCTTTTTGTCTATACGTGTGCATGTATTGCCATTCTTCAGGCAGAGAAACTTCTCACTTTTGGCAGGGGCATTATGCAAGCATGTGATGTACACACTCTCTCCAATAGCACAAGTCACATTTGGGATGTGACCACTAGAGGGCCCTACAAGTCAAACACAAGGTAGAGTCAAGACATTAAAGATGACGGTGGACACTAAGCAACACAATCTTTAAAAGACATTAGAGGTAGATTTGCAATCCACCATACATAAAATTGTGTGTTGTACCAACAGGTACTTAGCCAGGCTAGCACTGCCTAGTGCTCCCACTCAATTTCTCATTTAGCTACAACACTACATCAGGGAATTATCTGTAGATTTCCAACCAATCATTAGGAACTGGTTGAAGCAGAAGGTATCAGCACACCAGAAAGTAAACATATCCCAATTGGATAGTTTCCAGATGCTTGCACAAAGTGAATTGATGGTGCATCAGGCTAACAAGTACTGAGTGATATGATAACAGTCTATGATGGCATTCTGTATATTGCTGCATCCACTGTTGGTGAAAAATATTGACTGTATCCCAAATGCCATGCCATGCTACTGACTGCATAGAATTACATATTAAGCCTGGGGCCATTAACAGATTTTATTTTTCTATGATCAGAAATATTGGCAGTTATTTGCCTACTGTTCTATTTTCACAAAATACGTAAAACGAGTTTAATTTAATTATAAACTCAAATTAAACTAAATTAAAATCAGTGCACTGTAAAGTCAAACAAGGACATTTACTCTTGATATTAAATGGTACTTCCCATGTTTTATTCAATAAAATATTTATATATTTATATAATATTACATCATTATGTTATTTTGTTTTTAAATAGAATCTATTTAACAGAAATATATTTACAATGAAATGAACATGAAATACAATCACAAGAAAGATATATCTATTTGACAGTTGGAGAAACTGAAGGAAAAAACAAAAACAAAACAAAAAAAACATGCAAACCCTATTTCTTGAACTTTTGAAGAGTAATGTATTGAGTCTTCAGTTGCATTTGTGAAAAAAAAAAATTTTTGCTTTTTGCTTCTGTTGAAACTCAGATTATAAGTGTATATGTTCAATATGTTTATTATGCCTCATCGTATCTGAAATCTGAATCTCACAGAGGAGGGATAAACATGTGTTTGCTTATGCCATAAATGAGACAATTATTCAATAGTTCCATGTTATTAGTTTTTTTACGATCAACAATACTAACCTGCTACCCAAATGCAACACATAACACACTTAATAATAACTGAAATACAAAGTCTAGTCATAATAATCCCCTTAATTCACAACTTAACAACAACAAGGCTTCATTTATTAGAGATAGTTTTGTAGATACCTGAAAGTAGGCAGAGGAAGAGTAGGGTGATCATTTTCATTCCAGCAGGACCTGTCTTCTGCAGGGACTGTAGAGTTCTAATCTGTGGCGCGTTCAGAGGAAACTGGAGGCTGTGTCAGCTTGGTGTGTTTGCAGTTAATGTTATGCAAGCTTCCGTCAGTTGCAACATCGCTGCTTCTGCAACTGATGGAAGCTTGCATAACGTTAAATGCAAACACACCAAGCTGACACAGCCTCCAGTTTCCTCTGAACGCGCCACAGATTAGAACTCTACAGTGATAAAGCATAGGTCTCATGACATGTAGGTGGTCATGCAGAGGGGTGATGCATTGCTCAATGACACATAACGCAAAAAAAACAACAAAAAAAAAAAAAAAAAAAAACAAACAACAACTTTGTCTTGCAAATAGTACTAATGGGCCATATTATGCATCATATAATGGCCCACATAGAAAAGATAAATTAAGTAGAACACAAGCTGACCTCTGCCAAACCAATATAGGGTCACTGACAAAATATAAATTCCAGAATGTAAACAGGGAATCATAGGTAGGCTACATTGTTATTTTAAGAATAAGCTATTACAAAAGGCTCGACTGCCATTTCTAAATGCTATACTGTCTCTTACATGCTCAACAGACAAGCTGAAGAAGTTCTTCGTCCCTTCAACGTCACACAGGTACAGGTACATACATTACCGGACTGGCTATATTAGCCGCATGCATGCATGCATCTATCTATCCATCCATCAGTCTCCCAGGTCAAAGTCTGGAGAGAATCCACTAGACCACAGAGCATACAGGAAAGGACTGAAATGTTTAATTGCAAGAGTTCAAAAACACAGAGGATCCAGAAAGTGAAACAAATAAAGTCAGTGTCAAAAGGAATCTAAAAGTTCAGGGTCTTAATGAGACAAGGGTCAGAACTTAGGTAGTCAAAAACAAAACAGGCAAAAAATCCAGACAATCCACAAGGTAATTGACAACAGAGAAAACAGAGAGCAAACCAGAGGCCAAGTGTTCAGAGCGCAATTACAAGCACACCGAGTGTTCAACGTAGCACAAACACTTACAGGGGTTACACTGCGAAGACTCAACAAAGAGGGACACTAAACACAGGGTTTCAAATATTCTGAGACAATTGGTTAACAAGGAGCACACATGACCCAATTAACAAGTACAGGTGATAATCAAGGCATCAACTAACACTAAATAATGTTGCAGGACAGAAACTAGATTTGGCGACATCTAGTGGTAGGCTCGTGAAAAAGGTCCAGAGCATGACGTGCTGTGACTGGCTGCTCTTGTAGTGGTAGGAAAGGAAAAAGCTTTGGAATAAAAATTCAGACTACCACTCTGACAGACTACCAAGTTACATAAGCAATTTTAGCTCAGTGATTGGACCACAGCAATGGCAGTACCCACACATTTCCTGGTGGATTTGACTATACACCTTCCCCAGTATTTTGCTCATTCTCTTATTGTTAGCAAATCCTCATTTGAACTATATCAGTTGAATGTGTAACAAGTAGTGTTGTCAATGTTAACCTGTTAATGTGATTATAGTAAAAATAAAATGTTTTGGTAGTGTAAGCAGCACTCTTTCTCAGCAACTTCTTTCATATTTGTGTTATTCCAGCATACTTACACAGCAAGCACTCTACCATTTATCCCTTGATACTTTTTGGTATGTAGTTCTTACCTACTCGTTACCCAGTAACCTACTTCATGGGTCATAATCTGAAGTGTTACCATTTTTACACAAATATGTCACACTACCCACCAGTGCCCTCCTCATTTGAAAATTGACATCAACATGGTTAGCACAGACAATCTGCTGCAAACTACTTCCTAAACTTGCAGCAAATGGAGTCTTTGAGTCTAATGTACATTTTACAAGTCACTACGCAAAAGTTCAGTTTGCGCAAGACAAGTACAACGACAGCTGTTTGTGTTTATCTGAATGTTGACTGTATACTGACATGAGATTGCAAAGTAGCCTAAAGTGTCCCAGTATCAAGTTCTTGTAAAGATTTCGAGAGCTCTGTCCAGTGATGAAAGAGTTTCTCTTTGACAGTTTTTGCAGAATACAAGCAGCATAATGACAGTTGTAGATGCTTTATAATATGGCATTCTTCAAAGAGCTGACAGACACGTTGAATAAGAGCACTAGGAAAAGGCCAAACCACTGTAAATTTGAAGCAAGGGGGTTGTGAGCAGAACTTGTGCACCAGGGATGTGAGTGCTGGGGGTGGGGGTTTAAAAAATTCATCCACATATACTCCCACGTGAGTTTGGGCAACATCCTCTGCAAGTGTGACGAGACCACAGATTCAGTTCTACAAAAATAATGTGTGGCCCATGGGAATAGGTGTGGTGGGTGATGGAGAGGGAGAATTTAAATAAAAAGATTCAACACGTCTGAACTTGTACTTCCTGGGGCCACATTACAAAAAAAACTTTGTAGATTCCATCTTATTTGTTTGGAAACCATGGTATCTATGTTCAGGATATGAAAAAAAAAGATCAACCCTCAATGTTGCTGTCATTGTAAAATATATGAAATTTAGAGATCAGCTTTCTAAGGCCCTGTTTGCACGTATCAAGATATTTTTATAAATGGATATTTTTTTCCATTTGGACTTCTCATTTACACGTCAACAGTGTTTTAGCCACCTCAAATGCATATTTTTTAAAACGCCTTAAAAAGTGGAGAGGTTTCAAAATGCTGTATTTTCTGGTTTCTGAGTGTGAGACATCAGGTAATTCCAGGTGGTCTGTGAGCTTATGCTAAAATGTAAAATAGGCTAGTGTTTCTATGCCACTTCACCTCTTTACTCCAAAAGCAAAAAGGCCTTTAAAGTAAACAAAACCAATAAAATGATTTCTTTTCTTTCTATTTATCTACATCAATTCATTCTTACTCAAGTATCTATTCTAATAAAGTTAACACAAGTTAGTGCTGAGGTATGGAGGGTGTGAATATAGTTTCATTATGTATTATTCATTTTTCTTACCTGTATGGTCTATGCAACAAATTAAATACATAGAAACATACATACATACATACATACATACATACATACATACATACATGCATACATGCATACATACATACATGCATACATGCATACATGCATACATACATACATGCATACATACATACATGCATACATGCATACATGCATACATACATACATACATACATGTATGCGTACATGCATACATACATATATACATACGAGAGTGTATATACCAGATCTGCCTGCTTGCTGTAGACCATCCCACTCTTCCAGCTTTTCTAATGCACATGGTATGTATAGAATGTGTTTTATGATAAGGGTCTGTCTGCCGCATCAGTCCACCAAGTTGGCCCTCCCCAGTAAGGCTAGGGTGAGTACTTGCATATATATATATATATATATATATATATATATATATATATATATATATATATATATATATACACATACTGTATACACACACACACACACACACAGGGCCACCTCCATCCTTTATGCTGCCCTAGGCCAGATTTGAGTTTCATCCCCTCTTTTTCAAGAAAGAGAGTTTGCAACTGAAGAAAAATATGCTTCTGTCAGTGTTACTGGACTTCAATCATTTGTAGTGTGGTCCTACCCACTATGAACTGTACTGAGCATGTAAGTGAATACCAACTCCCTAAAACTACCCCAGAAGGAGGTGAATTATTGCTTAGTGTAGTTTGCTTTAAGAATTCATTATCACTTAAATCATGACACGGAGATAATATTGATGATGACACAGAGATAATTCATAAGATCATCATCTTTTTTCCTCCTATGAAATATTGCTAAGGTTAGAAAGTTCCTATCCTTTCAGGATGCTGAAAAATTAATACATGCATTTATTACTTCCAGGCTCGATTATTGCAATGCTCTGTTCTCTGGGTGTAGTAATACCTGTATCAAAAACCTACAACTAATACAAAATGCTGCGGCCCGAACACTCACCAGGAATTTAAAATATGAATATACCTCGCCTATCCTTGCTTCCTTACATTGGCTCTTAAAATTTGTAAATTTTAAAATACTCCTCCTAACCTACAAAGCCCTCAAGGGCGATGTGCCAACATATATTAAACACTTACCTGTCCCTTACCACCCTCCTAGAACCCTAAGATCCCAAAATACTGGTCTCCTTGTAATCCCAAGAATATCAAAATCTACGACAGGAGGAAGAGCCTTTTGCTACTGTGCACCCCTCTTGTGGAATATCACCCCCCCCCCCACACACACACACACACATTCGACAAGCAGACACTCTCAATACCTTTAAATCTAGACTTAAAACATTCCTCTTTAATGTTTTTCATAGTTAGGGATGGTGCATGGTAAATCATCACTTCTCATGGGTCTATATATATATATATATGTTTGCCCAAATTACACATTTGCTCTCTGATGTGTGAGCCTGGCCTAATTCACTACGGGACGCCCATGTCAGGACCGACTCTCCATCATAGAGGCCCTTCCGGGACACCCATGCTAGGCCCGACTCCCCTTCCTTGAGGCTTTGTGATTGACCCCCCCTCACAATGGCTCTGTTAAATGGACCCGTATTGTTACCCACATGACCCATCCCACTCCTTTGAATTTGACGCTATGTCTGGCCGCTGCTACATTGTCCAGTCATAATTCCTGATAACCACCTATGACTGACTACCATGTAATGTAAAGTGGGATAATACTCTATTATGAGCTATTATGAACCTTAGCTAAAACCATAGGCAACTTGTATTCTGTCATGGTTACTACTGATTGTAATTTTTCTGCATGACCCCTGGCAGTTGGGTTAGCCCCTTGAGTCGTGGATCTGCCCAAGGTTTATTCCAAGATTAACTGAACATAAGGGAGTTTTTCCTTGCCCCTGTTGCTCTTGGGTGCTCCATCTGTGAAGCGCCACGAGACAATACTATTGTAAAAGGCGCTGTATAAATAAAACTGAATTGAATTGAATCACTGTACTGTAAGTTCAACATTCAGAAATGTTCTCTTTTTGATAAGGTGGCAGGAAAGTGCTTTGTGGAATTTAGAGTGGTCTTTAAAAAGACAGAACAATTCTGGTGCCTCAAATAAATAAATATAAATAGGCATTATAATATATATATACAAATACACATACATGCTGTTTATTAATAAAGTGCAAAGTATGTATGGCATTGGGTTAAACAGAGTGTGATTAATGTATGGTTAAAGAATATTGAGCAGAAATATTAGCATAATGATAATTGGGTCATTTGGATATACTGTCAGATATAGGCATTACAATTCATAAAGCATAGCTAAGAATGGGAAGGACTCTTGACATCTGCATAATCACTGGACAGCTCTTCTTTATTGAGCGTGACAGAGTCATCGTTTGAGGATGGAATCTTCTGGAAAGTGACAGAGGCATAGTTAGGGCCTTGGGGATCAGTGATGTCACCTCCAGGGCTTATGGGTAATTGGACATTAGAGTAGGTGGAATCAGTGCTGGGGTTTGTGGGTAATTGAACTTTAGCATAAACAGTGTCAGGTCCAGATGCTGAGATACCGGTGTCTGTAATCAATTCATAATCACAGTCTGCCGGGGCTCTCTGAGGAAGGGGGAAAAGACCCACAGTGGTGGTGAGGAATGCATTAAAACTTGTGTATTAAAATTTATTCAAACTTCATGTATTTGCATAAAATACTAGTTGATATAACTTAAAATACAGAATATATAAAACTCTCACGTCTTTTTATTATAATTGTAGTGATATATGTAGTGAATTGTAGTAATATAAACTGTTGTGCATTGTGCAGTGTTGCTATGTGTTGTGTTGCTATGTTGCTATGTATGTGTATTGCTGAATAATATTTAATGTTAAAGAAGGCTATCAATCTCATGAAGGAAGAAATCTTGTTTTAAAGACATTTTTTGTATGAACCTTAGTTTGCTTACCACTCTGTTGTTGCCTTCTGTGTTAGTGCAGCCTGAGGTGGGGTCTGATAACACACATGCACAAGTGCATACAGCAAAGAGAGAGAGAGAGAGAGAGAGAGATTTTAAACTCACTCAAAGTTCAATGACCAATGAAGTAAAAAAACACATGCTAATGAGGAGTGGATAGAAAAGCATAGATGAGTCTTTTAAAATGTCATCCTGTGAGATAATCAACAATTAAAATTCTGACACAGACAGCACAAACTATAGTGTAGCGAAACCTCTTCTACAAAGGCTCAGAGTGAGCTTCAGCTGCGCTGGGAAATGACATGCATTTAATGTTTTGTACAGCATGGGGAGCAATAGTTTTAATAAAGCCCTTCATAGTTCACACATTGAACCACATGGGACAGTAGACATCCACTCTACATCAGCAAGGCTATAACTAGCAACAAGTCTGACTATGCAAACGAGTTACTGTAAAAGCCACTGGTCTCTAAAAAATAAATGAAGCAATTTAAACAGTTAAATATAACACACACAAAGACACACAGTTATACAAATACAAATTATATTTGCATACACACACAAATAGTTATGCAGTTGACTTGTGTTCTAGACCGATTGGCCATGAGGACACATAAGACATTATGGAGGTGGTTTAACAGTTTTGTGCGGTAAACTCGCCTTTGAAATGTGACATCAAGGCCCATGATGAGAAGAAAGAGTGAGTGACACATGAGTCGTAAAATAAGAAGTGTTAGGGGTGTGTGTGGGGGGTGGGGGTGTGAATTGTGTGACCTTTACCCCTGCTCTTTCTGCGTCTGAGGCAAACAAAGACAAAAACTCCAATCGCCACCACTATTATGACCACGGGCACGGACACAGACAGAACCACTGGGAATCCTGTAGAACGACAGACATAAAACCTCAAATACAGGAACCCAGATTTATTTAAATGTGAACATGAGGTACATAAACTCACAGATTTTCTGCCACAGATACACTAGATAGGAAATATATTAAACTTCTCACCTTGATTTTGATGTGCCGGTCTGAATGGTGTCAGTGAAAGTGAAGTTGTTGTTGATGTTGTTGATGATGATGATGATATTTTTGTTGGTGGTCTTGGTGGTGAATTAGAGTGACTTGTTGATGCTGAAATGACAGATATAACTTAAGAACAGAGCAGAAATGTCTCAGCTTTTACTGGAAACCTCACGCTTGGCTTTACTTCTTTATTCTGTGTCTCACTCAAAGTTCAATGACCAATGAAGGAAAAAAACACATGCTAATGAGGAGTGGATAGAAAAGCATAGATAAGTCTTTTAAAATGTCATCCTGTGAGATAATCAAAAATTAAATTTCAAATTCTGACACAGACAGCACAAACTATAGGGTAGCAAAACTCTTTCTCAGAGCAGAAATGTCTCAGCTTTCACCCTGGAATGTGAGTGTCTCTGTGTCATTGACTTTGGCACCTAATGATAGGTAAAAGTAATTTAGTTTTCTACAACCAATGGCCAAGCAAGTTCTGACACAAATGCAAATAAAAGGTAAAGACCACAACCCTTTCTGTAAAGATAAAAAACAGAACATCTGGAAAGAACACGCCATATCTTACCTGAAACATTCAGTGTGATCTTGATGATGAAAACCTTGTACCCTCCTGATTCCCAGTTGATCTCCGCTCCACACCAGTACTGGCCATTGTCATATCTGGTGATGTTTCGAAAGGACACAACTAATAAGCCATCCTTCTTGTTGTCATGCAGGGAGTAGACACCAGGGTCTGTCTCCCTTCTGCTGTTTTGGCTATTAAATGTGTATCTACATTCAAGATGTTTGTTTTCCTTGCAGAAGAACTTAGGATTGTCTCTGTGCTGATCAGGATACTTGCATGTGATGTTAAGTGGTTCTCCAGTGATGGCTTTTATCTGTTTGTAGTTCTCCCTAAAGTGTGGATCTGTTGTATATAAACGATTACAATCATGTTTTTTTTTTAATTTTTTCAAGGCAACAAGTAACACAGTGCCACCAAGTGCAAAGAAGAGTTTGTCCTCACCTTCAACCACATGCAGATTCACTTCTGTGTGCTCATCAACAATTACCTGACTTTGATGTGAGAAAGGCATGTCCAGTGCACACCGGTATGTCCCTGTATCCTCTCTAGTCAGCTCACCGATTTTCACAAGAGAGAAGTTTCCAGAGGAGTTGTAAAACAGAGAGAAGTGGCCAGATGTCTCCCACTGGTCAGTGGAATGAGTTTCTATTTGGTCTTTACAGCCCAGTGAGTTGACTTTGCAGAAGTATTTCTTGTTGTTGGTGTATCTATGTAAGAAGCTACACTGTATCATCACAGCTCCTCTCACATGCCCAGTTACTTCAATGGTGGGTGGTTTGCCTGAAAGTAGGATTTTTCAGTAATCTGCATCGTCTGCACCTTTAGACATGCCATACAAATCTATAAAAGATTATCTGTTTCAATTTGTAATGCCTATCAACAACAACAGATTTCTTATTGTAAACAGACCTATGTAAGTGATGACAGCCACTTAAATGTATTAAATGTATTAAATGTAAACTAGATTAATTCCAGTTTTGCGATCTTGGATTCTATTAAATTAAAAAGAGCAGCCAGTTCTTGTGTAGCCAGTTTAGCCCCATGCTAAATGTGCACATGATGGTGGCACCCTGTCATATCATATACAATTTCCCACAGAGCTGTACAATCCTACAGGAAATGTAGCCCAGGAACTAAAGCTGATGGCACATCTTGCTGGTCATATGTTTGTGAAGGTTCTCTAGGTCATGGTAGTCATTTTGGAGCTCAAACACTTTTCCAAAAAGGCTGAATGGTGAAATGTCTTCAAGCTCCAAAAAGAAGTCCAGTTGACAACCCTTAGCACTGATCACAATCTAGCTGGTTAAGTTGTTTGATGGCTTGAGCAAATCATTGTATGTCTCACAGCTCTCGTAATATGAGGTTTGACACTCTTACATTGTAAAAATGCAAAGGAAATCTTGATGGCATGATTTATTGTTAAGGCAAGGAAACTCAAATAGGCTAAATATCTTTAATGCTGGAGTACTTGAATAGGCTATTGGGCAAGGCTACTCAAATATAAGTCTAATGCATGAGATAGTATATTAAGGCCTAGGATCTAAAGCTTGTAGGACATCTTAGCCTACTGGATTTGACAAGTACTAGTCTAATATCTTTTAGTTCTAGTAATAATAGAAGGTTTGAAACTCAAAGAGAGAAAAAAGGCAAAGAAATTCTTACATTAATCATTTGAAAAAGTTAAGTGTTACCTTTAGCCAGGCAGAGGATCCCAAGCAGCAAGGTTGTCACTGTCTTCATTGCTGAGTGCACTGACATGTCCCTGTTAGAGCCATTTGTTCTTCCCCCTGACCTCTCTCTCTCTTTTTTTTTCTCTCTCTCTCTCTCTTCTGCTCTGCTGTTCTCTCATGCTTATCCTTTGTTTAACATATGGTGGTTCCTCTTTTGCAAAACAGCAGCACTTCTGTGGTTGTGAAGTTGAGTCTTGACAATACATATTAATTATAAAATGAATGCAGCAAAACATATTCTAGTGCATATTGAACCTATTGCACAAATAAAACAGCTCAATCTAATGTCCAGTGTAGGCTAAGAGTGTTCACACATAGTTCCTAGTTTGTTTCACTAGATAAAACTTTGTTATAAGGAAAATTACTTGAAGTGTGTTGTGGTTGTCTTGCCGTTACTGTAAGTGACCTCTGCCGGTGGGTGATATTTATATGTCTGAGGTCATGGTTGTCATGCCAACCCATTTTTACACCTGTTTAACCAATAGAGCAAGAAAGCAGAGAAAACAGTACTCAAATCAACTGTCAGTGTTACAGTCAAGCTTTATTTGGGAAAAAATTTTAAGATTGAAATTGAAAATGCATAAGAAACAGGCCTACACAAAACAAGAGATAACAATTTTAAGCAGCAGTGTATTACAGCAGCCACCTCAAACAAACCCACTTTGCATGTGTGGTTTAACCAAGGAGGACTATGGGTAATGTATTTGTACAGTAATAATTCTGGAACATTGGCAGGTACATTGAACTGTGGGTCATCAGTCTCATTTTATCCATCAACAGGCATCTGATGATGAAAGAGCAGAGACACACAACATTTAGGACGGAATGCTGTAATACTGTGTGTGTGTGGGTGGGTGAGAGAGAGAGAGAGATTAACACAAGATTTTCAAAAAAAAAACCTGCAGAAGGTGGATGCTGCAGTTAAGTGTGCTGAAATAGTTGTTCAGGCTACAGAATAGTCATACTAAATATATTCAAAAGCTAAGGAGGATGGTCTGCTGCATCTTACCTCTCTCTGGTTCTTTCAAATGTAAATATTGGTACTATTGGAGCAGCATTTGTATCACAGGTTTGTGCAAGTTAGACCAACAAGATTTTGTTGTTGAATTTTGAATTCAGACAGACACACATTGATAAATGACCTTTCACTGTGTTCCTGGGGGTACAACAGAGACACTCATATATCAGGAGACACATTGCTTAAAAAGTCCTCCCATAGATATGTATTGCTGCCATTCGTAACACAAAGATGGCGGAGTTGAGAAACTGGAAGTCCTGCCCTGCAGTGAAAGTAATTAATCGTATTGTTGGACTGACGTTTAATCTTTTGTTTACTATTTCCAACACCATGGTGATAGCCATGCCAGAAATGTTGGCACAGGAGTAGTGAGCAAATTGCTGTTTTAAATAATGTCTTTTTTAGCTTTATTTTAGCAATCTATGGGTTGATTTTGACATTGTTCAATTCAGACTTAAACAAAGATCCGCACAGTGGACTTTTAAAGTACGTATGACCTCCCGATCTGGAGTTTCGGATATCTCCCCATTCATTTTGACTGGTCTTGGGACCTGGTCTTGTTAATCCCAAATAGTTGCCCTGAAGGCATTCGAAAATGGCGGCCAAGTGATGGGACTTAACTAGAGGAATTTGATACAACTAATGTAGCCTGACCATGCCATCCTATGCACTTCTGCTCGATTGTCATCTCCCTATAATGCTTAGAGGGTTTTGCATCTGAACTCGTCATTTGATCTCATTGAGCTAGTTGTCTCTGGTGGCATTTTCACCACACCCAATCAATAGAGGGAGGAGTTATGAACACTGAGCTAAAATGCTATCCATCGCGGCAGGCTATCAGTCAAAGGCTGATCCAATCACTTTAAACTTCAACAGAGCTCATGCCTCCAGCAGACAATTGTTTCTCACTATCAAATAGCGAGACCCTCTGTTCGAAATAAAGTGTAGTATGAGGGACCGGTTTTATAAGCAGGCTACAACTAATGTGTTCCTATAGAGAAAAGGCTACCAAAGGTATCTCAGCATACAAATTGGGTAGAGTGGTGTGAAAGAAAGTGTGTGGTAAGAAAGAAAGATATGGGAGGAGGACACAGAGTGGGTGGATGGGAAAAAATGGAGATTCCGTATTTACACGTACCTCCTGACATGTGTCCTTTTCTCTTTTGTCTCATGCAGACGAAAAGCATCATCATAACCATCAGTAGCATTGTTCCACACAGACATAATCTCACTTTGCTATATGTGGCCCAGACATAAACTCGATCTAATGAGATAAAATGAGAATGGAATCTATAGAATGGATGAATAGAGTTTTGTGCCTTATCCTCTAATATGAAAATTCAAGCATATATTAAGCATATATTGAAATACATTGTTGCCATTCCCACCTGATATGGACTTTTCAGATGAGGCTGGATATTTAAGCCCTTTCATGTTTATTTTTGTCAATAATTTCTAGTTCTAATGATAAAGTATTGTCTCATTGTTAGATGATGAACACTGAAACTTACCTTGTTGTACATCCAGTTGTATTGCCTTGAATTTGTCAACACTGACTGTAGGGTTGGGAAAGAAAGGCTCATCCACAGCACACCAGTATATCCCAGCATCCTCTTCAGTGAGCTCAGAGATGGAGACAATGAGGAATCCTCCAGTGCTGTTGTCATAGAGAGAGAACCTATCTCTGCTCTCCCATTGGTCCTTTTGGTGTTCACTTATTCTGTCCTCACAACCCAAAGCCGTGTTTTTACACAGGTACTTCCTCTTGTCTCTGTCAGAGTCTTCATACTTACATGTAATGGTGACACCATGTCCTGTGTATCCTGACACTGTAAGGATGTCCTTTCCCCCTAGTTCTGGAACAACATCAAAAAGTAATACGGGGGTAGTCAAGTCCATGTCAGCAGACCAGTACTGGCATACATACACACATACAAATAAAACTGTTCTCACCTTCATTCACTGTTAGGTGTACATCTGTGTAGACTGCAGGCTTTGCATCTACAACAAATGAGTACTTCCCCTCATCACTCTTGTTTATGTGTCTCATAATAATCTTCAGGAAATGCTCATCCTTATTGTCGTACACAGAGAACCTTCCCTCATTCTGCCACCCTTGGTGATGTGTTTTGATGAGAGTTTTGCTGTGAATCTTGCCCTTAAACCCATAAGATATTTTGGAAAAGTATTTGCTTTCTTCTATGACTTTTTCCTCATATTTACACTTGATGATGATGGAATCCCCAGCGTACCCCTCCACTGTAAAGGCACTGAAACCACCTGCAAAGCCATGAGTGCTTATGAACCACAACATACACTAGGCTAATCAAAGCAAACCCAGACAAACCCATTACCCAATAAGCAGGCTAATGTTTAGATTATGAGCATAGGGTGACCAGATGCCCCTGATTTTCAGGTACAGTTCCTGTTTTTGTAAAATTGAAGAAAACATACTTTGGTACCGATAAGATGGCCTTTATCGTCATTGAACATGCTTTAGTGTTATATACACACACATACACACACACACACAATAAAATACAATCAAATCCAGCAGGAATAAATACACCCCTGATGGCTCTGACAACGGTGTGGAAGAAACTTTTTGAAGATTTTTGAAGCTAACAGATTACTAAATTTAATGATTTAATGATGACCTTCAAGCTGCTGGTGATATTGTGATAGTTTGTTTGATGGCTTGACAGTCACTAGTCTGATAGATTGTCTGTTAGTAGGCCTATGACTAGGAGACTTACACAGTGAAAGTGCAATGAAATGCTTAATTATTATCACATTTATGATTTGAGTTAACAGATGTTACCTTTAGCCAGGTAGAGGATTCCAAGCAGTAGGCCTATCTCTGTCTTCATTGTTGAATGCGCTGAGGTAAGAGTAGTTTGTCATACTGAATCTCTCTCTCTTGCTTTTTCTCTCTCTCTCTCTCTCTGTCACTCGCTCTAACTCTCTCTCTCTCCCTCAACCTTTTTCTCTCTCTCGTTCTCTCGCTCTCTCGCTCTCAGGTGGTAACTTCTCTCCAGTTCGCTTGTGGTTTAGCTGTCTCCTATCTGCTCTACAGCTGCAGAAAGGGTCCTTTTTTTAAGACCAAAAGTGACTGTGGTTTTGAAGTTTAAACTTGGTAATCTTTAAAGGAAAGCATGCAATAAAATATATTTTATATAATGAACATGTTGGACATTATATCTCAAAAAAGTCAGATTTTTGAAGCTAACAGATTACATAATTTAATGATTTAATGATGACCTTCAAGCTGCTGGTGATATTGTGATAGTTTGTTCGATGGCTTGACAGTCACTAGTTTGATAGATTGTCTGTTAGTAGGCCTATGACTAGGAGACTTACACAGTGAAAGTGCAATGAAATGCTTAATTATTATCACATTTATGATTTGAGTTAACAGATGTTACCTTTAGCCAGGTAGAGGATTCCAAGCAGTAGGCCTATCTCTGTCTTCATTGTTGAATGCGCTGAGGTAAGAGTAGTTTGTTATACAGAATCTCTCTCTCTTGCTTTTTCTCTCTCTCTCTCTCTCTGTCACTCGCTCTAACTCTCTCCCTCAACCTTTTTCTCTCTCTCGTTCTCTCGCTCTCAGGTGGTAACTTCTCTCCAGTTCGCTTGTGGTTTAGCTGTCTCCTATCTGCTCTACAGCTGCAGAAAGGGTCCTTTTTTTAAGACCAAAAGTGACTGTGGTTTTGAAGTTTAAACTTGGTAATCTTTAAAGGAAAGCATGCAATAAAATATATTTTATATAATGAACATGTTGGACATTATATCTCAAAAAAGTCAGATTTTTGAAGCTAACAGATTACATAATTTAATGATTTAATGATGACCTTCAAGCTGCTGGTGATATTGTGATAGTTTGTTCGATGGCTTGACAGTCACTAGTTTGATAGATTGTCTGTTAGTAGGCCTATGACTAGGAGACTTACACAGTGAAAGTGCAATGAAATGCTTAATTATTATCACATTTATGATTCGAGTTAACAGATGTTACCTTTAGCCAGGTAGAGGATTCCAAGCAGCAGGCCTATCTCTGTCTTCATTGTTGAATGCGCTGAGGTAAGAGTAGTTTGTTATACAGAATCTCTCTCTCTCTCTTGTTTTCTCTCTCTCTCTCGCTTGCTATCTCTCTCTCTCTCTCTCTAACTCACTCTCACTCTCTCTGTCCCTCGATCTTTTTCTCTCTCTCTCATTCTCTCGCTCTCTTGCTCTCAGGTGGTAACTTCTCTCCAGTTCGCTTGTGGTTTAGCTGTCTCCTATCAGCTCTACAGCTGCAGAAAGGGTCCTCTTTTGAAGATCAAAAGTGACTGTGGTTTTGAAGTTTAAACTTGGTAATCTTTAAAGGAAAGCATGCAATAAAATATATTTTATAACATGTTGGACATTATATCTCACAAAAGTCAGTTCAGAGAAATTACAGTACTGTTATGGTGGTAGTTTGTTTATGTGGTCTAACTAGAAAAAATAACCTTAAATAACCTGGACATAAAAATGCCCATAGTCAGATTTACTTCTATATCACAACCTTGGTTTTACTACAGTTTAACTATAATCTTTGCAATTTAACTGCAATAAACAATAGACATTTTTAAGTATGTGGTTGCTTTGACAACCATTTTGTCTTGCAACCTCTGAACGTGAACCAGATATGTAAGCTACTATGCACCAAGACATGGTGCTGATCACTGCATTGATTGATTGATTGATTGATTAGCAATTCCTGGAGCTATTTCTAGACTGCCTTACTCACTCTAATTCAAAATTCATTCTGATCAAGCCATATCCAATCGGGTGAGGTACACTGAATCAGATTCAGACAATAATAGGATTCAAGTGGTACTTGTAAACGGCCACCCAGCCTGCAAGAGTCTGGCATTCTGCCAGCAGCCCTCCGGAGGCCAAGCAGCAGGCAGACGTTATATGATCATTTCTCTGACTGCCAGCTGGCACCAGATGGCACTCTACTGCTATTTCTGCACACTGCATGTTTATCTGTGTCATTGTAGGCAGGACAATGTTGGCTGAAAATGCAATACAATCAGTTGCTATTATAGAAACAGTATGTTGAACATTACAAGGATAAATTGCCTGCAACTGAAGTTCTAGCATGCTTGTGTAATAAAACATAATTTGCAACCAGAGGCCACACCCTCACATGAGAAATAGAGTATTAACCCTCCTGTTGTGTTCTAATCAAATGTCACCAAAATCACCTTTTTTCCCTCTCAAAAATGTACTTAACCTATTTGGATGGTCATGTGCCTCCGTGCCTGTTCATACAGGCTATCTGAACACATAACACAAATTTCAATCATTTTCATAACATATTGGGTGTTTTATTCAACTTTGTTACACCTGTAGCGTTCTGGTCAAAAAAGACCGAACTATAAGAAAATTGATGGGTGAGATGGACATAGTAAGTGTGTTTGAGTTACAATTACACAAACATAAACACACCCCTCACTCCCTATTTTTGCTTCCAGTGACAGCCTCCACCAAAAACTTACTTCCAATGACATCTCTCCCTCACTGAATTACATAGGCTTCGTTCAATGAGGCCTACAAGCCATAATTAGTACGCACACATTTTAAATTTGTATAATTCATAAGAGAACATGTCGATTAAGAGGTCTATCATGAAATTTGTTGATAATTATATGTATTATGTCAAGTTAAAAACAACAATCACCAAAGACGTAACAATGAAAAGTACACAACAGGAGGGTTAACTGTGGGAACATTGCCTGAAATCGTGATAAAAAGAGTAAAGAAAATGCTTATTTTAATGGGCTTCTTATGTTATCCACTCTGCTGAGGCACTCTATCAAAAAAAAAAAAACCCTGATGATCTAATGTTCTATTACTGGTAGGCCCACTGTCATGAGCAGTTTCTGCCCTTGTGGTTTTGTCATTTCCTCTTCAAACAACTGCAGGCTTGAGGGAGATGTAGGCAGTGATATTAGATTAGATTAGATTCAACATATAAATACAGGTAATGAAATGCAGTTTGGCATCTAATCAGAAGTGCAAAGAGCAGCAAGTGCAGTATATACAGTATGCAGTATGTACAGTTAAAGAGCAAATTATATACAGATAAGAGTAGTAATAATAAATAGGCAGAAGAGCAATATACATGTAAGGTGAAGAGATAGTAAGGGTAATATACAAATGTGCTATATAGATTCAATATAAGGGCAATATACAGATGTGCTATAGAGATAGTTATGTACAGATGTATTAAGTATATACAGACGTACAGATGTGCAGTTCAAGGGCTATAGCAGCATAGCTATAGCAGCAGAGTGTGAGGTTCAGTGGGGGACAGAGTTTAGTAGTGTGATGGCTGTGGGGAAAAAGCTGTTCCTGAACCCGGTGGTTTTAGTCTGTAGGCTCCTGTAACGCCTTCTGGAGGGGAGGAGTTGAAACAGTTTGTTGGCAGGATGAGAGGTGTCCTTCATAATGCTGCGTGCCCGCCTGACTAACTGTGTGACCAAACTGTCACACAGTTAGTCAGGATGTTCTCGATCGCACAGCGGTAGAAATTGCTCAGGATGCCAGTGGACAGGTGGTTTTCTTTAGTGTCCTTAGGAAGAAGAGGCGCTGGTGGGCCATCTTGACCAGGCTTGACCAGGCTTGAGGTGTTGGTCGATATATAAAGACATTAGGGGTAGTATTAAAATAACTCCAAATATGAAATAGTGACACTATAACCCTAGTGACATTAGCAAAATGAGACACAAAAAACACATTTTAGTCTAGGTTTGGTGTGACATTCAAAGATTTAGACTGGGGATCTTAGTAAGTCTTCACATGTAGCACTTGGATTTTAACATTTTGTGCTGTGTTAAGTCATACTCATTTCACCTAAATTACCTATATCAAGTCTTTCAAACATTAGCGGTTCAGAGACATCCTCTGATAGTATGACACACATCTAGAAAGAGGAAAGTGGGGTTGAGAGTGGTGGTGTTTGGAAGAGAGGAGAGAGATTAACAGAAACCCAATAATCATGACATCTCAAGGCTGTAAATTAAAATCTGCCCACAGCATAAAAAAAAATAAATGTTTGACATGCTGTCAGGTGCACTGTGTGCACATTTATTTCCCTCCTCTTCTTCCTTGACTACATTCACTTTACTCTCATATTGTTATTGCTAAGGTTTTCTAGAACATAACGATATGTGCCACTTTTGCATATTTTTAGTTAGACAAAACACTTAAAAATGTCAAGGTGTAGCAGACTGCCTCAATGTGTCTGAAAGGACCAGGAGCTCTGAGTGTTAATACAAAGCAGATTATGAAATCTGACACACCCTAGTGGTAGCAAATAGTGTTACTCAGCGGCTATGTCTAGCCACACAACATAAAGTCTTACCAAACCTTGGTAAGACCAATCACAACACTCTATTTTTGTGGAGAGTTGTTGGGCGGGCTTGGCTGTCAACAGTGGCCAGGTAATGACGGTTGTTTGAATAGGCTTTGGCATCGACTTTGAGGAGTAAGTCTTGGGCTTTTCTTTGAAAGTTGAGCAGAAAAAGACATTTCAAAGACAGACATTGGCTGTTTGCCGTTTTGCCAACGTTGCTGTAATTGGTCATAATGCTATCCAGTTTGAAAGACAGCCGCTGATTCTGCCCCTAGAATTGAGCCTGGTCTATCGGTCATGCCCAGACTATACATTTTGATGTTATAGGATGGCTTGTCAGGCAAGTTTACCGTCACTGTTGCAGGAACAATGAGACACACTTTAGCCGCTCTCTAATTACTAAACATAAACTTAGATATTAATCAAGTGCATTTTTAGTTTAATTTAAAGCAGATTTATTTGTTACCAAGGAACTCTGGTTCTAAGCCTGCAACCTTACAGGAATCATCCAACACATTACAATACAATACAATCATCCAACACATTACAATACAAAGCAGCCAATAAAGCACAAACAAAAGTTATCAAAATGAAGACCTCTGTTTTCATCACCAACACTTTCTCTCTCAGAATCCCTATGGTAATAC
This sequence comes from Tenualosa thibaudeaui, assembly GCA_027481765.1. NCBI lineage: Eukaryota > Metazoa > Chordata > Actinopteri > Clupeiformes > Clupeidae > Tenualosa > Tenualosa thibaudeaui. The sequence continues at coordinate 1,651,346 of JAIFZK010000159.1, forward strand.
AATAGTAAAACACTGTTGGCCCCTCAATTGTGGTCAACGGGCATCATTGTTAGTAGTTTTGCAGTTTTGTAATCATCAGCAGGGAATAGTTGGATTGGACTGAGTCATTGGCACACGGTTTGCATTTACCTATTTCTTTAGGTTACTTTATTGGCCACTATAGGGCCTACACATTACAAATTGAATTAAACCATATGCATGGGAGTGACAGTTCACAGTTGCATAAGCACATGAGAATGAATTCTTAAGTGAATTCTTAATTGTGGAAAAGTTGTCATTTGAGCACAGATGCTTCTGCCAGCTTCTGGAAGATCCACAGTTAAATGCACAGTTAGGTGGGTTCACCTCTAGGGATTATGGGTAATTGGACAGTTGAATAGGTGGGATCACTGGACGGGATTGTGGGTACTTGAATAGTTGAGTATGTAGGATCAGTGGAGGGGATTGTGGGTAGTTGAGCCAGTGCATAAACAGTGTTGAGTCCAGTTGCTGAGATGCCAGAGACTTTGATCTCCTCATACACACCATTTGTATCAGGTCTCTGATGAACAGAAGAGAAATATGATGTAGCATGAATGTAGTAGTTTACAAACACACACACAAAAAAACCTTGGAGAGTGCTGGGAGGCATGAAGGCAATGTAGGGTCACCAAGCCAATGCAAATTCCAGACAATGCTCTGGATCACCATCTAAATTTCATATATGGGATGAAACTTTACTGACTTTACTTTACTGATGTGGAGAAGTTTCGTGGAAAAACAGAGCAGAGAAGCAGAGAAGTTTGTCTTGTTCAACCAAGTCTTTATTGCGTTTACCGAGAGAATGGCTATACAACGGTAATCCTCAAGCATTCTAACCTTTTACCTTATCTGTCTACCTTAAATACTTCTAACAGTAGATGATGTAGGTGGAAGAGCCAATCCTCCACGAGATCTCAGTCTCGGTCCTTTTACGATGATGCTCCAAACATGGTTTCAACATGGTTTTCAAAAGAAGTCTACCGTCACGCACATAAATCTCTTGTACATTCTTTTTATAGCACACTCTCTACTGCATGCACTATTCTATTCTTGTATACACTCAACACACATATATTACTTGTTCTTGCAGAAAATCCCACACTGACTACACAAAAATGATTGCAACATTTCCACTCTCATTAACTTTACTAAGGAAAAAAGTGATACAGCTAAGCAGTAATTGACTATTGTGCGCAATGAATGTTAAGACAAGTGCCATGAAGTACGCTTTCCCTTACCTGTCTCTTGTTGCCTTTAACACACACACACACAGAGAGAGAGAGCACAAACTCAATCAATACTCACAAAGCTTGAACAAACATAATTGTTTCATAAGTGCATAAATACAACCCAACTTTTTTACTGTACAGTAAACACATCACTAAATCACACAAACAATCCACATGGGCATTTTGTTGCAGACTTTCTGGAGGGTGTCTAAAAACAGACAGAAGGGAAGACATGCAAAATAGAAGAATAGAAATTGAAAAATTGAAAAAGAAAGAGAGAAAGAGAGACAGAAAGAGAAATTAGATTTTTTTTTTCACCTTTGCCCTTGATCTTCATGTGTTTTCCACAAAGGAAGAGCATAATTCCACACAAAACCAGCACCACCACAGTCAAAGAGACAGTTACAGCGATAGTAGTACCTGAAGAAAACACCTTCAAATGACTTTTGACATGCAAGGTATAAAACAGTTATTTTGTTGCCATGGGTTTCATTTTAAGTTCATGGCATTCCGTTGTAACATCATTTATATTATTGCAGTATGACCATTGTGTGTGTGCTCACTACATGTACTACAGGCTATAATTATATTGGTACATGAGGATCACTTCAGACAATGAGGGCAAAATGTACAGCAGGTAAATCTCTGATTGCATAGCATAACATCTCTTCATGACGGAAGAAAGTATAATCTAAAAGGTACCAATATCATTGACATATCTACCACATTAAAACCATCCTAATGCTCCAGTATTACATTTTCTGTTTTTCTTAAGTTTCATAGTTAGATTAATGTCTTACCATAGGTTTCTGCTGGTGTTGTTGGTGGTGAACTGGTCACAGTTGTGTGAGCTATAATTACAGACATAGACATTTAAGTAGAGGTTAATACAAAATATCCGTTTCACTCTGTTTAACTTCTCTTGTGATTCTCCAGAGTAGTGTCATTTCACAGTATAGAGTTAAACTCTGCATGCTTTAACCACAGAGGTCATCTATGACCTCTTTTGAGTCTGTGAGGGAAACTCAGTCTCTGAATTTAACCCCTTGGTGAATTAGGGAGACAAACAGCACACAGTTAGCACACAGTGAGGTGAGGCATACACTATCCCGGAGCCGTGGGCAGCTGCTATGGTGCCCGGGAAACAGAAATGGGTGCTTTGTTGAAGCGCACCTCAGCCATGGTTGTGGGCATGGGGGAACAATGTTCAATCACTTCCTCCACCCACATTTTCCCTACTGTTAGGGGATTAAACCAGCCACCTTTTGGCTACAAGTTCGAGGCACTAACCAGTGGCCTATGGGCTAATATTGCACCTACACCTTACTGCAACTTTACGTATTGCCCATTTCATTGCACTTTCATATTACACATTTCACTTCATCTTACCTCACCAGCTAGCAAGAATAGCTACCTCAGTACTTCCTTCCTCCTTTCCTGTGAAATGAGTCAGAGCTATATAGTGTTGTGCATTGACAAAGGGGGAACATAAGCTTCATGCACTGCTAGCTTTGTGTCTGTGTGATTTACCTTTACATACATTTAGCTTGAAATTAATAAATTAATAAAATGTTGTCATACCTGTAACATCAAGTTGCATTATCTGGTAAAGGCTGACATAAGTTAGGGTTCTCTGACTGACGTTTAATCCACACCAGTAGACTGCAGTATCACTGTGTGCAAGATTCTTGATGGTGATGTTGAAGCTGTTTCTCTTTTTTCCCTCAGTGATGGAGTACTTGTCACTGACATCATTTGGATATAGGTGGTTGCAGTTCAAACTGTTCTCTCCCTTACAGAGAAACCTGTTGTTGCTGGAAAGATCCTTAGAGAAGACACAGGTGATCTCTACACTGCCCCCAACAGGACGCTGGAGGTTTTGACCAGCAGAGGGCGCTAAGAATCAGAACACAATGTCATCAACTCATTTACAATAAGACCACGACGGGCAGATCTTAGTGTGTTTTTTGACATATGTTTTAGAAGAGATGAGATAAGAGATGAGAACCACTGACCTTGCTGCACAACAACTTTAACTTTTTCATTTCCTTTTTCACATTCATGATTATCCTCTTCTTTTAGTGACTGTATGGAGACTGTCCTGAGTTGACCATTCGGCCACAGTTTACATCGGTCTAAGGTTGTACAGAATCCACACTTCATGTTTCTGTCATGCTTGATTATGACAGTCCCGTCAATGTATGATGAGATCACAATATCACTGTCTCCCATCACTCCTAACATGTGAGACAAACTGTCATTTAATACTTCATAACTAATTGAGGTGACATTTAAAGAGAGAGAGGGAGTACATTATTATAACAAGAACACTTGATTTGGCAAAGTATATGTGCACTCGAGAAAACTAGTTAGTGAAATGGAGTATGTACTACCTTGTGGCCTGTAGGGTTGAAAACAGAAATTGAAGTCTCAACAGAAACAGAAAATTCTGGCCAATAAAACTTTTATTCTAAAATGAGTGAAATGTTTTTTGCCCTTTGTGTTCAAATAGCCACAACAACTTCCCACTGTCAACAACAGCATATCTTGTTACAAAATCTTCAGGAAAACCTCTTATGATAACTAATCAGTGTTAAGATCAATTTAACTGATCTGCTGTAGCATACTAAAATAGCATCAAAACAATTTGAGACCAATAATGAATTGACACTATTGGCATTTAAGGATTATATACTCTTTAACCGTAGCCATACCTGAGAGTAGACACATGAGAAGAGAAATCTTCATCATGACAGCTTTCATATGCCACTGCATGACCAGTATACACTAGCTTAACAGAAGTCAACAGAAAGTCAAACACAGTTGTGCTGCCAATGATGGAACAGCCTCTGGTTATGTTTTAGTCATTTCCTCTCTCTCTGTGTGAGCTATAATTACAGACATAGACATTTAGGCCGAGGTATGTAACAATAAAAAACTATATATATATATAAACATTATATTACTAACAAAATGGCAACATACCTGATTTGTAACCTATACTAATGTGATGTACAGTCATAAACATTTGAGCCATTTGCATTTCAGTAAGTCTCTCTAACCAAAACCACAAGCCTTACCTGTGCATAAGTGATATCCATCTCACCTAAAATATTAATATTGGATCATCAGTACATACATTAATATTATATAATACATTCAGAATTTTAAGCATATTTCAGCAGTCACAAGCAATGGTTCCCCTTTTTATTCTCACTTCTGTCGTAACCAAAAATAAAACCACAGCTTGTCTTCCTTCTTCTCACTCATACACCATATTAGCCATAAACTGAAATAAGATGCTTTTATAGACAGAAACTGGGATTAAAAGCACCTAGGGTCAAGACAGCTTTCACTCCCACTGCCCACAGAACACATGTTGTCAGGCACAGACTCAGACTCGACTTGGGATTTCGAACAAAGGAGGTATATTTTCAAAAGGAAGAACAGAAATCAACTCAGGTCGACATCCACTACATATAGTGGAGGGTAAGGGAATAACTATAACGCTCAGAGGTATACGGTGGAACAAAACGTAAACAGGTAATGGGAATATACAAAGTCAAAACTTAAAGCACACATTGTTGTGTGCTTGTTTACACAATTTAACAATACCAAACACGAAGGAGTCCAGGAACGCGGGGACTAGATACACTGGGAAATCTCAGGAGACGAAGGAACAAACAACTGACTCGGAACATAGGGATTTGTGACGAGGCCAGACATCAGGGAATCAGGGAGTCACTTAAATAACGTGGAGCCCAGGTGAAACCAATTAATACACAGGGGAAGGTGCACGCGAACAAGGAAGTGGTGGTCGTCCGTGGGGGGTCGGTGAGGAGGTGGCACACCCGGGTCATCCCCGTCCCTCGGGGCACCCGAGACAAGGCATCTGCATTCGCGTTCTCCCTCCCGGCACGATACCGGACCTCGTAATCATACGCAGACGGCGTTCAACTTCCTGTAATCAACACAAAATCTCCACTCACCAGTCTTCTTCTTTACCATGACTATCGGGGCCGCCCAGGGACTTGCACTTTCACAAATGATGCCTCGGTCGAGCATATCAGCCAGCAGGGTCCGCATCTCCTTGTACATAGCCGGGGGTAGTGGCCGGAAGCGCTCACGCACTGGGGGGGCCGTACCCATAGGTATGCGATGTTGCACAGAACTGGTGCACCCGAAGTCTCCCTCTTCCTCGGCGAATAAAGCCTTCCATTTGTCCAAGAGCGCCCCTAGCTCTCATCGCTGCTGCGGCGTCAGGTCGGTCAACGGTTACCCCCGGGGGTCCGGCAGGGCCTTCAGGCGGGCAGGCTCCCACTACACGCACTTCCACTATGCAGTCGTCCTTGGGTGCCAGGGTCAGCTCGCTCTTCCCCGCACAGGAAGCCTCCCATCTCTCACCTCTATCACGGCCCGGGCGACCTGGAATGCTGTGACGTCGGCCAGGGGTTCCAACAGGGCCAGGTAGGGGGCAGCACCCTCAGCTCCCCACACTTTGGCCCACACCACCGTCTCGCTCCTAGCAGGCAGGTAGATCTTCCTAGCGTCGGCAGCCCACACATAGCCCACCCGAGTGCCGGAAGGGGGCACCGTCACCCTCCGGCAGGTGGCGAAGGCCTGACGCCATGCTCGTCCGGTCAGGGTGGTGTTCTCAAAAGCCCGCGGCGATTGGCCCCCCTGGAAAACACTGTTCCAACATGCAATGACATTCATGCCGATGATAAATGGGTTAGTTAGGCCCCCAGGCCGCACTAGCACGATGCCCCGATCTGGTACTGTCTGCCCTTCCACCGTAAAATCCATGGTGGCGTAGCCCACATACGGAATGTCTAGCCCATTTGCTGCATGAAGCTTCAGAAAAGCAGAAAACCTTTCTAAGCCAACCCGCCGCGCAAAGTTCCTTTTAAAGAAGTCAAGTTCCATGAGTGTTACCCGGGAGCCCGTGTCTAGCAAGCCGTGCACCGTCCGGCCAGCGATGGTCACTCCCACCGTCGGACATGAGCCTACCCAGGTCGATGTGGCCCCTTTCAGCGGCGTTCGCGTCGCGGGCTCTGCAGCCTGGACCTCGGCGGGAGGGATTTTTCGTTTAAAGGCCCGGGTCTACGCTGTCTGCTCGCAGCGCCAAATTTATGTCACCTAGTTTTACTAGGTCCGTGACCAGACAGTATGGTTCGGGTAACTCGCAACACCACACGTGGAGGCAAGAAAGTTCCTTAAAACACTCTTTATTTTTACAAAAATCATAAAAAGGTTTGCGCAATATAAACAGACATACAACACAGAAGAGGGGGAGAATCCCAGTTTATCTGGGTCCCGGAAGGCAGCTCAATAGAGTTAGTAATAATAGCGACAGCAATGAAGCAGTGGACAGTCAATGCACACCTGTAGTGGTAGCACGCAATAGCGATAGCACCACAATAGTCAGTGTGAATGTGCGCAAAGTCAATGGAAGGCAAAGGCACTTAGCATTGGTCGCTAGCTCCACGGAAGCTAGTTGGCGGTGTCAGCTTGGAGCTAGTTGCAGCCTAGTCCCGAGTCTTCAGGTAATCCAGTGCGATCGGTGGGCCCAGAGTCCATAAGCGCAGCGCAGTCGCTACAAGAGCGTGTGGAGTAGTAGGAGGATTAGTCTGGGTTAGCTGGCCGAGCTAAAAGGAGTTCCACACCTGGAGGTATGCGTCTGGTCTGCTCACTCGCCCAAATAGCCTCTCACCATTCCGTCCTGTACACAAGAGACAGCAGCACTCATCTATTCCTTCCACGCGTCGTTAGCAATATGCACAGTGTAATCCACACTCACATTGCCGGCCCAGATTCCCATCTGGGTCCGGAGGCGAAATCACAGCGTTGAATTCACTCAGGTCGCACAGACCCCACTTCGGCGTCTCTGCAACACACAGGAAACCACGCGGCAGTCGGCGTCCTTCACAAACTCAATATATACTGCAACGATTGGTAAATGGCCACTTACTTCGCCCGAGTCCAGGCGAAACCTGAACTCCGGGCTGATGAATACTGCGCGTTGATCACACCGTGGCGATTCACTGTACACCCGAATCACCGTCGCCCGATTCTCCCCTCCTGCAAAGATAACACACTTCGGCAGCGATATGTTCACTCTGCGAGCCCAGCTCAACAAGGTGCAAAAGAGCAATCACTTACTTCACTGGGGGGTAGACTTAGCCTAGTACCCCCAGTTGTAGTCAACGCTTGGTCAAACCCAGCGAATTCGGCTGGGATTCTCCTCCAAGTGCTCTGTGTCGAGTCCAGCATGCGTGCTTCTCCTCTCTCTCTTTCTGCCGTGTGCTTCCGTAGGAGGCTCAGTGCGTTCTCTCCCATGATGGCTTGGCCACACATAGAAAAAGGATTCCAGGATTGCCTACACCTGGCCCATCATCAATTACCTCGTCAGGTAGAGGTAATGTCTAGACACCGCCACGCCTCCACTCCTCCACCAGAGTTCGCCAGCGGGGCTACCGGCCACCCAGATGCATCCACACATAATAAAGTCTTCCCCCACAGACATAGAATTCCCCCACCACCGTCCACCAGCATAAATACACACAGGATACATAGTGCAATATTTACAGTGCAGATAGTCATTGTGTGGATAGTCATTTTTTTCACCGGGTGACACACACACACACCACCACCACCCTACTCCTCACAGGCCATGTGTCCTGCTCAAACAAATTGATTCAGCATATTGCTCTGTACCACATTATAACCATTAGGGGTGTTAAGTTGAAAACAACACACACATTTAATCACACACACAGACAAAGAAAGAGAGAGAGAGAGAGATAGACAAGCAAAGAGGAAAGCGTCAACAAGCAAAGAGGAAAGCGTAGGATAGCTAGAGTCTATGTGGGTGGAGAGAAGGTTTTAATGTTTTACATGTGAGAGCATGCTGCAGCGTGTCTCCAACACGGATCTCATTTTCTCATCATTTCTCATCATGCATTATTTATCCAAAAATATTCTATATAAACATTTCAGGCTTTTCTGAGTCATTCAGGAAAGTTTTACCCAGCTTTATAGGAGAAAATAAGAGACACAGAAGGAGCGGAGCTTTGTTAGCCTGGCCATGCCTTCCTAGCACTTCTGCTTGATTATCATCTCCCTACAGTGCTAGTCTAGATTGATCCTATTGAGCTGGTTGTCTCAGGAGGCATTTTAACTTGTCCAATCAGCGTACAGAGGGAGGTGTTGTGAATGCAGAGCTAGAATAGTATCAGTCAAGGCAAGCTATCATTCAGGGGCTGATCCAATCTTTTTAAACACCTCAAGCAAGCAATCAAATCTGACTGCCGAATGTCCAGACCCTCTGTGCTAGACGAAAGTGTAGAACGAGGGTCTGGTTTTACTACCAGGCTAGAGCTTTGTTGGTCATCTTTAGGAGTCAATTATGCAATGCAGTATGAGTGAGGGTGTTGGTAAAAGACATTCCCACCACATATGTGGTCTCACTATCATGTGGCTGCTGAGTGCTGGTGGTAACCAAAGCCATACGTGTATCCTTTATGAATTGTATCCTCATGATTGACCTCTGGTGGTCAAATATTGTAACATGTGTTTGTAACAACAATGTGTTTGCACACTGCAGAGCAGCACGGGGTGTTAATAGGTGAATTCAAGATCATGCAGCACTCTGCAGCGGCATTGATCTTTACAAAACACGCCTTAGCGTTATAATGTAGATGCTCTATCCAGGTATTCCCTGCGCAGTGCTGCATGATCTTGGATTCGCCTAGTACTGCAGTTGATGAGGGTAGGGCCATCATTCAGTCAGTCAGGCAGAGGATTGACAAGTGCTCTTCTCCATGAACTAAAACCATAATTGGACATAACAGAATCAAATCAATACAAATCAAATCAAATTCTTTATTGGCGTTATGCAAAAGAGGTAAATCATGAACCCTCTGTGGTTCTAAGCCTAAGCTCTATGCTGGTGCACAGCTGTCATCTTTTGACACATTACATATCAGCCAATAAAGCAAAAAACAAAATATGTAAAATAATATCGCTATTGCTTTGCCCATGCTGTCATTAGGCTGTATGGAGAGAAAGGAAGTGGGGCCCATATACGTCATAAACAACATATACATGTAGTAAAATGTACTGCTGATGGTGCCGTGAATGTATCCTTGATGAACTCTCGAGCTTACATTTTTGCAGAAGGCTCTTTTATCCAAAGCAACTTGCAATTGTAAACTATCAGTTAGTTCAGGGCCAGTCTCCCCTACAGCAACTCTCAGGCTAAGTGCCATGCTCAAGGGCGATGGCAACTGGGATTCAAACCCATAATTTTCAGGCTACTAGCATGGTAGCAAAGCCAGGCTCCTTAACCACTATGCTACCACTGCCCTAATGAGCTAAATGACAGGCCTGTGGTCACACTGCTTACAAGCTTATAAGCCACTTGTAGTGTGAATTAGAATAAAGTGTTAGGTTGATTTTGTAGGGGGGTTTGGTAGGGAAAGGAAGTGGGGCTTACAGTCACTGCTCATGTTTAGGGCCTAGAGACTCATGCTATGGCCCTGCTCACTGAGCTATAGAAGATCACTACAGAATCCCATAAGGAAACGAATTGGTGAAACAATCTGGGCATTTGACTGTAGTATGAGGACAGGGGCCTTCTCACTGAGAATAGAAATATGTTCTTATGTTGTTAGAGAGAGTTCAGACAGAGATATTTTTATAGATGCCATTTGTATTCATCAGCAGAAAGTTTCAAATGAGTTACTGAAAGCATTTAATACAGTAGGTGCATTCAACATTACCAAGCCGACTGCAGCTAATGATGCATTCTGGGTTGAAGGCCTAGTCATAATCACAAATCATTGGTTATTGGTGGCATTTTCAGCCTAGAATGCATAACTGACTGCAGCGGTCTCAGTGAAGTTGAAAGTGCTTAATTGCATCTAAGTCTGCTGGGAACTGTTCACAGTTGCATAATCAAGCTGTCGTGGGGCTATTCATCTCGTTGTCATGGTGAAAATACTTTGGTTTCAAGTTGCCCCGTTCTATCACTTTAACAGACCTCAGACTATGAATTTTTATCTAGCAGGAATGTTTCCAGAAATTTCTCAGTATAAGACTAAACTGACAACTTTAAAGATTTAATATTTTACTACTCAGCACAGCACTTCAATTGTGCCATCCTGACCTCAAGATATCTCATTATTTCAATGGATCTTGTTCAGGTAAATATCAGTGAAGATTTTGGAGGAGATTGGCAAAACCACCACAAACATCAAGGCCCAACAATAACCAGAACCACTTAGCACATAAATGGCACTATTGCCCCTAGACACAGGCAAATGGTACATCATTACACAATGTTCCAAATCCAAAAACAAAATAATTCTCACTACTACGACAGAAACCACATACACACAAAAAAAATCTCTATACAAACTGAAGAATGTAACCCACTACAAAGCAGTATCTTGAAAACACTTGGATTTGAAACCATAGTGACACTCAAACGTGAGCAAAACAATCTTACTTACAACAGAAATCTCAGTCTCGAACAACATAACGAGTCTGCATCAACCCTTATAGCAATATTATTCCTTGACAACATAACTATATATATTTAACATTCATCTAAGGCAGGTTGTCCATGTTACCATTCCTAAAAAATACAAAAACACTGACCAAACATTTAACATTTGTTCATCTTTTGCTGGCAAAATAAACGTTTGTGCGCAAACGTATTCAGGGACATAAATTTGATTAATTAGATAAAAGGTTTCTAAGGGAATTCTACAATGGGGGTTGATGGCATCACACATCAAATAAAGCTTAATATCATGAGACATGGTAATTCAGAAATTTTAATTGAAAGGAATTTTAATTGAAAGAGATTACATGGCTCTGTATAATGTTGTATCAATCCCATTCACTTCAATAGGACTGATCTTTCTTGATAATGGACCGTAACATATGACATATAACAGACAACAGACAATAAACAGACAACAGTATTATTTAATTAATTTCACACCATACAGTTTAAAGCTGCTATCTGTGGTTATATGTGTGGTTTTAAGTTAGCAGCTTTCCACTTGCACTGTAGGTTATTTACGGCATACAGCAACCACATGGGAAAGCTCATCAGATGCTAGTTGATTTACATGCTAACTTCACAGGATTCAGGTAGCTGTTGGGGTATTTGGAGACTATTTTAATGTGAAATATTATAGCTCTGTTAATATATACATACATATACATATATTACATATAGCTTTGTTAAAATCTAAACGGTAAACACACAAATAGGCTAATACATGAAAAATGACAGATACAGCAATGCCAGTTCATTATGTGTGTTACAACAGGGTTGGATAAAGAAAAAAAAAAAAACGTGTAATCACAGGAAGTTTTTTGAGGGAAATCAAATATTGGGATTATTCCCAAACTTGAGTCAGGAATGATAACTACCATGGCACGGCAATGATAATCCTCATCATCATCTAGGTACTTGAAAGAGAGGTAGTTCAGGGCCTGAAATGCACCGCATTCCCACCACCCCCGGATGCTAACTGGGAGAGAGGCAGGGAGCGCCTGCACAAAGACGCCAGACTTCTAGTTTACAGCATAATTGGATTTAATCTATCAGAGAAATAAGAATTCATCTAACTGTAATGTTAGCCTCCTCAATAGGATATTGCATGGTATGGGAAAGTCAAAATATGCGATAGACAGTATACTGTAAGAACTGGACTAGCAGGATTTGGAAAAAATTATGCTCAATACTGACAGCCAATTTCAGGCCCTGTATTTCACAGTTGAATAATAACAGGAGAGTTCGTCTTTACTTAGTGTGACAGAGTCGTTATTTGAGGATGTTTCTTTACGGAAAGTGACGGAGGCATAGTTCATTCCTTCAGAGTGATCTGCAGGTGGCTGTACAGTTGCATACATAGGGTCAGTACTGAGGGCTGTGGGTGGTTGAGCCTTGGGATTTGAGGGTAATTGGGCAAATGCATAAAGAGTATTGGGTCCAGATGATGAGGTGTTGAAATTGTTATTTTCATACACATGGTCTGTCTTGGGTCTCTGTGAAAAGGAGAAAAAGATAGGTCATGCCTTGAATCTCACACAGATTGTACATCAGTGTTTAATGATTGTTGACGCATCAGGATGTATTTCTTGGCTGTGACCTGTTAAAATATTATTATATACTTCAGACATAGTTTAGCATTAGCTTACCATTCCAGTGGTGTCCTGAGCAGTGCTGCTAGAGTTTGAAGCCATCACTGATTCTACACATGCACACACACATACACACAAACACACACACACACACACACACAAGAAAATACTGTGAGGAACACATAAGCTGTAAGTTGTAATTTACCCAGGGTGAAAAATTGATAGTTGATAGTGTCATTAGTGTGAGAGTGGTGTTGGAATGAGCAGGAGGATGTCATGTCCTGCATCCTGCCTTAGTGCAAGAGGTCAGATCAGTTAATGCTGCCATGCTGTCAAGAGTCCAAGAGAGTTCTGAGAGGGGAGGGGGATGCATGAAATTCAGTGAAAAGATTGAGTGGATGGGACTAAATATGTCCAGACAATCAGTGTGTGTGTGTGTGTGTGTGTGTGTGTGTGTGTGTGTGTGTGTGTGTGTGTGTGTGTGTGTGTGTGTGTGTGTGTGTGTGTGTGTGTGTGTGTGTGTGTATGTATGCGTGTGTGCGTGTATGAGTGGTGGGGAGGGGGGAGGAGGCATGGGGCAAAAAAGTCCAGTCAATATGTGGGACAGTAGGTCCCCACACTTGCATGATCAATGTAAGTTGATCAATGCCAAAATATGATCAGTGCAAAAAAACGTTGGTGTGTGTGTGGCATGGACATTTTAAACCACCTTTTCTGTTCCTTCTGCATCGCCAACAAATGAAGAGAGCAACTCCAGTCACAAGTGCCAACACTGCCAGACATACAACGACTAGAACAACACCTATGGGACACACACACACACACATATACACACATGCACACACACACACCTACATAAACAAGTTGTGCATCCATGGTGCCAACACACACAGAAACATTCAAAAGAGAATTGATAAAAATGTTGTCAGCTGCTGTAATATATTAGTCTGTCATGTTTTTTTTATTCTTGACAGTGACCCCTACAGGTGACAACAGGAATTGTAGGTTGTGACTCAGATGTATAGGCTCCACCCACCTGTAGTATCTCCACTCTCCAGGCTAGTAGATCCGTCAAGTTCTTAGAATATAATTCACAAATAATGAAACTCCTTTAACAAAATGAAGTTACAAGCACTGTATGTATTTATCAATATAACATGATGAATCATAAGTACTACCATTCTTCACGGTGAGAATTACTTCAGTGAGGTTGTCCACTGAGAGATGAGGGTTCTTCTGAAACGAATCATGGATGCCACACCAGTATATCCCAGCATCCTCTGGGGTGAGGTTTGAGATGGAGACTAAAAAGAATCCTGCAGTTGTGTTGTCATAGAGAGAGAATCTCTCTTTACCTCTGAAATGTTTATCAGAGAAGATCCATTCGTTTTGTATGTTTGTTCTAATTCTATCGGTGCATCCAACTTCTTCATTTTTACACATGTATTTGAAGTCCTTTTTGTATTTCTTGAGGTCGTATTGGCATTCAATCAAAATGTTCTTTCCTGTGTGCCCCATCTCATGCCTGACGTTTCTTTTTCCTGTCAAAATGCCAAAATACCATAATAATTATGGGGTACTTCAGATGCCTCAACACAGAGTAAGGATCTGGACCACACAAATAACATCATAAAATGTAACTAAGTATGGACAGACTTGTGATTATAGTCCTTTTCTTAAGGGTAGGCCTTATCCAGACATTTAACACTATGTTATTCATAAGACATAAAAATAACCTAAAAAGAAGTTAGTCTTTTTTCACTGGCACCCCAGATATCATCACTTCCCTAATGCAGTTTCTGGTGGTAATGCTTCCACACCAATCAGACAAACTAAATAATAATCATAATGGTAATGGTCGTCGTTCTGTCTCCCCATTCATGAAAGGTTTGATATGAATGTTGAGTCATGTCTCGTGAAACAGTCATGAATGCTTTATGTGCAGTTTGTGGCATGAATGTGTTATGAAGGGACCCATCAAGTAAAGTGTTACCATAATAATAAAAAAATCAGAAGCACTCTCTATGAACCCCATATTCATAAAGCATTTTAAACCCATTCATAAATTGTATAGTATAATGCGTTCATAAAGCATTCAAACTAATGTATTTAGTGTTTTGATAACTGTTTATACATTCTCATGACATTAGGCATTAGGATGTCATCGGCCTTTACAATGTGTCACAAAGCATTATTAAGCTTGACTTTGTTATTTCTACATTTATGTGTCCAACTGCTCATGCCAGATAATGAAGAGTTACAAGCACAAGTGAGATGAACACATAATTACTCATGAAAATCAATAAGGCTCCATTACAGACAATAAGTAAAGTGAATGGTAAATGGACTGCATTTATATAGGGCTTTTCTACTCCTATGAGTATTCAAAGCGCTCTACAGTGTATGCCTCACATTCAGCCATTCACACACATGCGGCGGAGGCTGCCATGCAAGGTGCCAACCAGCCACCGGGAGCAATTTGGGGTTCAGTATCTTGCTCAAGGACACTTGTCGCCGCCCCACCCATATCAAGTGGTTTCCCAAGTATGAAAATGCCAAAGAAGCTTATATGGCTTTGTGACACTTCAAGTTGTAAAAGATAACATTATAATGCCTTATAAGTAGTCGTGAGAATGTAGAAGCAGTTATGAATTCTAATATTATTGGTTATAAGGCTTAATGAATGCATTATCTTATAATGGTTGACATAAGTAGGTATAACTATTCAAAAGTAGTTATGATGACAGTGGAAAGTGTTAAGGCATTGTGATACCCCAAGCTGGGTTTATGCTTCTCTTACATAGCACTCTATGACCGCTGTCATACCTGTTTTTGAATAGTCACACCAATGTATATGTAATTATAAGGCATGAATAGTTCATAAACTTCATAAATGTGTTTATAAAGTTTATGGATACAGACAAGTAAAGTTTTGCCAAAAACTCTATTTACTCACCTTCTATTACATTCAGATTGATTTCAGTGCCTTCAATCTTCATCTCATTGGCTCCACACCAGTACTTGCCAGTATCATTCAGTGTGAGGTTCCTCATAGTCACCTTAAAGAAGCTTTTTTCAGTATTGTCATAGATTGAGAATTGTCCCTTGTTTTGCCACCAGTTTACAGACGTATTGCTCCTGATTTGTTCATCACAAGCCTTGTTGTTTCCTTCCATGCAGAAATTCTTAGGAGAACTTTTATTTGCATTTGTGTAGTTGCACTTGATTATAATGGAACCACCTGCATATTCAGTCAGGTTAAACGTCCAGACCCCTCCTGCCAATGCAAGGCACAGGAATTTCCTTAAATTTCATGAGATTAGACTAAGCTGCATTCAAGTACTCACTCAAGAGTAGGCCTCTTCCAACTATAGCCCTGTTGTACAAACTCACCAAAAATGCTGTTAAGAACAAAACAATAGCGGACCTGCATCTTACGCTAACTGAATGGGACCATCGTGCTATTGAAAACAGAACTGAAAGGGAACTTATAGCCCCATTTAGTTAGCGTTAGCTGACGCGTCACTATTTAGAGACTATGGTGCTATTGGACATTAAGATGAAAGTGATCTTATAGCCCCATTCAGTTAGCATTAGCTGCTGGCTCGCTATTCACTGCATATTGCACTGTAGTGCAATTTTCTTGTTCTTCTTCCAACACTGCGTTGCCAACTCTTACGCATCTGGTGTGACTGTGATTCAGCATCAGTCTTATTCTCACGCCAAATCTCACGCCAAATTGGACTGTTTTTAATCTGTCCACTCAAAACAGACTTGAAACAAAGTAGTCCATTAAGTTACAGATCAGCTGATTGATTGATCATTGTTATTGTCTATATTGGCAATATTCCATATAGCAAAGCACAGTCTAAAAGGATGAAATGAAATAGCTTGTGTGCAGTTCAGAAATGGGCTGAACAACGCACAGATTTCATTGGGCTCACAAGCTGAATAAAACACCCAATACTGTATGTAATGAAAACAATTTGTGTTATGTGTTCAGATAGCCTGTATGAACAAATTCATGGAAGCCCATGACTATCCAATCAGATAAGTACATTTGCGAGAGGGAAAAATCCGGGGGAGGGGTATACTTGCATCATAATGAGTGTGCTATAGTGGTACCACTTTTTTCAAACTTTAAGTACACTACTATGTATATAGTGCCCATACCACAGTGGCCTGTGGACATTTTCCAAACATCTCAAACCATGTCTGTAGCCCACTCACTCCCCATCATGTCAGAATATCTGAATCAGAATAGTGATATTACATATTTGATATAAACTTAGAATTTACACCAATGTTTTTTTTTCTGTCACCCATTTGCAGGAATATAATATCTGGTAATGCAAAGCAATATTTCCCTTCAGGGTGAAGCAAGACCACTCCACACTCACATATTAACACTATTAGCACAATTAGCACATATTTTCTCAATACAGAACAACAAAATAAAAACCAAGCAATGGTAAATCCCAGGTCAAATGCAGTATGTAGTACAGCAGTATGACATTTTGAAAACCTCATGCTTGTCCACGAATAATACTCTTTAAATTGAAGACCTACAAATCATTTCCTTCACAGTGGATCACAATGACAGTGGTCTTCGGCTACTGTGTGAGCTCCTTGGTTTCCTGCACACCCAGCAAGAAAAAGTGTTGTTGCCACAGGCTGTCTATGACAGGAGGGCCCAGGACTGCCTGACCACATGATTTATTTAACACCAACCCCCCCCACACCACACACACACATACACACACACACACACTACACTATACACTCACACTCACATCCAAGGCACACAAGTTCTGCACACTCCACCTTGCTTCAAATCTGCCGTGGTTAGTTATTTTTCTTTGTACTCTCATTGAGCGTGTCTGTCAGATTTTTAAAAATGCCATTATGAATCATCTACAACCATCTTTAAGCTTCTTTGATTCGGCTGCTTCTATTGAAGTCCAAGAGAAAGTCTTTTATCCCCGGACAGAGCTCTCTGGCTGAATTAAGGTTCACTGGTTGCCTTGTCATCATCATTTCCTGTTATGGTTTGCATCAAGTGTTTCCTGCATAGCATAACTCATCAAATTGCTTTGAGTGGAACTATCTACCCTTTCACCACGCAGTCGAGTCTAGCGAATGCCTTTGTCATGCTTTCATTTTATTTTTTTGTTTCACATGTATCTTTCAACAGCTTCATTGTTGTTACAAATGTACTATATACTATATTAGCACTATATACAGGTTTTCTCTTATTTCTCTTAACAAGCAAACTTATCATGACTGCCTAAGTACTGCCTGCTGACGAAGCACTGAATTTAAAACATTATTAAAAGATAGGCAAAGTACAGTCAGGAAATCCTGTCACTGAATTCAAAATGATGTATGTTTACAAAGTCTATGCAGTGGACTAGCATGTTGCTAAAAAGTATCTACAGTGGGCTGATGAAACACACTGACAAACAAAGAGAGTGGACAAACTCAACCAAACGCAGCCCTCGTGGTGTGTGTAAATAAGGATGGTGCTGGTGGGTAGTGTGACATATGAGTCAGCATGATTAATTTGCTTTAAAAAAAGTGACTTTTTGCATCACATCCATGCTTAAAGTTTCCAATTTCACACACTTATTAACACATTTCAAATCTGCTTTCAAGAAAGCACACTTTTTACAAGCGGCTTAATAACCCACTTTAAGTATGGCACAATTAGTAAATCTAATTTAAGTCCTATTTAATTACATATATTTTTAAAACACATTTTTAAAAAGTAGGTAGGCCTTATCCAGACATTTAACACTATGTTATTCATAAGACATAAAAATAACCTAAAGAGATTTTCATTTAAGAGGTTAGTCTTTTTTCACTGGCTCCCCAGATATCATCACTTCCCTAATGCAGTTTCTGGTGGTAATAACTTTTTACCTGGGAACATTCCCATTCATAGAACATTACAAGCACAGAAAAACAAAGGGTTACCTTTAAGGAAGTAGAGGATCATAATGAAGTGGACCTTCATTACGCAGTAGGCTACTTAACTTTAAATTCAGTGAAACTCCAAATTCAGTTTGGTAGTGTGTTGCTTAACCGTGTACTGTCTGCCTTCCTCAACTATCTCCTTGAACTGTTTCAAGCAACCCCGGTAGTGGTTTAGGGTTTGTCAGTGTCTTAGGGATGGAGTAATTTTGCAAGCAGAATGATTAACTGTAAGGGGAAGTTACCAGCTTCCTAAGTTACCATGGCCACGAGAGAGTGAGTGTGAGAGGCTTTAAGCACTAACCAAAAGTTACTTACCTAAGAACTTTGAAGAAATGTGAAAACCTAACTTGACAAACCGTTAGTATGCTACATGGTAGCCATGGTGATATTAACCACTAATTCCACTGAGTGTTTTCACACTTTTAACAGAGGCTAACATTTTCAAAAGCAATCATATATTGTTATATACGTCATACTTACCATGGAAAAAACATAACCAAAACTTATGTTAAAATGTTCAGTGGTCTACATTTTATTGTAAGATATACCTTCTGATGGATTGGAATTATTATGAACCCAATAAAGATAATTCCATTTGTTACATCATCTCTGAGAGAGAAACATTGTTTTTAAAATGCCTCTTTAACACTACTTCAACATTAGAGCTAAAGTATGACATGATAAAGCTATAGTGCGCTTGGTTTGCTTCAACAGTAATTCCATGGAAATGTCACAACCATGATGAATTTGAGGTTAAGTTTACACAACTCAAAATGTGTGAAGAGTGCAGAGCGTGTTAGAATTGTGTCACATCCCCACATCTGTTTCACGGGTCTCTTTCCTATTGCATCACAAAACTTATACAAAACAGCCAGTAGGCCTACCCTATGCCGAGATGTAGTAGGGATTTTTCAGTGAAGGGGCACTTGATGATGTGGGACCTTATAGCAAAGAATGTCACACGCGTGCTTCCAAAACACGGGTGTGCACAGGTCAGCAAAACTATCGTCCAGATTCTTTCACTTATTAGAACTGCAACTGCAAAAAAGGCAATAACACCTCACAAAGATCACAAAATGCAAACGCAAATGCTAAGTTTATGTCTCAATGTTTACAGTGTACAGGCTATGGCCAGTCCTCTTCAGGGGCAGTTTCTGATATGGTCAAAGTGGGCTGTGCTCAGGGTGTAGAGGGATGATGCATCATGGGCACTCAAAAAATAAAAAAATAAAAATGCTCATACATCTAACAAAGAAGTTGTGGAAGAAGGGGAAGGGAGATTGACAATACCATGGAAAAAGGCAAATCATCATCTGTTGTTGCCTGTAAATTAGATTTATCTATTTGATATCAATTTCCCTGTGTGCCTGTCAGAATTAACGTCTTCCACGCATGATTAGCTCAAAACCACTGGGTGACACGACTTCATTGCTTTGGAATAGTTATATATGATCTTAGGACAGAGGTCAAGGTATTAAATTAAACTAGACAATCAGGCACATCCACTGGTGTAACATACTTGCTTGATAGTCTTTGGTATTATAAACTTGTCTTAGGTGGCTTACTAATAATGGAGATGAAATAAACAATACAAAACAATAAAATCACCCCATATTTTGATACAAACCAATGTTTTTTTTTCTGTCACCCATTTGCAGGAATATAATATCTGGTAATGCAAAGCAATATTTCCCTTCAGGGTGAAGCAAGACAACTCCACACTCACATATTAACACTATTAGCACAATTAGCACATATTTTCTCAATACAGAACAACAAAATAAAAAACAAGCAATGGTAAATCCCAGGTCAAATGCAGTATGTAGTACAGCAGTGTGACATTTTGAAAACCTCACGCTTTGCCACGAGGGTAATCCAGTCTTTCTCAATCATCAACCAACTTCCTCTCATGATACCAGGGGCACTGCTGTGGAGGTGGCTGGCACCGACAGGGGGCCCCAGAGAATATTAAAATATTTTTATCAATTTTGGGGCAGCCTAAATTCTGTTCTGTTATAGGGCCAAAATTTCTAGTGTCGCCCCCGAGACATTAGAAGTTCTCGTTTACTTACAATTGACATGCAGCAGCACGTCTTTAAACAATGTAGGTGGCCCTGAAGTTTGAACAACTAAAGTTCCCATTTAAACCCAATTAATTCACTACACAGTTGTAAGTAGATGTGTGTTTTTTGGAATTGGCACATTCAAATCAGTCAAAAAGATTTATAGGTAATTTCAGTAAGGGATGTCGGTATATACTATGGGGAAGTAATGGCCACTTGAGAGGTTTGTGTGTGTGGAGAGCCCTAGTTTGAGTATTTGCTAAATTGTACTTGAACAGTGGATTATGTGGTCTTACATGACTGCATTGAGGGTGAGTGAGCAGTAGAAAATGTTCCATAAAAGATATTTTATAACTGAATAAAATGTTCCATATTTTATTCAGTCATAAAACATGTTGCATCATCAGTCTACATAATGGGTAATCGAGCCATACAATATGTTGCAATGTCAGATTGCATTGTGGGTAACTGAGCAGTAGAATATGTTGCATCATCAGGCTGCATTGTGGGTAATTGAACCATAGAGTATGTGGCATCACCAGACTGGACTGTGGGTAACTCAACAGTAGCGTATGTGAAGTTGTCAGCGAGGATTGTGGGTAATTGAGCAGTTGCATAAACAGAGTTGACTTCAGTCACAGCTCTGTTGAGAGAGTGGGTGGATGCTTGTATCTCTTCGTACTCGCAATCTCTATGGCCAGACTGACAAAGAAAGGGCGAGAGACAGACACAGAGAGAGAGAAACAGATAATGTAACAGACAGACTAATGGTGAATTGCTGTCACACCAAAGCAGTTTCTATACTGTTGTTTACCTTAGCCTGTATGAACAATGAAGAATCAAATTTATTCCATAGTTTCTTTATGTTAATGTCTCTCACCTCTGGATTGTTGTGTCCTTCAATGTTAGAATTTGTTGCAACACCTGGAAAACCACAACCACACACAAACACATGGGGCAGGGGGGAAGGGGTCAACGGGGGAAGCAGGGATATTCATTAATTAATTCATTACAGAAGCTGTGTTTCCATTACCTCATGGTATACACATTTCAGCTCTATCCAGATAAAACAAAACAGGTGAAATTGTTATGGTGTAGGCCCTACATTTCAGAGCTATCCAAAATAAAACAACATAGGCTCTGAGACTCACCTTTTCTGCTGCTCCTTCTGCACTGCACACAAATGAAGAGTACCGCTCCAAATACCAGCACCACCACAGCCACAGACACAATGACTTGGATGGTGCTTCCTGACAGATACATCATATTGTCATTTGTATTGACAGTCATGAGGAGTAAGGAACATATAATGTATTCATGCAAAACAACAATGTCTTTGTTATGTCCAATGTCCGGCTGTGTTGTTTTTCTTTTAGCATGAATGGCATGAATAAATAGTCTTTCAGTGGCATATTACAAACTTATTTTTGTCAACATTCTGAAAAGAATTAATCTGTTTGCTAAAGTGTAAACTAATGTTGCTGGACTTACAGACGTCTTATTGACGTAATGTTTCACGTCAATACGCTGGCAGCTTCCTCAACCACACTTTCACAAAGATCTTCCTTATTAGCTTACTAACTTGTCAAAATTGCTCATGTCATGACCAATGTTTGAACAGCTGTCACATAAATGGTTTGGGACTCAGCTGACCAAAATATGACATTGTTGACAAAGTATGCCCCAACCCTTGCCCAGTCTTCACTGGTTGCTAGAGTGACATTAATTAGCCCAGTGCTCTACAAACCCAAGAGTACAAACATAATACTAACCACTTGGAGAATTTTCTGCATTGTCTGTAAAATGACATACATACCAGGTATGGTATGATTTCAGTATTAATGATTATAGTGAACATCAGTTATTAATTGTTAAGATATCAAAATTATGTCAAACGTGGTAAGTATTAAATTTGTCAAGATAAAACAAACCATTACCACTGTCATTCTTCACGGTGAGTATAACTTCATCGAGGTTGTCCACTGAGAGATTAGAGTTCTGGAAGGAAGCATGGACGCCACACCAGTATGTCCCAGCATCCTCTGGGGCGAGGTTTGAGATGGAGACTATAAAGAATCCTGCAGTTGTGTTGGCATAGAGAGAGAATCTTGCCTTACCTTTACCAGTATTAGAAGAGTAGACCCATTTGTTTTGTTGTTGTGTTCTAATTCTATCTGTGCATCCAACTGCTTCATTTTTACACATGTATTTGAAGTCGTTTATGTATTTGTTGAGGTCATATTGGCACTTAATAGAAATGTTCTTTCCTGTGTACCCCATCTCATGCCTGAAGTTTCTTTTTCCTGTCAAAATACCAAAATACTATTAATAATACTAATAATATTTAGAGTAAGGAACTGGACCACACAAATAACATCATGAAATGTAACTGAGTATGGTTAGACAAAAAGTGCCAAAACATAGACACCATTGACACATAGCACTCCATGACCAACTTACAGCAGTCATTATAAGACATTTATGAATAGTTCAGAAACCTTTATAAATGTGTTTATAATGTTTTACAGATACAGTCAAGTAAAGTTTTGGCAGAAAACTCTATTTACTCACCTTCAGTTACATTTAGATTGATCTCAGTGCCTTCAATCTTCATCTCATTGGCTCCACACCAGTACTTGCCAGTATCATTCAGTGTGAGGTTCCTCATAGTCACCTTAAAGAAGCTTTTTTCAGTATTGTCATAGATTGAGAATTGTCCCTTGTTTTGCCACCAGTTTAGAGATGTATTGCTCCTGATTTGTTCATCACAAGCCCCGTTGATTCCTTCCCTGCAGAAAAACTTTGCTGTTTTTTCAGTCTGATTTGTGTAGTTGCATTTTATTAGCAGAGAACCACCTGTATATTTGGGCAGGCTGAATGTCCAGACCCCACCTGCCATTGGAAAGCATAGTACATGTTTATTATTTTTCCTCTTATTGGTCAGTTATAAGCAAAAGGATGCCATAGTAACAGCCTCTAGTGTGAATATTGCTTCCATTTACATATTTAGCAGATGGTTTTATCCAAAGTGACTTACATTTTGTCAACAATCAATTGTTCAGGGCCAGTCTCCCCTAGAGCAACTTAGGGTTAAGCACTCAGTGACCTCAAACAACAGGGATATGGATTGAATGACATTGGATTTTTCCTTTGAAAGCCTTCCTGACAAATACTACATTCTCTCCTTTATTAGAGGGTTATGTTTCCTTTTCCACTGGATCCACATAGACAATTCCCTCACATATCTCCTTTCACCACAAAAAAAACATAAAAAATCTTCCGTATGACCACAGCAACAATTACTATATAGCGTGCTGACAAAACTTTTAGAATAGAAAGAATTTTAGAAAGAATTTTAGAATATAAAAATTGTAAGCTGTCTGTGTGGATGTGTAAGCCTACGTTAAACTCACACCTGCAGGCACACTGGCCTTTGACCAAATGTTTTTAAAACACCAGGTGAGAAATACAACCCAGCCTTTGCTAGTCAGTGGTGCCATCATTACCTTACATTAAAATAGGAATGAATTGAACATTGTGCCTAACATAAAATACCTGAGGAACACACAACCGGGCGCACTGATGGCCATGTTGTACGGTTTCCATTTAAACGTGGGCGACTAGTGGGTTTATAACAATTGTGAACAATACATTGGACAGGATACAGAAATGTAAGATAGGGCCTGTATTCTGTATTATGTAGTCTATATTATTCTGATTAATTTTTCAGAGACAAGCTAGGTGCATCATAATTTGAAACAAAACTTGAAGTATAAACAACATCAAGTAAATTGGGCTTGGGGTAAATAGGATTAGTGGTCATACTGAGCTGAAGAGTGAAATCAAGCCAAGCTCACTAATCAGGGTGCTAATTATAGATATAGAAATCAACTGAATTTAATTTGATGTCCTCAAGCACCATGTTTAATTTTTTTCTCTCATAAGCCTAAGACAACAACATTATAAGCACATATAAATTGAAAGCCTACCTCTAAGCAGGTAGAGGATCACAATGACCAGATTGTGCATTCTCCTGTAGGCTAGTGTTAGTCTGTTCAGATGCTGGCCTTTTGAAACTCTGTTGTCCTTTCTTCTTCTAGATAATCCACAGTTCAGTTTGACAGTTTGATTTTCCAGTGTGTTCTGTCTGCCCTTTTCACATCATTTTTTCTCTGATTGCTATCTGGTTGTGTTGTGACGAACTGTCAGTGGCTTTTTTTTTTTTGCTTCCTTTAACCTTTCTGCCTACTACTCTTGTTGTTCTTGCTTCCTCTTCTTTTTACATGTTTACTTCTTTTTACGACAGTGGGCCTGCATGTCTGTGTATTTGATGTCTCACAGCTCTGTCAGACTGTCACACTGTCTTTGTCATGCTGGTGTAATGTGGTTTAGATGTAAGGTCCAGCTGAACTGGTCACCGGGGAGATGAGAGACCGGGTTGAGACAGAAAGAGAAAGAGGGAAGTAGAAATGGAAGCAGAGTGAGTAATTGTAGAAAAAAGTGAAGTTTCCATTAAAATGTAGAGGGAGGAAACCACATGTGAGGAGAGCACTTTGAAAGAGAATTCAGCTCTAAAAATACTTTCATAGTTGCCCTTGTTGGACAATTAGTACAAGGTAGCTGCCATTACAAAAGTGAAGTCAGCTATTGTGCATTTGTTTATTTGTTTTGTTTTGATATAATTATATGATATATTATATTTATTTATCTGATGACCAAACAAAACATGCCAGAGTGGCAGCTCAGGCCTGTCCCCAGTACTCATGGAGAAACTCTGTGTTACCTGTTTGGTGGGTACACTGTCCCCACAGTTTGTATCCCATTCACAGAGCCAAGGTGTCATAAATGTTTTGTTTTTTTAAATCCTCTTTTTTGGGTGTCCTCTGATAATGGAAAGCTAGCAGATTGTGAGAAGATATTAACTGAATGTTTACCCATCTAGAAAGCAGGCTGCCCTAGTCTGTGTGTCACGGTTCTTCAGGTGAGGATGCCAAACGCACAACAAACTTGAGAACCAAAAAAGGCTTTACTAGGGTGTACACGGAAAACCCTCTACAGCATGCACACCAAACATGGACAAAAATGCAACTGAGGACTGATGAAACATGAGGGTTTAAATACACAGGGGCTAAACTAGGGAATCAAAGCTGAAACAAAGTAAGGAACTGACGAGACTATTAATGAGGAAACAAGACTGGGTACAGGGAAGGGGCAGAGCCAGGAACACATGGCAGGGATAAACAAAGGAGCGCATGGCGCACAGTACTAGGAAGTAAACAACAACATAAAGTGACACAGGAGCAGACAGGAAGTAACACAAGGAGCAGACAGAAGGATACAAGGATCAGGATCATCAAAGTTACTCATTATCCTACACTATCCTACACATCCTACATGTGATTGCATGGACTTACAGATCATAGTCAGAGCTGATGAAGTGCATGTGAAAAAACTAAAAAACTTGTGTGTGTGTGTGTTATGACCCTGTCTATTGTCTGTGTGTTTGTGTGTGCAGACCCCTGCAGTTTGTCTTCAGTGTTGTGGTCTTTTTGGCTCCTCCTTTAAGTTTCCATTTAACAATTCCTTCTTTGCAGCTCAGCGCACCCCGTTCCAGTTTTCCTTCATCCCAGTTAATTAACCAGCCAGTCCGGATTCGGTTGCCCTGACTATATAAGCCCTTCCTGATTCTTTGCTCTCTTTTTTTTTGCCTGGGTGGTGGCAGCGCCCATATTGGTGGTTTGTGTTGATTCTTTGTCTTGTGTTTAGAAACTTTTAGTTTTTGTTATGTGTGGTATTTTTGAGTAAGTTTGTTGTCTTTTTGTGCTGACCAGCCCTTAGTTTTGTGTTTTGTGTTATGGGGGGACGCCATAACAGTGTGTTTGTGTGTTCCTAATTCATGAAACCAAAGTATTCATACATAATAAACAAACATAGTTTACGACATTTTTAGACAGTTTTACCCATAGCTATATGAATTTCTAATTGTTGGGCTATTTTTCTAAAACCATCTGGCATTTTATATAGATTTCAGCACCTTTCTACAACCGTCTAGAACCGTCCCACAATTTACACAGGTTTCAGCACTTTTCTAGAGCCGTGACACATTTTACACAAGTTTCAGCACCAAACTTGTGTATCTGCATGTTGGGTTACTGCTCTAGATTTTACACAGTATTAGTGGAAACGAGCCATTTGCTGCAATGACTCTTTCATGGGAGTTGAGTATATGGTGGCCAAACGCTAACGTATTGTGAGCCTGTAACAACATGGTAAAACAGCTCACTCTAGTGGTTAAGCAAACTATCTCTAAATCACCTCTTTCATTCATTCATCAATTATCATTTATCAGATGCTTTTATCCAAAGCGACTTACATTTTCTTAACTATCAATTGTTCAGGGCCAGTCTCCCCTAGAAACTTAAGGTTAAGTGCCTTGCTCAAGGGCACAACGGTGGCATTTGTGATTCGAACCCACAACTTTTTCAGGCTACTTGAACACTAGCCAGGTTCCTTAACCATTACGCTACATTTGCCACCCCAGCTCAGCTGCAGGCATTCATCATATTCACAGACACAACTATGTAGGCAGCCAGGAATAAGTAATAGCTGAAAATGGCAGTCAGGAATAAGTAGGAGTTTGAAAATGGCAGTAGTAGTAAGTAGGAGTTTGAAAATGGCAGTCAGGAATAAGTAGGAGTTTGAAAATGGCAGTAGTAGTAAGTAGGAGTTTGAAAATGGCAGTCAGGAATAAGTAGGAGTTTGAAAATGGCAGTAGTAGTAAGTAGGAGTTTGAAAATGGCAGTAGTAGTAAGTAGGAGCTGAAAATGGCAGTCAGGAATAAGTAGGAGCTGAAAATGGCAGTCAGGAATAAGTAGGAGCTGAAAATGGCAGTCAGGAATAAGTAGGAGCTGAAAATGGCAGTAGTAGTAAGTAGGAGTTTGAAAATGGCAGTAGTAGTAACGGGGAGCTGAAGATGGCAGTAGTAGTAAGTATACATATATATACACACATATAGTTCAGTTTGACAGTTTGATTTTCCAGTGTGTTCTGGCTGCCTTCTTCACATCAACTCTCTGATCGCTATCAGGTTGTGTTGTGACGCACTGACTTTTTCTTTTTTTTTGCTTCCGCAGACATGCGCGCACACACATATATAAATAGATGCGTGTGTTTGTCTGTGTATATATATGTATATATACTGAACTGTTGTCATGACAACTAACCACATCTGACCAACCCCAAAAAAACATTTTCACACCTACTGTACACAGCTGGAAGTGAAACCACCTACATCACCTGTTTTTCATGTGTATTTTAGACTACAACGCTATCAACTCCTAGTTGGTTGCACTCAACAAAACAAACAACTCTGAAGTCCTTAGTCTGAGAAGTCTTTATTGCCTTTGATGGAAATATGTTTTGACAGTCAGCACAACACCTCACA
This sequence comes from Tenualosa thibaudeaui, assembly GCA_027481765.1. NCBI lineage: Eukaryota > Metazoa > Chordata > Actinopteri > Clupeiformes > Clupeidae > Tenualosa > Tenualosa thibaudeaui. Next base: position 1,679,242 of record JAIFZK010000159.1, read on the forward strand.
AGTAAACAAGTCTATGCATATCATCAATACCAACTCTTCCTATAACTTACACATAGCAGACATTGTAAGCAAGTTGTGAAACATACATATTACACTGGAAAGAAAGATAGAGAGGTAAAGAGCAAAGAAAGTCAAAGAGAGAGAAGAGAGAGAGAGAGAGAGAAAGGCCGGGCCAACTGTGGTGGGAGCAGGAAGTTTTTGGAAGGTGCAGCTGGCTACTATAGGCTGAGGTCACATCAGGCCTACGTGCACATCAGGCTACTGTCGATCAGCCTTGAGCTGAGCTGGAAGTTAGAACGACCTTCGGCACCATATTCACAATGTCCTGGGTGCTTCTGCCAACGTGGACTCAAAAGCTACTTATTTGGATTTGGATTTTACAACAAGGTAAGTGTGAATAAATTTGAATCTAACAATTACCAACTGACTGAATAAATAACTAGCCTACCCTATCAGGTCGCAACAGGCAGTGGCCTAGAACAATGTGGAGAGCTTGCTAACTCCTTTTTTTTTTAACAAATGTTGGAAATACTAATGATGGATAGAAATATAGTGGTGACTTCAGTTTTATTGTCGTTCCATAGGGGCACATACAGATATCTGAATCAGAATAGTGATATTACATATTTGATATAAACTTAGAATTTACACCAATGTTTTTTTTTTTTTTTTTTCTGTCACCCATTTGCAGGAATATAATATCTGGTAATGCAAAGCAATATTTCCCTTCAGGGTGAAGCAAGACCACTCCACACTCACATATTAACACTATTAGCACAATTAGCATATATTTTTTCTCAATACAGAACAACAAAATAAAAAACAACGAGAAATAGTGTAGTTGCCACAGGCTGTCTATGACAGGGGGGCCCAGGACTGCCTGACCACATGATTTATTTAACACCAACCCCCCCACACCACACACACACATACACACACACACACACAATACACTATACACTCACACTCACATCCAAGGCACACAAGTTCTGCACACTCCACCTTGCTTCAAATCTGCCGTGGTTAGTTATTTTTCTTTGTACTCTCATTGAGCGTGTCTGTCAGATTTTTAAAAATGCCATTATGAATCATCTACAACCATCTTTAAGCTTCTTTGATTCGGCTGCTTCTATTGAAGTCCAAGAGAAAGTCTTTTATCCCCGGACAGAGCTCTCTGGCTGAATTAAGGTTCACTGGTTGCCTTGTCATCATCATTTCCTGTTATGGTTTGCATCAAGTGTTTCCTGCATAGCATAACTCATCAAATTACATTGAGTGGAACTATCTACCCTTTCACCACGCAGTCGAGTCTAGCGAATGCCTTTGTCATGCTTTCATTTTATTTTTTTGTTTCACATTTATCTTTCAACAGCTTCATTGTTGTTACAAATGTACTATATACTGTATCAGCACTATATACAGGTTTTCTCTTATTTCTCTTAATAAGCAAACTTATCATGACTGCCTAAGTACTGCCTGCTGACGAAGCACTGAATTTAAAACATTATTAAAAGATAGGCAAAGTACAGTCAGGAAATCCTGTCACTGAATTCAAAATGATGTATGTTTACAAAGTCTATGCAGTGGACTAGCATGTTGCTAAAAAGTATCTACAGTGGGCTGATGAAACACACTGACAAACAAAGAGAGTGGACAAACTCAACCAAACGCAGCCCTCGTGGTGTGTGTAAATAAGGATGGTGCTGGTGGGTAGTGTGACATATGAGTCAGCATGATTAATTTGCTTTAAAAAAAGTGACTTTTTGCATCACATGCTTTAACACGTTAACATTGATAGCACTAACAATACCATTATTAAAGTTTCCAATTTCACACACTTATTAACACATTTCAAATCTGCTTTCAAGAAAGCATACTTTTTACAAGTGGCTTAATAACCCACTTTAAGTATGGCACAGTTAGTATATCTAATTTAAGTCCTATTTAATTATATATATTTTTAAAAGACATTTTTAAAAAGTAAACCATAACTTTTTACCTGGGAATGTTCCCATTCATAGAACATTACAAGCACAGAAAAACAAAGGGTTACCTTTAAGCAAGTAGAGGATCACAATGAAGTGGACCTTCATTACGCAGTAGGCTACTTAACTTCAGTTGAATTCCAAATTCAGTTTAGTAGTGTGTTGCTTAACCGTGTACTGTCTGCCTTCCTCAACTATCTCCTTGAACTTTATCTTGTTTATCTTGCTCCTTGAACTTTATCTTTATCTTGTTTCAAGCAACCCCGGTAGTGGTTTAGGGTTTGTCAGTGTCTTAGGGCTGGAGTAATTTTGCAAGCAGAATGATTAACTGTAAGGGGAAGTTATCAGCTTCCTAAGTTACCATGGCCACGAGAGAGTGAGTGTGAGAGGCTTTAAGCACTAACCAAAAGTTACTTACCTAAGAACTTTGAAGAAATGTGAAAACCTAACTTGACAAACCGTTAGTATGCTACATGGTAGCCATGGTGATATTAACCACTAATTCCACTGAGTGTTTTCACACTTTTAACAGAGGCTAACATTTTCAAAAGCAATCATATATTGTTATATAAGTCATACTTATCATGGAAAAAACATAACCAAAACTTATGTTAAAATGTTCAGTGGTCTACATTTTATTGTAAGATATACCTTCTGATGGATTGGAATTATTATGAACCCAATACAGATAATTCCATTTGTTACATCATCTCTGAGAGAGAAACATTGTTTTTAAAATGCCTCTTTAACACTACTTCAACATTAGAGCTAAAGTATGACATGATAAAGCTATAGTGCGCTTGGTTTGCTTCAACAGTAATTCCATGGAAATGTCACAGCCATGATGAATTTGAGGTTAAGTTTACACAACTCAAAATGTGTGAAGAGTGCAGAGCGTGTTAGAATTGTGTCACATCCCCACATCTGTTTCACGGGTCTCTTTCCTATTGCATCACAAAACTTATACAAAACAGCCAGTAGGCCTACCCTATGCCGAGATGTAGTAGGGATTTTTCAGTGAAGGGGCACTTGATGATGTGGGACCTTATAGCAAAGAATGTCACACGCGTGCTTCCAAAACACGGGTGTGCACAGGTCAGCAAAACTATCGTCCAGATTCTTTCACTTATTAGAACTACAACTGCAAAAAAGACAATAACACCTCACAAAGATCACAAAATGCAAACGCAAATGCTAAGTTTATGTCTCAATGTTTACAGTGTACAGGCTATGGCCAGTCCTCTTCAGGGGCAGTTTCTGATATGGTCAAAGTGGGCTGTGCTCAGGGTGTAGAGGGATGATGCATCATGGGCACTCAAAAAATAAAAAAATAAAAATGCTCATACATCTAACAAAGAAGTTGTGGAAGAAGGGGAAGGGAGATTGACAATACCATGGAAAAAGGCAAATCATCATCTGTTGTCTGTAAATTAGATTTATCTATTTGATATCAATTTCCCTGTGTGCCTGTCAGAATTAACGTCTTCCACGCATGATTAGCTCAAAACCACTGGGTGACACGACTTCATTGCTTTGGAATAGTTATATATGATCTTAGGACAGAGGTCAAGGTATTAAATTAAACTAGTCAATCAGGCACATCCACTGGTGTAACATACTTGCTTGATAGTCTTTGGTATTATAAACTTGTCTTAGTCACCCATTTGCAGGAATATAATATCTGGTAATGCAAAGCAATATTTCCCTTCAGGGTGAAGCAAGACCACTCCACACTCACATATTAACACTATTAGCACAATTAGCACATATTTTCTCAATACAGAACAACAAAATAAAAAACAAGCAATGGTAAATCCAAGGTCAAATGCAGTATGTAGTACAGCAGTGTGACATTTTGAAAACCTCACGCTTGTCCACGAGGGTAATCCAGTCTTTCTCAATCATCAACCAACTTCCTCTCATGATACCAGGGGCACTGCTGTGGGGGTGGCTGGCACCGACAGGGGGCCCCAGAGAATATTAAAATATTTTTATCATATTTGGGGCAGCCTAAATTCTGTTCTGTTATAGGGCTCAAAATTTCTAGTGTCACCCCCGAGACATTAGAAGTTCTCGTTTACTTACAATTGACATGCAGCAGCACGTCTTTAAACAATGTAGGTGGCCCTGAAGTTTGAACAACTAAAGTTCCCATTTAAACCCAATTAATTCACTACACAGTTGTAAGTAGATGTGTGTTTTTTTGTTTTTTTTTGGAATTGGCACATTCAAATCAGTCAAAAAGATTTATAAGTAATTTCAGTAAGGGTTGTCGGTATATATTATGGGGAAGTAATGGCCACTTGAGAGGTTTGTGTGTGTGGAGAGCCCTAGTTTGAGTATTTGCTAAATTGTACTTGAACAGTGGATTATGTGGTCTTACATGACCGCATTGAGGATGATTGAGCAGTAGAAAATATGTTGCAATGTCAGATTGCATTGTGGGTAACTGAGCAGTAGAATATGTTGCATCATCAGGCTGCATTGTGGGTAATTGAACCATAGAGTATGTGGCATCACCAGACTGGACTGTGGGTAACTCAACAGTAGCGTATGTGAAGTTGTCAGCGAGGATTGTGGGTAATTGAGCAGTTGCATAAACAGAGTTGACTTCAGTCACAGCTCTGTTGAGAGAGTGGGTGGATGCTTGTATCTCTTCGTACTCGCAATCTCTATGGCCAGACTGACAAAGAAAGGGCGAGAGACAGACACAGAGAGAGAGAAACAGATAATGTAACAGACAGACTAATGGTGAATTGCTGTCACACCAAAGCAGTTTCTATACTGTTGTTTACCTTAGCCTGTATGAACAATGAAGAATCAAATTTATTCCATAGTTTCTTTATGTTAATGTCTCTCACCTCTGGATTGTTGTGTCCTTCAATGTTAGAATTTGTTGCAACACCTGGAAAACCACAACCACACACAAACACATGGGGCAGGGGGGAAGGGGTCAACGGGGGAAGCAGGGATATTCATTAATTAAATGTATACCTCATGGTATACACATTTCAGCTCTATCCAGATAAAACAAAACAGGTGAAATTGTTATGGTGTAGGCCCTACATTTCAGAGCTATCCAAAATAAAACAACATAGGCTCTGAGACTCACCTTTTCTGCTGCTCCTTCTGCACTGCACACAAATGAAGAGTACCGCTCCAAATACCAGCACCACCACAGCCACAGACACAATGACTTGGATGGTGCTTCCTGACAGATACATCATATTGTCATTTGTATTGACAGTCATGAGGAGTAAGGAACATATAATGTATTCATGCAAAACAACAATGTCTTTGTTATATCCAATGTCCGGCTGTGTTGTTTTTCTTTTAGCTGGCATGAATAAATAGTCTTTCAGTGGCATATTACAAACTTATTTTTGTCAACATTCTGAAAAGAATTAATCTGTTTGCTGAAGTGTAAACTAATGTTGCTGGACTTGCAGACGTCTTATTGACGTGATGTTTCACGTCAATACACTGGCAGCTTCCTCAACCACACTTTCACAAAGATCTTCCTTATTAGCTTACTAACTTGTCAAAATTGCTCATGTCATGACCAATGTTTGAACAGCTGACTGAAGTCACATAAATGGTTTGGGACTCAGCTGACCAAAATATGACATTGTTGACAAAGTATGCCCCAACCCTTGCCCAGTCTTCACTGGTTGCTAGAGTGACATTAATTAGCCCAGTGCTCTACAAACCCAAGAGTACAAACATAATACTAACCACTTGGAGAATTTTCTGCATTGTCTGTAAAATGACATACAATTATCATTAGGTATGGTATGATTTCAGTATTAATGATTATAGTCTTAAAAAAACATCAGTTATTAATTGTTAAGATATCAAAATTATGTCAAATGTGGTATGTATTAAATTTGTCAAGATAAAACAAACCACTGTCCACTGTACCACTGTCATTCTTCACGGTGAGTATAACTTCATCGAGGTTGTCCACTGAGAGATTAGAGTTCTGGAAGGAAGCATGGACGCCACACCAGTATGTCCCAGTATCCTCTGGGGTGAGGTTTGAGATGGACACTATAAAGAATCCTGCAGTTGTGTTGGCATAGAGAGAGAATCTTGCCTTACCTTTACCAGTATTAGAAGAGTAGACCCATTTGTTTTGTTTTTGTGTTCTAATTCTATCTGTGCATCCAACTGCTTCATTTTTACACATGTATTTGAAGTCTTTTATGTATTTGTTGAGGTCATATTGGCACTTAATAGAAATGTTCTTTCCTGTGTACCCCATCTCATGCCTGAAGTTTCTTTTTCCTGTCAAAATACCAAAATACCATAATAATTAGAGTAAGGAACTGGACCACACAAATAACATCATGAAATGTAACTGAGTATGGTTAGACAAAAAGTGCTAAAACATAGACACCATTGACACATTGCACTCCATGACTGCTGTCATACCAACTTACATTAGTCATTATAAGACATTTATGAATAGTTCAGAAACCTTTATAAATGTGTTTATAATGTTTTACGGATACAGTTACGGATACCGTTGTTTCCTTCCCTGCAGAAAAACTTTGCTGTTTTTTCAGTCTGATTTGGGAAGTTGCATTTTATTAGCAGAGAACCACCTGTATATTCGGGCAGGCTGAATGTCCAGACCCCACCTGCCATTGGAAAGCATAGTACATGTTTATTATTTTTCCTCTTATTGGTCAGTTATAAGCAAAAGGATGCCATAGTAACAGCCTCTAGTGTGAATATTGCTTCCATTTACATATTTAGCAGATGGTTTTATCCAAAGTGACTTACATTTTGTCAACTATCAATTGTTCAGGGCCAGTCTCCCCTAGAGCAACTTAGGGTTAAGCACTCAGTGACCTCAAACAACAGGGATATGGAATGAATGACATTGGATTTTTCCTTTGAAAGCCTTCCTGACAAATACTACATTCTCTCCTTTATTAGAGGTTTATGTTTCTTTTTCCACTGGATCCACATAGACAATTCCCTCACATATCTCCTTTCACCACAAAAAAAACAAAAACATTCTTCCGTATGACCACAGCAACAATTACTATATAGCGTGCTGACAAAACTTTTAGAATAGAAAGAATTTTAGAAAGAATTTTAGAATATAAAATTGTAAGCTGTCTGTGTGGATGTGTAAGCCTACGTTAAACTCACACCTGCAGGCACACTGGCCTTTGACCAAATGTTTTTAAAACACCAGGTGAGAAATACAACAGACTTTCAACCCAGCCTTTGCTAGTCAGTGGTGCCATCATTACCTTACATTAAAATAGGAATGAATTGAACATTGTGCCAACCGGGCGCACTGATGGCCATGTTGTACGGTTTCTATTTAAACATGGGCGACTAGTGGGTTTATAACAATTGTGAACAATACATTGGACAGGATACAGAAATGTAAGATAGGGCCTGTATTCTGTATTATGTAGTCTATATTATTCTGATTAATTTTTCAGAGACAAGCTAGGTGCATCATAATTTGAAACAAAACTTGAAGTATAAACAACATCAAGTAAATTGGGCTTGGGGTAAATAGGATTAGTGGTCATACTGAGCTGAAGAGTGAAATCAAGCCAAGCTCACTAATCAGGGTGCTAATTATAGATATAGAAATCAACTGAATTTAATTTGATGTCCTCAAGCACCATGTTTAATTTTTTTCTCTCATAAGCCTAAGACAACAACATTATAAGCACATATAAATTGAAAGCCTACCTCTAAGCAGGTAGAGGATCACAATGACCAGATTGTGCATTCTCCTGTAGGCCAGTGTTAGTCTGTTCAGATGCTGGCCTTTTGAAACTCTGTTGTCCTTTCTTCTTCTAGATAATCCACAGTTCAGTTTGACAGTTTGATTTTCCAGTGTGTTCTGTCTGCCCTTTTCACATCAATTTTTCTCTGATTGCTATCTGGTTGTTTTGTGACAAACTGTCAGTGGCTTTTTTTTGTGAGGAGAGCACTTTGAAAGAGAATTCAGCTCTAAAAATACTTTCATAGTTGCCCTTGTTGGACAATTAGTACAATGTAGCTGCCATTACAGAAGTGAAGTCAGCTATATTGGACAGAAATTGTGTTTCTTTATGCTTTAGTTTACATTTACACATGTATGTTTTTTGCATTTGTTTACTTGTTTTGTTTTGTTTTTTGACCAGCACAACCCTTATTATATTTAATCTGATGACCAAACAAAACATGCCAGAGTGGCAGCTCAGGCCTTTCCCCAGTACTCATGGAGAAACTCTGTGTTACAGTTTGGTGGGTACACTGTCTCCACAGTTTGTATCCCATTCACAGAGCCAAGGTGTCATAAATGTTTTGTTTTTTTAAATCCTCTTTTTTTGGGTGTCCTCTGATAATGGAAAGCTAGCAGATTGTGAGAAGATATTAACTGAATGTTTACCCATCTAGAAAGCAGGCTGCCCTAGTCTGTGTGTCACGGTTCTTCAGGTGAGGATGCCAAACGCACAACAAACTTGAGAACCAAAAAAGGCTTTACTAGGGTGTACACGGAAACCCTCTACAGCATGCACACCAAACATGGACAAAAATGCGACTGAGGACTGATGAAACATGAGGGTTTAAATACACAGGGGCTAAATTAGGGAATCAAAGCTGAAACAAAGTAGGGACTAGCGAGACTATTAATGACGAAACAAGACTTGGTACAGGAAGGGGCAGAGCCAGGAACACATGGCAGGGATAAACAAAGGAGCGCATGGCGCACAGTACTAGGAAGTAAACAACAACATAAAGTGACACAGGAGCAGACAGGAAGTAACACAAGGAGCAGACAGAACCTTCCCACAATTTACACAGGTTTCAGCACTTTTCTAGAGCCGTGACACATTATACACAACTTTTAGCACCAAACTTTGTGTATCTGCATGTTGGGTTACTGCTCTAGATTTTACACAGTATTAGTGGAAACGAGCCATTTGCTGCAATGACTCTTTCATGGGAGTTGAGTATATGGTGGCCAAACGCTAATGTATTGTGAGCCTGTAACAACATGGTAAAACAGCTCACTCTAGTGGTTAAGCAAACTATCTCTAAATCACCTCTTTCATTCATTCATCAATTATCATTTATCAGATGCTTTTATCCAAAGCGACTTACATTTTCTTAACTATCAATTGTTCAGGGCCAGTCTCCCCTAGAAACTTAAGGTTAAGTGCCTTGCTCAAGGGCACAACGGTGGCATTTGTGATTCGAACCCACAACTTTTTCAGGCTACTTGAACACTAGCCAGGTTCCTTAACCATTACGCTACATTTGCCACCCCAGCTCAGCTGCAGGCATTCATCATATTCACAGACACAACTATGTAGGCAGCCAGGAATAAGTAATAGCTGAAAATGGCAGTCAGGAATAAGTAGGAGTTTGAAAATGGCAGTAGTAGTAAGTAGGAGTTTGAAAATGGCAGTCAGGAATAAGTAGGAGTTTGAAAATGGCAGTAGTAGTAAGTAGGAGTTTGAAAATGGCAGTCAGGAATAAGTAGGAGTTTGAAAATGGCAGTCAGGAATAAGTAGGAGTTTGAAAATGGCAGTAGTAGTAAGTAGGAGTTTGAAAATGGCAGTAGTAGTAAGTAGGAGCTGAAAATGGCAGTCAGGAATAAGTAGGAGCTGAAAATGGCAGTCAGGAATAAGTAGGAGCTGAAAATGGCAGTAGTAGTAAGTAGGAGTTTGAAAATGGCAGTAGTAGTAACGGGGAGCTGAAGATGGCAGTAGTAGTAAGTATACATATATATACACACATATAGTTCAGTTTGACAGTTTGATTTTCCAGTGTGTTCTGGCTGCCTTCTTCACATCAACTCTCTGATCGCTATCAGGTTGTGTTGTGACGCACTGACTTTTTCTTTTTTTTTGCTTCCGCAGACATGCGCGCACACACACATATAAATAGATGCGTGTGTTTGTCTGTGTATATATATGTATATATACTGAACTGTTGTCATGACAACTAACCACATCTGACCAACCCCAAAAAACATTTTCACACCTCCTGTACACAGCTGGAAGTGAAACCGCCTACATCACCTCTGTTTTTCCCGTGTGTATTTTAGACTACAACGCTATCAACTCCTAGTTGGTTGCGCTCAATAAAACAAACAACTCTGAAGTCCTTAGTCTGAGAAGTCTTTATTGCCTTTGATGGAGATATTTTTTGACAGTCAGCACAACACCTCACAAGCAAACAAGTCTATGCATATCATCAATAACAACTCTTCCTATAACATACACATAGCAGACATTGTAAGCAAGTTGTGAAACATACATATTACACTGGAAAGAAAGATAGAGAGGTGAAGAGAGATAGAAGTCAAAGAGAGAGAAGAGAGAGAGAGAGAGAAAGGCCGGGTCAACTGTGGTGGGAGCAGGAAGTTTGTTTGAAGGTGCAGCTGGGCTGAGGTCACATCAGGCCTACGTGCACATCAGGCTACTGTCGATCAGCCTTGAGCTGAGCTGGAAGTTAAAACGACCTTGGGCACCATATTCACAATGTCCTGGGTGCTTCTGCCAACGTGGACTCAAAAGCTACTTATTTGGATTTGGATTTTACAACAAGGTAAGTGTGATTAAATTTGAACCTAACAGGATCTGTAAGAGATGACACTTAACTGAACTACTGAACTGTTTCTAGATGTATGAAGGCCTATAGTGGATGATAATGTCTGTAAGATTGTATGAGGCAGACTCTCTGGCTCTTGCAATCAGATATTTTAATAGTGTCTCTTCATATTGATGAGATTATTCTAAGCAGCATTCTAAGCAGCATTCTAAACAACATATGGATTTTGTTATGTATCTAAAATGACTTGTGTGTCTGAAACACAATAAGACAAAAACATTTGGAAATTAGAAACTGTCTGAATCATGGCCAATGGTTTTGCATTGAATGTAAAATATAAGAAAACTAAACATGACATGCATAGGCATCCACTTTATGGATGTGAGAGAACATGAGAAAATATTATATTTTGCACAATTTTCATGTAGGATCTACAGCCAAAAACAAAATGGCTCAATTTCGATGTAATCATTCACTTCATACAAATACCATTACACTTTCTTGGCATGTGACAAAAGTATCGCTTTCTGTGTATTTTATTTTTTTATTTTTAATGAGTATTGCACAGGATGCACACGATGGACTGCTGTTAGAGGTGCAACACAGAGAGAGAGAGAGAGAAACAGGTAGATAGATAGCTAGATAGATAGACAGATTGATAGATATGGATGGATGGACAGATGACTTACACACAGATAGACAATAAAGCATCATTTCCAATTGTGACCGTGACCTATGGCCAAAAATGTTTTTTCCTATTTGTTCACTGGACATTCTTAGAAACTTTAGGCCAGTCGTTGGGTGTCAAATATGGCCTACAGAACGTATGTGCTCTTCAAGGGGCCTCCGTTGTCCTGCCGTGTGAGTTCTCCCTTCCAAAAGGCCTCAAGATCACACAAGCATACTGGTTCAATGACCCTGCCACACACTCTGACATCTCTTCTATGGAGCACTATCGCAACCGTGTGCACTACTTGGGGGACAATGAACGCAGCTGCAGCCTGAAACTGTCATTCTTAACAACAGCCGACACTGGAGAATTTCGTTTCAGGATCGTAACAAATGTCACAGACCAGAAGTGGACAGGCAACCCTGGAGTTTGGGTGAATGTGGCAGGTATGTTTTGCTTTCATTTTGAGTCAGTTCACTCCACTGTGTTTGGGGCTTTATCTAAAATTCTTTGGAGTTCTACTTTTGCTGCAAATTCGTTTCAGTTATTCCACTTACACAACAATATTTTCCTTTCATATGACTCATATGAATGTTTGTTTCTTGCATTCCTTTTAAGTACATTTTTACAGTGTGTTTTTTATGATGTTCAAGAATCTGCAGTAAGTTAGGTTATTGTTTAACATCCATTTAACATTCAAAAGGAAATGGACTGAAAATGACTGTAAACTAGCTTTACAGTCATTTCGACAACAACTTTCACTTGAACAGAATGATCTTCATAAAATAATAACTATGGTATACCATTTCAATGGATAGAGATAGAGATACGTTATTTATCCAGATGGAATAACTATATCAAGCCACCTGAATTATCAGGATTAAAACCGTGGCAAAAGGGGAACTCCTCTTAGTATTTGTAGAATTCTGTAATATCCTTTTTTAGCATTTGTGTCACATCCCTTAATCACTTCTCACACAGGTCTTCAAGTTTCAGGTCCAAAAATTGCCCTCATTGGGGAAAGAGTGGTTTTTCAGTGTTCAACCACCACCTGCAAACCACAACATAATATGTCATACATATGGACCAAGAACATGGTAGCACTTTCGATTGACTCAAACCAACTGATTCTGGGTCAAGTTGGCATAAGTGACGAAGCGGAGTATGCTTGTGCAGCTCAGGGTAACAAAGCCATCTCTTCACCTGCTGTCAAACTCTCTGTCGAATGTGAGTGTTAAACAGGGGATACATGATTTGTTCAGATTATCAAACTCACTTGCACACTATATTTTACATGTACAATGCTGTAACATGCAGTCATGTATTTTTCATATTGTGTTCAAGTAATCAAAAAAGTTATGTAGATTTTTTAAAATTAATTGATTATTAAGCAATTCATTTATTCATGTCTACAAATCAGATGCTCCAGTGAATACATCAGTGTTTTTGAGTCCATCCGGTGACATTCTTGAGGGTTTTAAAGTGATTTTGACATGCAGCAGTGAAGGTCGCCCCTCTGTGAAGAACTTTACCTGGTACAGGAAGACTGGACCCACCATATCACTGACAGGAGTCGGACAAATCTACACGCTCAAGAAAGGTGCTCCAGGGGATAGTGGACAGTATTTCTGTATGTCCACCAACAAACACGGAGCTCAAAATTCAACAACTACATCACTGTACATTCAATGTGAGTATTTTTTAGAAAGCCTTGAGTATAGTCTGCTAGTATATTTCTGAAAGAGTATGAAACCTGCATCATCATTAAAGTTGTTACTGTATTCATAATCATGGTCATTGCAGTCATACTAAATGACCATTAAAGGTATAGTCAGTGATGCCATGCTGTTTGCAAACACAGAAAACTTTTTATAGCATAAACATAATAGCTCCTCATGGTCCACTAGCACTACATTTGCTTGGGTCACCATTTACAGACTAATGGGGCTCCCTGCCCCCTAAACAATAACACAGTTTCTCCAGGAGAACGTGAGGCTGGGGTAAGCAACGTCTGTGGCATGCGGCATGTGGCATGAGGGTCAAATAAAATGGAGGCTTTGTTGGTCAAAAATGTCTGCTAAGAAATATAAACATAAACACAAACCTAAATACGCACTATTCCTACCACCATCGCTGACTGCACTTCTAAGCACCTCTGACCATGAGGCCAAGGGTTATGCTGAATTTCTCGAGGGCTCAGGGGGAGTTGCTAGTCACAACACAAAGCAGGAAATTGGGATCGTACCTCACACTACTGTAAGGGACTCATTGCTTTTTTAAAAATAGTTACTACATACCTCCCACTATACCTGGCACCGGTGTCATAAAAAGACACAGCAATAAGAAATCTAATGATTTATTCATAAATACCAATTCTTTGGCAATAAATATATTTCCTCCAACTTAATGGTTGCCAAATAACACACCAACACAGCTGCTGTAACCTTTGAATGGTATGGTGCAGTAATGCATGGGATGTTTACATCAACCTGATTCATCCAAGCATAATCAAGGCTGGAACGTTTCAGAATTTATATAATGAACAATTCCGATGTTTACATTTTTCAACATTTTTCAACACCAAAACCATCACTATCATCATCATCATCGTGACAATCACAATCACAATCACAAACATCATCATCATCATCATCAATGCTATCAGTATATAATTTTTGTCCTATCCCCCAATGTACTTATTTCACTTGTAGTTCCCCCAAAGCAAACCTCAGTCTCGGTGTTCCCATCTGGTGGCGTCCTTGAGGGTTTTAATTTGACTCTGAAGTGCAACAGTAATGGTCGGCCCTTTGTGAAGAACTACACCTGGTACAGGATGACTGGAGCCAACATAGCACGAATGGGAGTCGGACAAAACTACTTTTTTAACAATGTCACACCAAATGACAGTGGACAGTATTTCTGTATGTCTGTCAACAAACATGGAGGGCAGAATTCATCAGCTAGATCTCTGTCCATTCACTGTAAGTACAAATCGATTTTTAGAATAGCTTGGCCTTGAGTATGTGTAATCTGGTGGTACTTTCTGAAAGTGAGAATATAACTCATGTATCACTTTACAACATGCATTATCTTGCTCAATTCCATTGCCATTAGAATGTATATTGTAAACATTGTCATCACCTCCCCCACCAATACTATTACCATTATCGGCGTCATCATTGTCATCAACGTCATCATCGCCACAATCACGCCAGCCACGATTGACCACAATCTTCATCAAAACCATTACTATTTGTGGTCATTTTATTTCACTTTTAGACCCCCCAAAGAAAACTTCAGTTTCCACGTCCCCATTTGGTGACATTCTTGAAGGCCTTAATGTGACTTTGACATGCAGCAGTGATGGCTACCCCCCTGTGGAGAACTACAAGTGGTACAGGAACACTGGAGCCAACGCATCACAGATAGGACAGGGATCAATGTACACCATCAAGAATGTGACTACAAATGACCGTGGGCATTATTTCTGTATGTCAGCCAACAAACACGGGGAACAGAATTCAACATTTACTTTCTTGGATGTTCTCTGTGAGTGATCACAGAAATAAAGTCAGTACATACAGTATGTACAGTATGTATGTGTTTCTAGATCATAAGTGTGCAAAGATATTTAATATCCACTTCAACAATTTGCTTCGACACTATGAAAAATGATTATTTCCACACATAATATGAACACATAAATTGAATGCCTAAGGTTGCAAGTCTATTAATTTATTCAGCTGTTTGTTTATTTGTTTCTCTCTGCAGACCCACCTCGACACACTTCAATATTAGCTCTTTCTGACCTTGTGAAAGGATTTTTTTCTCTGAGGTGTAGCAGTGATGGCAACCCAAAGGTGGAGAACTACACATGGTTCAAGGTGAATGTGACACCCCCTGTAGGCTCGGGTCTGAACTACAACACAAATCAGAGTGGATGGTACTGCTGCGAAGCCAGGAATAGATTAGGGATGCAGAGGAGTGTGCCTTTGCACATTAACAAAAGAAGTGAGTGCTTCTGTGCTTGGATGTGCATTATGATGTGTTGTTATAATGTTCATTTTCCTTGCACTGCAAGTGTACATTCGGTGAGCAATTGGTCACATTTACTGCTCATTGACTCTAATAATCCCTCACTGCCATAATAGTCTTCTGATGCAGTTTCCTTTCTTTTTATTTATTTTTTTTTCAGGGTTGCTTACTTTTCCGTTGATGCTGGTTTGTACCATCGCAGGTTTATTTTGTCTGCGGATTACAGTGGCTCTTGTGTTTTGTGCCCTGAAAAGGTATGGTCTAATGCAAAGACAATGCAAATGTATTTAATGCAATGTAGTAACCTTCCATTACATTAGCAGTCTAGCAAACCAGAATGAGATAGTTGTATACCATTTGCATATCTGCACATTTTTTTGATTTTAGAATTTTCTGATTCTGACCAGTTATGCACAATGCAAAGTTTCTCGCTCCTTCTCCTTGCCTCTCTCTCTCTCTCTCTCTCTTTCTGTGCCAGGAAAAGAATAGCTCAAAAGATGAACCAACAGGTAATCAAACCAGGAACATACTGATTTGCATTCATTGTTTAGGGAGAGGTACATCGATATATAGATAGGAAGAGAGAGAGAGAGAGAGAGAGAGAGAGAGCCTGCCCACAGTGACTCTAACTTTTAATACTTTCCACATTTACTATAATGCAAACTCATTGAAACTGGTTTTAGCTGGTTTAAGCTGGTTTAAACTGGTTTAACCACCTTTTATGCCTGTTAAAATGCATGTTGATGGATTAGCTAGTTTGACCAGCATACATAGGCCATTCTAGCTGCTTGCTGGCCAAATACTATCCATTTCCAACTTCCATTCCAGGTTAACCAGCCCAACAATAGACAGTTGACAGTTTGACTACAAGGTAAAAGGTGACTAGTGTAGCAGAGCCTTCCATCCAAATCCTCACAAGCCCCGAAAATGATTGAGACCTACATTAACAGCCACATTTAGGAGGAACAAAAAAGGATAAGGTCTTGTTTTGTTTGCTTGCATGTCATTTACTCAGTTTTATTTTTATTTATTTTTATATTATTTTTTACACAATATTTTTTAATTGCATAAAAACAGGATGCTGACACATAAATGACTCTCCATTTGAAAGCCCAGAGCTCCAAATATGAAGTCAGTAGCCACAATGTGTGTGTGTGTGTGTGTGGAGGGAGAAATAGAGAGGTGTTAGCATGCTATGTATCTGATGAAGTTGCCGTCCATGTTTCCCCACAGACACTCCACAGAGCCAATGAAAATGACCACACAGAACATGTTTGTGAAGCAACATATGAAAATTTCAGGTATAGATCATTGTTGTCAATTCCTCACAAACCCAGAAAATTACCAACTGACTGAATAAATAACTAGCCTACCCTATCAGGTCGCAACAGGCAGTGGCCTAGAACAATGTGGAGAGCTTGCTAACTTCTTTTTTTTTTAACAAATGTTGGAAATACTAATGATGGATAGAAATATAGTGGTGACTTCAGTTTTATTGTCTTTCCATAAGGGCACATACAGATATTGGGTCAGCAAAGCTGACAGAGGTATGAGTTTACTTTAGTGATCTCTCTTTCTCTCTCTGTCTCTCTCTCTCTCTCTCTGTCTATCTGTCTTTCTCTGTCTGTCTGTGTTAATGTGTGTGAGTGTGTGTGTTCACACATGCCTGTGTTGGTCCAACAGTGTCTGTTCTCTCTGTCCTTAGGCTGTGAAGCCCACAAAGGAAGCTTGTCTCTATGAGGGCCCTGAGGCTGTGTATGAAAATCTCAGGCAGGAGTGTGACACCAGCACATCATAGCAAGGAGCAGTCACGCAGACATCACAGCAAGATATTCACACAATTTTACACAAATAATGCACACAGTACATGTGTTGTGTAAATTACGGTTTAATCTCTAGGTTTGATATTCCTGGAAAATGTTATGTTAGATTACACATTATTATTATTACTATAAAAAATGAACTTCCAAATATACAATATTATGATGATATCATATATATGATAATGATATTCCAATATATTCCAAAAAAACACGAGGAAATATTTTACCCATACAGGTACATGGGAAAAGGCTCTTCCTTATTCGCACAGGGAGTGCCTGATACATGGAAGGGTAGAGGTGTTTTGTCATCGAATGTGTTTATGTGATTTATTTTGGCTGTATTAAGCCTGCAATTACATTTTCATTATTATGTAAATTTTGTTTATTGCAGCTAATATGTCTGGAAAATAATTTAAAGTGAGAATAGGTGCCATGGGCAATGATTGTTTATTTCATGTTGGTTAGCTCCTGGAGGGAGGAGTAAATGACCATATTACCATATTGGGAACAGTTAGTCAGTCAGTCAGATTCGGGCCTCTGAGGTGAGAGTGCTCCTGAGAGTCTTTGTCTATACATGCTATCTGAACACATAACACAAATTATAATCATTTTCATCACAGTTTGGTGGTGTTTTATTCAACTTTGTGACAACGATAGTGTTCTGATCAAAAAAGACCAGACTATAAGAAAATTAATGGTCCACAGAGACCACAGTACATGTGCAAAAATTATTTTCAGGCACATACAGCCTTACTTACAGATCAGATAGACAGAGTAAGTGTGTTTGTGTTCCCTATGTATGATTGACAGCCTCCACCAAAAACTTATTTCCAACAAAATCTCTCCCTTACTGAATAACATAGGCTTCATTCAGTGAGGCCTACAGACCATAATTAGTTCACTAGAATTGTTAATTTGTAGTATTTAAGAGAGCATAAGTTGATACAGAGGTCTATCACAAAATCTGATGATAATCATTGATAATATATATTTATCTCAAGTTAAAAATGCTCAGAACACACAAGTTGTAACCATGAAACAAACACAACATGAGGGTTAATTCCATTCCAAAAATTAGCATTCCATTCCATTCATTCATTCATTCATTCATAAACCCACACATTCCTCATATTTGTGTATAATTATTCTCTGCCTTGTGTAGTCATACAGAAACTCGATCATGTGTTTACTCTTTCTGTATTCTGATAATTGTCTATTCCACTGAATGTACAGTATGTTGCAGCATAATCTAGTCATGTACCAAACATAAGAGAGCAACATTTCTGAGAACTTCCTATCTTACTGCTCAATGTCAGTTTGAGTTTAAGTCTGTTTGTTTTTGTTTTGTTTTGTTTTGTTTATGTTCTCATCTGCATTACATAAACAGGTGTGAATGTTAAATACCTTTGCTTTGATGTGCAGTTAAGTGCAGATTAGATTACATTTACATTTCCTCAAAGAAATAAAGGAAATGCATCTGACTCTGCTATCTGAGATTGATATTTTGTCAGCTAGGATTAATTTTGCCTACATTTGTCACACATTACCCTGACAGCAAAGAATGACACAGAACCAAGCAAGATGGACATAGCCTGGTAAACACTGCCTGGTGCTTCCACTCAATATCAGGTTTTGCTACAGCACAATCAGGGATCTCTCCAAAAGCTTAGGTTTCCTTCAACACAGGCAGCGGGCAATGGTAGCGTAGTAGTTAAGGAGCCTGTGAAGTTGTGGGTTCAATTCCCAGCTGCCACTGTTGTGCCCTTGACCATGGCACTTAACCCTAAGTTGCTCTAGGAGAGACTGGCTCTGAACAATTGATAGTTGACTAAATGTAGGTCGCTTTGGATATAAGTGTCTGCTGAGTGCACGAATAATAATTCCATTTTTGTTCAACACATTTTTGTCTGGCCAGTCATAAAATAGAGGGCTCTGGCATGCCCAGTATTTTTAAAGTTCACAGCTTCTGTCCGCGAGGAACAAAGTGTAGGCCAGTTGAGAGTCCAGTGAAACAACGTGAAAGTGTTTGCTATATCAGACTAAGATGGACACTGGACATAGTGAACATCAGACTGGGGGTCTTCAATTTTGTATCCTAATGCCCCCCCTTAAGCCAACAGTCTGGACTACTTCCAACCACGGCTGTGTTGTTTGAGCTCAACAAGTGCTGCTGGTAGGAAGACGAAAAAGAGAATTTGGCACAACCTAGATTGCACATTGAACTGGGCAGCTTACACTAACTGAATGGTGTCATCGGAAATGTCTGAACATCCAGCTACATAACTGCACACACACACACAAACAAACACACACACACACACACACATTTTTACTTATTCACTCAGGCTTGCACAACTCCTTCCAATACACACAAGACAGTAGTATAAGCACACAACCAGATGGGAAACACAGGTGAAAGATCAAACTATAAAGAGGCAGATTCCCTCGTTCAGAAGGGAGGAGAGAAGGAAATAGATGAGATCAAAGTGACAGAGTGCAGGCTACAGGCAATATAGGGTTTCTTAGATAGATAGATAGATAGATATTTTTATCTGCCCACAAGACATACTAAATGATTAGGCAATATAGTGGGAGAGGGGTTGTTCTCAGATATATCAATGGGTAGTGTTTGGCCGCAGGCACGAAGGCGAACAACGGGTCTTTGTTGTGTAGTTAGCCTAGGGGGGAAGTTAGTTGAAACAACTGAGAGGCTGTTCAGAGAGAGGCTGTTGTGTTGTGCTTTCCTGCAGTGTAACGGTTTGCATTCGATCCGCCCTGTTCATTGTACTCATTCCTGGAGTGAGTCATTATGGAAACAAAATAAATGAATATACAAACAAACAAATAAAAACAAAGAGATGTATGTTGGCCAGTTTTACAAAGCCACAGTATTTTTATTGACTCAAGGCACAAATTAGTAGACCTATATGTGTTTGAGAAATGTGTGTGTGTGTGTGTCTATGTGTGTGTGTGAGAGAGAGAGAGAGAGAGAGAGAGAGAGAGAAAGTGTGTGTGTGTGTGTGAGAGAGAGAGAGAAAGTGTGTGTGTGTGTGTGTGTGTGTGTGTGTGTGTGTGTGCGCGCGCGTGTGTGTGTGAGAGAGAGAAAGTCTGTGTGTTTTTGAGTAAGCGAGAAAGACAGTCCACATGATTTGAATAACATGCCAAGTCTGAAGATATGATATGATGGTTAGGGATAATCAGAACTATTATTGTTGTTGTTGTTGTTGTTCTCGTTGATGTTGTTGTTGTTGGTGGTGGTGGTGTTTGGAGGTATTGCTGTTTTGTTATTGTTATGACATAATTAAAATTCTTCAAGTAAAATAATTCGTGCTGGGTGTTTGCTTTGCATAGGTTTTGTTGCTCTCCACAATCAGTGTTTGCAATTAATGTTTGTTTCTTATTCTAGTGAATTTGAGTCACTATTTGGCCTTTCACATTTTGGGTAAGCAAATAAAAAAACTTTTTAATAAAAAATTATTTAATATTCCTTTCTGTATACTCAACTGAACCTTCTATAGCAGAGTGACATAAAGTCCCCTACTATAGAGCATTTCCAGCATTATGGATTTGACAGAACATCAATAAGCAAAATATCAAAATATTTTGTACAATTGCTCATAGTAACTCTACAGCTAAATCCAGCAATTTCCTATAATCATAAAACTACATGACTACATGTGTAGTGAACTACAGGTGTATATATATACACACATACATATACACACACACACACACACACACATATATATATATATATATATATATATATATATATAGAGAGAGAGAGAGAGAGAGAGAGAGAGAGAGAGAGAGAGCAGGTTCTCCAACGCATTATTGAAGAAGCATGCATACTCTATAATACTAAATAAGTTGATGACCAAATAAGAAATGCTTTGATGGGTCAACTGTGGGGGGAGGGTGGCTCAAAAAGGAAGTACAGATGTGTGTAACCTCTGCGCTCTTCCAGGATAATTGTGTTTATGCTGGAGTAATTGATAAAAAGATTCAACTGATGAAAATTTGATAGTGATTTTGCAAATGCATGTGAAATGTAACCTTGAGCTGTACTGTCTGTATGCCTTGATTCAACAGAAAATATAATAAAGAAAAGAAATGGTTAAGAGGTGTGCCCACTGTTGATAAAGCAGGGAATTTGTTTAGAGAAGAGTAAGATAGGAGAAAGGAAAAGAGGAATATAATAAAACAGATTAAGGTAAATAAAAAAGTGATTCACAAAATAATACACAAATGAAAGAGGTGGAAATAGTAATTAAGAGAGGAAAAGAAAGATAGAGATAGTGCAGGAAGGAAAAAATAAATTTTGGGTAAAAGTAACAGAAATAGAGAAGGAAACTGAGTTTGAAATAAAATTCAGAACCCCAAGAGGGGTCATCTACACACTCGCCATCCCACATCTACACAGTGGTCACGCAGTGGTTCAATTGACAGAACAGGGAAAGTTTTGTCTTACCCCACAGCTTCGCTATTACAATCTCACATATTGCCCAGATGTAACGATCAGGGTGTGTGACATGGCAGGCAACCCAGCAGACTATGTTCCTCCAGAGTACAATGGAGCGCCACACGAGTGTGTAGCCGACTCACTGCCGTTTTCTAAGCTTAGGGAAGACTTGGAAAGTGAGCCATTAAAGGAAGGGGTGATTTACTTTGTGGATGGACCATAGCCACAACTATGATAATAAGACACATGCAGGGTATAGTGTGATAAAGTGGAAGGCACCCCAGTTTGAAACTATTTTGAGCAAGCCATGCGAACAACCATGTTCAGCACAGTTAGCCGAATTGAAGGCGTTGACAGTGACAGATAAATGGGAAAGGAATGGCTCTAGCCATTAGAAAGCTTGCTGGAGAACAATACCAGAAGGAATGTGACGAGGGGATAACAAAGGGGGGCCCCTTGGCACCTGGGGAGATTTTCATGACAGGTCCCTATGAGTTGGGGGACAAGTACTCTCACATTGTCCACATTCCCATAGTACCCTGGTCTGTGATTAATGCGCCCGACACCCCACGAGGTGTGTTAAGGGATTTATACCAGAGAGTGTTTGAAGACTGTAGTGATAATGCAACGCAACTTATCACTATGACCCTGTTTGGATGTGGCAACAATGGCCATGATCCTACTATCAGTATGGCCGCACTCCTTGAAGCAGCTGAGGAAGTTAAGGGTGACAGCCTAATCGATATCCTGATACCTAACACTCGCCAAGCAGTGATATTGGCTCATTACTTAGACTTAGTGGTTAAGGAAACGTACCCTCTCCCTACTCAAGGTGTCCTTCAGTTGGTGGATCACAAAGCTATTGTTTGACTAGCGGAGCATCATCCTGTACCACCAAGTAACGCAGTATGAGATAGCATACAACCAAGGTGGCATGATTAAGTGCCCAAGTCCATGTCGGAGAAAAAAGAAAAAAGAGTGTCTGTGGTGTACACATTGTCCTGATGTACACCTACATGACCTTGTGCCACCTGATTGTGGTCTGTGTCAGAGACGAAAATGCCCAACATGTCGCTCATACTGTTGTGAGCAGTGGACAGGGCATACGTCTGAAAGGAATCCTGCAAATTACCCTGCTGCCTTACAGTGCCCCACTAGAGAAGCCATAATGGAGGACAGGAGGACCGAGTCCGAGGTCCGAGTGAGGATAATACCCCCTGTTGGCCCTGAACAGGTGCATATTATAGCCACTGAGTATATGCGCAACGAAGTACAGCCTATGCAAGCTGCCACCCCTAGCTGGGAAGTGCAGCTATGGAAAGACAGAGGGGCAACTAGGGGCCCTGACAGTATCTGGCACAACCATGATGGTCGAACAGTGGCGCCCTTGAAGCTCGTTATTGAACTAATTAAACGTGCGCATGATCTAGATCATTGCGCAAGGGGGGAAGTGAAGCAACAAATTTTGAATGCTGGGTTTTGGGTGCCAGGGCTACAAGACAGGATAGCATGGGTACTGAGGGATTGTACAGTATGCAACACGACCTTTAGGCCACATTCCACTGCCAGATGGACCATTCAAACACATAGTGATGGATTACATTGATATGTGTAAGAAGGTTAATGGATTCCAATACATTTTGGTAATAGTATGCCGTTACTCGAGGTGGGTGGAAGCGTGCCCAAGCAGGAGACAAGAGATGAGGGAACTGTAACTAGATTCCTCACAAGAGAGGTGATTCCCAGATTTGGCATTCCAGAAACAATAAGCAGTGATAATGGGAAGGGATTTGTAGCAAGAGTGTGGAAGAAAATAGCCCAAAAAATGCGCATAAGGGTAAGATATGGATGTGTCTATCACCCCCAGAGTCAGGGGATGGTAGAAAGGGCAAATGGAACACTGAAGAACAAAATGTTAAAATTTGCCAAAGCACAGGCATGAACTGGATAGATGCCCTGCCCATAGCCCTGATGAAAATGCGGAGCGAGAGAAACCGCTCCACCCCTATGATCAGAGACGGGAGAGGCCCAAGTCTCGAAACGCTGAACCAAGAAATTCAAAAGTATGTCAGACAACTTTCTCATGTTCATAAAACTATTTTTAAAGAGCAGAAGGCAAGGGAAAACCGTCTGGGGAGGAGTGTCCAGGAGGAGAGGAGACCAATCCAGCCAGGCGATTACGTATACCTAAAGGTGTTCAAACGATCCTGCCTGGACCCCAGAGCTGAGGGGCCATACAAAGCCACCCCCAGAGCAGTAAGATAAGATGATTGGAGAAAGATCACTGTTTATTAAGGGACAAACAGCTGAAGGCAGACCCTTAGGTGAAAACGGGGGAATTCAGAGGCCCCTGTAAAAGTACATGGAAAAGAATCGACCAGAGGATACTAACTCCTGAAAAATGTTGTGAAGGAGCATGGAAAACGAAGAGGGATTGGAGCTGTGACCTTAGCAATGATGAACATTATCCCTCTCCCAAGGAGACATCAACACAACTCAGACTTCTAATATTAGGAACCACGGGACACTTCCAAAAAAAGCCAAGCTCCGGAATTCAGCAAGGAAGTTCTGAGGGAATTCATGGCAATGGACCACACTTTGTCAGGCTTCCTAGGAGCTCTTCCACTTTTTGGAGCAGGATATCAGGCCTCAGAAAATACCAAGTGGATTAATTACATTTACTACAATCAGATGCACTTCCTGAACTACACTATGGAAGCTTTGAATGCTTTGAATGATAGGGTAGAAGTTTTGGCCATAAGATTGGACGCCAACACCCGAATGACATTGGAGAATAGAATGGTGTTGGACTGGATGTTGGCCAAAGAAGGGGGAGTGTGTGCTGTAGTAGGAGAAACCTGTTGCACATACATCCCCGAGGACGGTAGCTCTGATAGTGCCTTCCAAGAAGCCATGGACCGACTCAGGAGACTGAGGGACGAGACTCATAATAATGCAGGAAAGGGCCCCAGCCTTGGTGACATTGGCACGCCTGAAATCGGATCTTTCTTTACATCTGCCTGGGGGTGGATGAAGAACACGTTTGGGTCCCTAGGGGCCACAATTATAAGCTGGATCCTTAAACTACTGTTGGGAATAAGTATATTGATAGCAGTACTTTGCTGCTTGGTAACATGCTGTGGTAAGATTTGTTCTAGATCAATTACCAAGGTTGTAGAAAAGCAGTAGAACCAGTGGAGGAAGTGGTGGTGACTCAGCCTTTGAGAGTTTGCGAAGTAATGGAGCGGTCTGTGCACCACTTGGTCAGCCCAATCCCAGGAAGAGATGAGAGGGCATGGTGAAGCTGGCATGGTTTACTTCAGCATCAATATAGCAGCTAATTGCATTGTGAGTGTTTTCCTGGAGACACATAAACTCATAGTTTAGTAGAGATTACCAGAGTTAAGATTTATATTTTGCTGACAGGGACAGTTAGTGGCAGCCTGGTCAGTAGGCCATAATTTCTTTTGTGTGAGATTAAAGATGGAAAAGTGGACTGTGCAGAGTGATGAATGAGGGACAAAGCATGTTAGTGGAAATAATTATTACAGTCGCACAAATTGAATTGTCTTGTTTACGGTTTTACGGTTGTCCACATACACGCATGGGATAGTGGGAAACGTAATTTAAATTCCTTTGTATGTCAAGTACATGTGAAGAAATTCACAATAAAAGTGACTTTGACTTTGACTTTGACTTTGATATTGTGCTGTGAAGTAGTGCCCAATGAATGTAGAGTTAGCATAGTGGAAACTCCTGTGTGTGATAGCACCTATTGCCTAATCTAGGGTTAGCATACTATGTAGAAAGAAACTGAAAATATCACACTTATGATCCTTAGGAAATCATGTTTATTACCTTGTCAGTCAACTCTTTGTGAGGTGTTATTGCTTGTTCCTATGCTTTTGCATATTTCAATAGGGTGCAGATTTAGCCATTGTAAGCACTAGTTTAAGAATCCTCTGCAGTACTTTGTTTAATTGTCTATATGGTGTGATGTTTTGTTATAAAAACTTGCCAGTTCTGCATGGGGGCGTATATACATGCTTGTGTTGCTGAAGGGGGTATTGAGAGAGTATCACTGGATTGGATTGAGTTTGTTTGTGTGTGTGTGGGTATAGCCATGCATAACCTGGGGGGGGGGGTTATATATTGTACTTTTATTTTTTTTTTTGTTTTTTTTTATGCAACTTGCTGCCTTAAATACCAAGTAACATGGCCATGTTCATTCTGGCAATGGGGCTACCAATGGAAAAATAGCTTTTGGGCTATAAGGCCTGGCTATAATGGGTGCATTTACATTTTCTTTGTAAAATATTCATTCATGTAGTAAATGTACACTGTCCCTCTATAACAAATAAAGGTTGATAATAATAGAATTACATGCTGCTTGTGGCAACAATGACTCTATTGAGACTCAGGCTATTGAGTTTATGGACACACTGCTTTTGTTTTGAACCTTTTAAAGTTATATGTTGCTCCCTGCTTATGGCTCCAGATAAAAATATGATATAGACTGAATATGAATTAAATAAATATATATATATCTAATTGTGACTTTATATGTTTCAACTAGAATTAAAAACAATCATTATCGGAGTAAGTACTACTGTGAACAGCAATTTACTACTCGAAAATACAACAACAGTTGTATGGATATAGATCTCATTGGAGTAGCAAAGAACAACAATGGTAGGTTATGCTGAGTTAAACTGATCCATTTGTGAACATCATTAACCTCTCCATTATTCGATGTAGCCTAACTCTCCATTTTAATAACTGATATTTCATATTAACGAAGAAAAGTGTTCCATATTTTTGTTTTGGACCAGCTGAGCTCATATGTCAGTTTCAGTGTTTCCATTTACATTCCTCCATTGTTTAGTTTTAGCTGCCATTTCACTTTTACCTTCAGCTCTTGATGACCTCAAAAAACTGGACTATGAATAGTCCTCATATTGGACTATGTGAAAGTTACATGTATATTGTCCAAATCCAGATGGAATTTAAACATTTATTCACTTACGAATCAACGTTAGGCCCATCATTGAATCAGTGTTGGAAAAGTCGATTCAACTTCATTTAAAAGTTAAACACCAACTCACATTTTAACCATAATTCAGTGGGTGAGGGTCAGTTGTGTGCAAACTGGATGTGCTTGTGTGCAAACTCATATCTGTATTCAAGGTCCTGGAGAGGCTTTAAACATCTTTCATTGCATTTCCGCTGGGTTTCTTTTTGCCTTTTCTTGTTTTCTCTTCACATGTTCTTAGGAAGTGCTAATGTGGCGTTGATAACCTATGGGCACATGGAGCGCTATCTGCGACCAGAGCTTTTCCTCTCTAGGAATGATGTCATCAGTATTACAATATGCTCTGTGTTCTCTGCTTCCCTACCGAAAACTAAGAACAAAGTCCCCCCCAAGCCTGTAAACTTCACCCTGAGGCACCTCAAGGTGACTTTTCACTTGAAATTAGAAAGCTTACAGATAACAGCTACTGTGTAGAATATGGACTGTTTCAGAGAGAGTTCAATAATTAACTCATCTGTTCCCACAAGGTTTCTGTTTTAACATTTTGGAAGTGATTTGGAATCAAAAGAGAACATTCAAGCACTGTTTTTGAAACAGAACATTCGAGCATTGTTTTTGTTTATTATTGAAATTATCTATATTTTTGCTGTGTGTTGTGGGTATGGTTAGTCTCTGGATTCTCAGGGTGTGCTCTCCTGTGTGTACTGGAACACCAGTGCCTGGGTAAATGGCTGTCATGTCATCTGTGCACCTGTGATGGATCAGTGTTTATAGGTAGACACTGTATCTATCAGTTTTATGTAGGCCACTTTTTCATATTTTATTTAGACCGTCTAGTCTATATTTCAGAGAGGATACTTTACAATAGCTTGCAGAGGCAATACGCCTAAAATATGTTTTTGTTGTTGTTGTTTTTGTTTTCTTTTAGACTGATGAGTTGTCCAAGCTGGTGAATAGAATTGCTGTGTCCATTGGATTGGTGTTCCTGACCCTGGCTGTGTTGACCTTTGCCCTCTGTCGATGGAAACCCCAAGTGAACAACACCGCTCGTCTGAACCTCTGCATCAGTCTGCTGCTCACCCACCTCCTCTTCCTGCTCATCCAGGAGTTTGTTCACCTTATCCGACTTCACAAGGTTCTGTGAATTGTGCCATTATGTCTTGTATTGTATGTATTAAGCCATGCTAAGATTCTCGCTAACAGGCTAACATTTACTGTTCAATACATTTCTTGAATCTTAAAAAAGTAGCTGTGGTATTATTAGTATTATTGGTAGCTATGACTGTGATATTATTATATTGTAATATATTATATTTGTAATATTGTAATAATATTGCATTATTATATTGTTTCTATATTGTGGAATTATTTTATTGCTAACCTGTTGACTTTTCAGATACTGTGTGGGGTCCTTGCCAGCGTCTTTCATTTCCTCTTCCTGTGTTGCTTTCCGTGGATGTCCATAGAAGCTGTGCTGTTGCTGTTAGCAGTTCTTAGCCTGAAACGCACTAGGATGATGGTGTGAAACCTCGGATTAAATATTTCAGGTATTGGCAATGAGGGATTATAACACTCTTAACATGACTGAGGTCTCTTGGCTCTGCTTTAACTGCTGACCCAAAAACACTTTGTTGTTCTGTTGTCAAAAAGATAGTGATGCTGAAGACTATGGCCCAGTTCTTTATCATAGGAGGATTCTCGGGTTCTTTGTTCACGTTAACGTGGTCCTGGGGTTGGTCTTCCATGTTCTCAACTCCCAGCAGGGAACCTTCATTTTTCTGATCCACTGTGTTCAGAGGTGAAAGAGACAGTACGTAAATTATGGACTGGCAACTCACAGCTTATAATGTTGAAGGTCTGCTTATACTTATATAAGTGTGTACAGAGAATCTGTATAGTAAATTAACCTATTACAGAGAATTTAGTTACAAAACAAAACATTAATGACAGTAATGAATTTTTATGCAGGCGGCTCATTGTGGATGTGTGGATGTGTTGGACTTCTATATAGGCCGCTCTATCTCAATGTGAATGTGTGAATGTTTTTTTTTCTTCAGGTGAGAGAAAAGTTCATGAGGTTTTGTAGACGATGATCGGCAAACATGTAGCTTTTAGCATCCTCACATTTAAACACCCTTGCTTACTATTATGACTTTTGCTGGTATTTGAAATGACCTATGACATAATAAACTGTTTAATTTGGTTAAAACAATGACAGTTGATGAACGATCTTTGCTTCAAACTACTAGAACCTTACAGAAGCCTTCTGAATTCTACATATGGCACGTAAGAGTATGCATCACATCTTAGAATCACAAAGCTATATGTAACTATATATGTAGCTATCACTATATGTAATGTATCTTTAAAAAGCACACTAATCCTGGGTCAGCCATGGCCTACTGGTTAGGGTTGCCAGTTCAATCCCCGACCAGTGGACCATGGCCAAAGTACCCTTGAGTAAGGCACCTTCTATAGGCAGCCAGTCTACTGCTTCGGTTAAGTGTGTATATTTCACTTTGCATATGTCATGTCATCTGTGCACCTGTGATGGATCAGTGTTTATAGGTAGACACTGTATCTATCAGTTTTATGTAGGCCACTTTTTCATATTTTATTTAGATCGTCTAGTCTATATTTCAGAGCGGATACTTTACAATAGCTTGCAGAGGCAATAAGCCTAAAATATGTGTGTGTTTCACTGATTTGTAATTGGGTTATATGAAGAGACCAGCTTTCCCTCACAGGATCAAAATAATAATAAAAAAATGGTTTCAAAATTAAACACATACACACACAGACATAAACACAAATTCATACACAGGCACTAATGCATTCAGTCAGGTGAAGGCGCATATTCTGAATATACAGAATATATATAGTGGCA
The DNA here is from genome assembly GCA_027481765.1 of Tenualosa thibaudeaui. Classification (NCBI taxonomy): domain Eukaryota; kingdom Metazoa; phylum Chordata; class Actinopteri; order Clupeiformes; family Clupeidae; genus Tenualosa; species Tenualosa thibaudeaui. The sequence continues at coordinate 1,708,716 of JAIFZK010000159.1, forward strand.
TATACAAAATGGCCGCTAATAGAATGGTGACATCTCATGTAGTAAGACAGAACAGCCACAAATTCGTACAGACAACAGCATGAGTACAACTGTAGGAACAAGGTCTCTCTCTCTCTCTCTCTCTCTCTCTGCATGTATGTTTGTCCTTAATCACTGACTAGATTTTCTTTTGGTCCCCTGGTCAAGTAATGTACTCCATGCTCCATGCTCCCTTATTAATCCAGCCCATGTTTTATCTTGAGCTTGTACTTCCTGGTGTGCCCCTGAGCCTATGCTATGAGCAGTTTGCTCATTCTTGATTCTTGATTCTTGATGGCATTGTTGTATATTGCTTTGATTGTTGTCCTAGAACTCTCTCTCTAACACACACACACACACAGACACACACTCTCTCTCTCTCTGTCACACACACACAGTCAGACACACTTGGGTCTTCTGTCTCTCTCCCACTCTGGTTCTTTTCCCTGTGACTGCTCGTAGCCCGTAGTTGTTGTAGTGTTGGCTCCTCCCATTAAAAAAGTTATTTTTCAACTTTGTCCCCACCCACCCATCTGTGCTCTCTCTCTCTCTCTCTCTCACACACACACACATACACACAGACAGACACACTCTCTCTCTCGCTTCTGTCTCTCTCTATCTCCCCCCCCTTTTCTTCAGCAGTTCTCATAGGTTTCGATTTTGTGGAAGTGGGAGTTACACATGTAGCGCCTCAGAGCAATTTATACACACACACACACACACACACACACACACACACACAGAGAGAGACTGTCTGAACATATTTATCTCGCCATTTATGTACAAATAGATGTCACAGCTGCAGGCATGACACAAAGTTCAGGCAAACACAGGAGAAGTTGAGTGGCAGTTTTTTCTCTCTTTGTTTTCTCTGCCATTCTGTCCAACATGGCTGCCTCTGCCTCTGCCTCGGCTCTGGAGGAGGACTTGTCGTGTAGCGTGTGCTGTGACGTCTTCCGCGAGCCCGTTCTGCTGGGCTGCGGCCACAGCTTCTGCCGCGAGTGTCTGAGCCGCCACTGGGGCTCCAGCCGAGGACGTCGCTGCCCTGTGTGTCGCTCCTCCTCACCCCAGGAGCCCCTTCCCAACCTAAGCCTGAGGAACACCTGTGAGTCCTTCCTCCGTCAGCGCAGGGAGGCCAAAGAAGCTGCAGAGTCCCGGAGGAAGAAAGAGGAGGGGCAACTGTGTGCCGAGCACGGCCTGAAGCTGGCGTTTTACTGCGAGACGGAGGGGGAAGCCGTTTGTTTGCAGTGCAAGAAGAGCGAGGCACACACACACCACCGCATACTGTTCATGCAGAAGGCAGTAAAGCAACGCAAGGTTAGTGTGGATTGTTGGACAGTTTCCGTGTGTGTGTGTGTGTGTCCGACTTGAGGCTTTGCAAGAGAATGTGTGTGTGTGTGTTTAAAGTCTGATGAGTTTTTGATATGCGTGTGTGTGTGTGGTTGACCAATGTTTGGGGTCACCAGTCAAAATTTTACATTACATGTACAGAGTTACTTATTACACTTATGTTACATTTTGATGTCTTACTTTTCTTGAAATGGTGAAATCAATTTAAATAGTTGTCAATAACAATGTTAATGATTTAAAATTGTGAAATGAATTAAAATTGTATGAATTTGTGTGTGTGTGTGTGTGTGTGTGTGTGTGTGTGTGTGTGTGTGTGTGTGTGTGTGTCCTGATCAGGGAAGGCTTGTGGCTGCCACAGCACCTTTGAAACAGAGACTTAACTCCCTGATGTATGGATCTGCAGAGAGTCCCACAGCTGCTGACATCATCAAGGTGAGCCAGCAACCTCATTCTCAGAAGGCAGGACTCCTACATATAGGATTTAGGTACATATATGGACATTTACTGTGTCTGCATACTCCCAGTCTGTAAACTCCGTTATTTATTCAGTGAAGAAGTCTAATAGAGAATATGTTGTACAATGTAAATGCTAAAGTGCTTTGTGTTAAAGCAAATAACTTAATAAGCTATTAATAAGCAAATAACTTAATAAGCTATTAGCAAAATGTTCTATTATTTAAAGGACTAATCCTCAATGTTACATTCATAAGGACTGACAGCCCATCTCACTTATCAGGAGAGTCATTCCTTCCAAAACAAACAAATCAATATTCATTTGTGGACTTTATCCGTCAAAGACTTCACATGTCAGTCTAACAGTGGAGTGAACTTTAATCTGAGCACAATAAAAAAGCATCTGAGAAAAACATCATTCAGCAAGTATATACACATTCTTAAACATAACAATAATAGAACATATATACAGCACACTCTCCCATCAAAAGTGACACAGTTAAATGGGTTTCACCTAGGGAAAAAAAAAATGAAAGAGTCCTGTGTCTCTAATCATTAACTACAACATTAACTGCACTGGAATGTGAAGTCAGGGGCACACATTTTGTTATTCATACAAAATAAGAATGTATTGCAGTCCATTTTGTATAAACTGGAAGTATTCTGACAGAAATCATTTACTTGTTATTATCACATCAACACGGTTTAACCCATTCAGCTAAAATATTTTCTTCAAATCTGGGCAAGGTAATAGTCTGCAAAGAAGAAACACACCACAGAGGATGGCTTTTGAGACAGATGCTTGGGATAAATCCTGAGAGATTTAAACATGTAGTCAATATGTGATGTTAGAATGCATTTCAGGAATCATGTAACTAAATGACCTTATTGCATGAATTCATTTAATTGTGTGTGTGTGAGCTAGGCATGAAAATACATTTGTTTGTTTGCTTACCTTAGAGTATTCAAACTTTGTTTACCTCAGGCTGTTGTGGCGAAGTGTGAGGCACAGATTCAGAAAGACTTCGAGACACTTTTCAACTTCCTGAAAGAGGAACAGAAGACTCATCTGAAAGCCCTACGGGATGCTGGGACACGAGAGACTAAGCAGGCGATTGATGCCATTGAGGCTGAAGTCACCTTTCTCGCCAATCGAGTGCAGGAAGCAGAGGAGATGGCGCTGAAAGATGATATTACATTTCTGGAGGTAGAACTTACTGCATTCCATATGCCTCACACATGGTAACTCAAAACTCAGGATTGAGTTTGTGTATGTACTGATGTATATATTTTTTTATTTTGTGCCTTTTAGGAATTTGATGCTAATATGCTAAGGTACAGCACAATTTTGTGTCAGTTCATCTAACACTGATCATACACAATACATAGAAATGTATGGGATATTAAGTTATGTGTATGTGTGTGTTCCACTTTAGAATACAGCATAGTGCCCCAGAACCAGTACAGTGTCCTATAGAGACGCTGGATGTCACCAGACGACTTGGCAACCTGAGGTTCAATGTTTGGAAAAAGATGAAAGAAGTTGCCCCCTGTTGTGAGTAACTATTAAGCAATAAAAACACACAGACACTGGTAGATATACAGGCAATGGATACTGATAATGGATACTGATCCTGGCTGTCACTGAGACCTCGATCAGACCAGAGAACAATGCCACCCCAGTGCTCTTTCCCATACCTTACGTTCATGTGGACAAGAGAGTGGTACGGGGCTGTTAATATCCAACAAATGGAAATTTACTCACCATCAATCATGTACAACTCTTTTGACCACCATGCCATCTTGGTAACAGCACCAGTAAACATATATGTGGTTGTCATATATCGTCCACCAGAGGAAAAGAGTGATTTCCTAGATGAGCCAGACACTCTGCTCCTGAACATGACTGCCCCATGCTTGCCCTTGGTGATATGAACATCCACTTAGACAATCCTGGCTGTGCAGACTTCTTATCTCTGAGCCATTCAGCAGATCTGCAGTCCTCTGACTCACAAAGCTGGCAAAGAACTTCATCTCATTCTTGCCAGACACTGTGCCACAAATATACTGTCTGACACTTTACGCCTCTCTGACCACTATTTTATTCAGTTCAGTGTGCATCTCCCTCAGCAACCCTCTGCACCTGCTCCTACTGTCTCCTCCTGTTTTTTTTTTTTTTCTCTAAACCTACTTCTTTTTTCATTCACTTCTCTCTCAGACAAGGACAAGGTGTCTAAGCTTCTTCCAGGCAGTCCTGGTTTGAATCCTATCTCACTAAATGATTGTTCAGTGTGTCATGGCTAGGGCAAACATCTGCAGTACACCAACTCACCACAGGGGCGCAAAGGCTCAGTTATGGGTCCACAAATCGCTGACTTTTTCTGACATATTTGCATCAATGAAAGAACATCACCTCCAATTAAACCTCTCCAAAACTAAACTGTTGGTCTTCCCAGCCAAGCAAACCATAAATCACTGCAATAGACTCCCAGTCTATTACTCCCACCAAGGTTGCAAGAAACCTGGGCATTATGATTGATGACCAGCTGACCTTTGCTGATCACATTGACCATGTAGCTTGGTCACGCCGCTTTTCTCTATTCAACATAAGGAAGATCAGGCCATACCTAACCCAACATGTGACCCAGCATGTCTCACCTTGACTATTTCAATGCCCTCCTAACAGTTCTTCCAGCCTGATTGGTGGATCTGCTCCCATATACCATAATACCCTCTTAAAAACATATTTTACCCCCAGGCCAATCCGTTACTTCAAAGGAACATCATTCACGTGGGTGGAATGACCTTCCAAGTGCTACCAGAGTAGACCCCAAAACCTTTTGTTTTGAGAATAATGGCTGGATGATTAAGTTATTGGCTGGCTAGCCAGCATATCCAGAACCTAAATGGCCACTGCAGCCACCAAAATATTCCAAGCTACAAATGGCTGAAGCTCCTACTTCTTGTCTTCATGGTCACCACTAACAGTGATTACACCTTTACAGTAGTTTTAGGTCCATATTTTAGCAAAAGGGCATTCTAGCTACCAAGAACTGAAGAAAAATCTAACAAAAGACCTTTTCTGCATCTCGCCACCATTTCAGCTGGGGCAGACTTAAACAGTAGACTATTTCAATGTGCGAAAAAACATACACTGCAGCAGCAGAGCACAGGGAGCACTTGTCATCACTATCTGAAAACATGCAATTATAAGAGGTCGTCGATTCACTGTGAGTGTAGCAATGAGCACTCAACTGCCGAATCCGGTGTGCAAAATTTATTTAATTCATCGTTTATTATTTGTGTGTGTACATCTCTGTGTGATAGAATTACCATTTGATCCAAATAATTCTAGCTGGCTCAGACAATATTTATCAGATGGCAGCACAATTTGACTTACAAAATTATTAGCTGGTGTTGGCATAAACTCTAAATGTTACAAATGGCAGTGACTGGCAGCAGCTTCAGGGTCTATACTAGAGCAAAGGATATCCTCTCCACCTTCGAAAAATTTGAAGACCCAGCTCTTCCCAGAGTACCTCTTGCCTTAAAACTTCTAACCACCTGGAATGCACCAATACACCCTCCCACACACACTCTCTCCCTACTGCACTTACAATGCACACCCTACCCGTCACACACTCTCTGTCTACTGCACTTACAATGCACACCCTACCCGTCACACACTCTCTGTCTACTGCACTTACAATGCACACCCTACCCGTCACACACTCTCTGTCTACTGCACTTACAATGCACACCCTACCCGTCACACACTCTCTGTCTACTGCACTTACAATGCACACCCTACCCGTCACACACTCTCTGTCTACTGCACTTACAATGCACACCCTACCCGTCACACACTCTCTGTCTACTGCACTTACAATGCACACCCTACCCGTCACACACTCTCTGTCTACTGCACTTACAATGCACACCCTACCCGTCACACACTCTCTGTCTACTGCACTTACAATGCACACCCTACCCGTCACACACTCTCTGTCTACTGCACTTACAATGCACACCCTACCCGTCACACACTCTCTGTCTACTGCACTTACAATGCACACCCTACCCGTCACACACTCTCTGTCTACTGCACTTACAATGCACACCCTACCCGTCACACACTCTCTGTCTACTGCACTTACAATGCACACCCTACCCGTCACACACTCTCTGTCTACTGCACTTACAATGCACACCCTACCCGTCACACACTCTCTGTCTACTGCACTTACAATGCACACCCTACCCGTCACACACTCTCTGTCTACTGCACTTACAATGCACACCCTACCCGTCACACACTCTCTGTCTACTGCACTTACAATGCACACCCACCAGTCACACACTCTCTGTCTACTGCACTTACAATGCACACCCACCAGTCACACACTCTCTGTCTACTGCACTTACAATGCACACCCTACCCGTCACACACTCTCTGTCTACTGCACTTACAATGCACACCCTACCCGTCACACACTCTCTGTCTACTGCACTTACAATGCACACCCTACCCGTCACACACTCTCTGTCTACTGCACTTACAATGCACACCCTACCCGTCACACACTCTCTGTCTACTGCACTTACAATGCACACCCTACCCGTCACACACTCTCTGTCTACTGCAGTTACAATGCACACCCTACCCGTCACACACTCTCTGTCTACTGCACTTACAATGCACACCCACCAGTCACACACTCTCTGTCTACTGCACTTACAATGCACACCCACCCGAAAACGCTCAGAAGATCAAACACAAAAAGGTAATCCATACAACGGGTAGGCAAAAATTCCAACAAAAAGGCAATAATCCAAATCAATAAATCGTAGTCAAAACTCAAAATTGTCCACAGAACCAAGAGAGCAGAAAACTTCAGAAAACTCGGAGGAGGCAAAAACACGGGAGGGAAATCGGGTAAACACGGGAGCATAAATACACTGACAGATAGCACAAAACTTACAGACAGGAACACAGTCAGACAATCAGACAAAGAGCCATGAAAGGACTGGTGAATATATAGGGAAGGGAGCAAGGTAACAAACAAGGGGCAGGTGAAACTCATTAAGGGAAAACAGAATCATGGAACACAGGTGTGGAACAATGAGGGAAGAAAGGGGCGGGTCAGGTAAACACAACATAAGCACATGGAAGACATAGAAAAAACAAAACAAGGAAGCTGCAATACAGCAAGAGTCCAGTGGGGGCGATGTCCCAGAGGACAGAATCATTACACTGTGATGGTTAAGTAATGAAGACTCTTTTAACTGTCCCTAAAAAAACACCTTAGCAAGATTGGCCTCTGCAGCCCACAGAAAATCAAATTGAAAGGAACTCAATGCACGAATGTTATGAAATGGTGCTCCATAATTAAGAAATCCCTTGGATCTGCATAGGGCACATTTTTAGGTGTAAAGTGTTTCACAAACAACATGACACTGTGACTACCTTTTTATATTCTTGAGGTACTCCTATTGTCTGCATTGCAACAATTATTTCCTCCTTGAGCCCAACTGAAATATATTTGATGTTCTTGTTGTTTTTTTGTTTTTTGCTTTGTTTTTTACCAAAGACCCAATTATCCTGGACCCCAGCGGCCCTCAGGTTGGCATCATGCTGTCAGATGACCTGACCAGTGTTGAAGGGCAACCAATCCAGGACCCTTCCAGCCCTTTGTCCAACCACTACGCGTTTGTCCTGGGCTCAGAGGCCTTCACTGACGGCTGTCATGCCTGGGACATCTACGTCGGTGATTCCTTGGACTGGATGGTAGGCGTGACGTCACTAAAAAGCATTCCTCTGCCCATGGTCCCTTTATCAGTCACCCCTTGTTCGGGTTACTGGGCGATCCAACGTAAGAAGGACCAGTATCTGGCCCTCACCTTTCCTCACACCCTTCTCAACCTACCCTCCTCCAGACCCCTACAGGTTTTGAGAGTCAAGCTGCATTGGATCATTACACATGACTTAGACCGTAAAATAACTATAAAGGTGACATTCTCAGATGCTCAGAGGGGGTCACAGATTTTTAAATTTACACTAAACAACCACATGGGGGCGCTCTACCCCTTTCTGTGCCCACTTGGACGGGGAGCCAAGTTGAGACTTGAGCCTGCTGAGGTAAAGGTGGAGGTGAGAGAGACACTGGGATTCTGGGAGAAATATGAGTCAGATATCATCTTGTATGGGTTTCTTGCCTTCATAGTCATATTCTGCTTCATCACTAATTATCATAAAGCTTCAAATACAACATGACAAACTTCAAGAAGATGGAAAACAAGAAAAGAATTTAATTTGACATCCTCAAAATTAAACTTAATTACAAAGAAAACAAAAGTACAAACAGAATGTTGGCCTTTTGGGGGTTGTGATATATTTGATATATTTTGATTTTATATATTTTTTGATATATTTTACACTTGTCCAAAAGTCTCCTTGCAAGATTTGTTGGCATTGTTATTGTCATCATTTTTTTCAGTGTATGTCATAAGAAAACATTAAACCTCCATTCAAATTTGTAACCAGTTTCTTTGAGTCCTCAGTGAACATTTGCAAACACGCAGTTTACACAATGTTTGCACTATTTTTATAGAATGTCTACACACAATTGTCCATTCCACGGGAAATATGTATATGAATTTGAACATGCCTCAGACTATACTGGCAAAATAGTTTTGACAAAAAGGAGTTTTGTAAGGAAGACAAGATGGATGCAGAGATTACGTGAATATAAGCAGATTCAGATGTACCTCATCTGTGTGTGTGTGTGTGTGTGTGTGTGTGTGTGTGTGCGTGCGTGCGCGTTCGTGCATATGTGTCCAAATCCACTGACAGCTGGAGCTAGATTTTGCTTCCTTCCCTGTCATGTCATGTGTCCCATATTCATTTTAATCCACTATGTGTTTTGGCTTGATTGGCAGCAAGCCAATCAGAAAAGAAAATCCCATTGTTTAAATGAGATTAGAGAAGTTAACTGACCCATTGTTTATTTATGTCTCTATTCTTTCCATTCCATTCCAATTGTCTATCTTTGTTCACTTTCTTTTGTCATTGACACAGTTTGGTTCCACGATAATCAATAGAACAGCACAGAGGGCGTAGGTAAAAATAAGTTTTATAAATTATATAAAAGGTCTTAATGAGCTCAAATCAAACGCTAAAAAAATATAGTCCCAGTAATAGTTACTTTTTAAAATAAAGGCAGAAAACACAAAGGCATCAGTGAAATCTGAGTCTGAAGTTTGTTTTAGTTCTACTGTAAAATTCTGAAAATGTCACTTACGCCCCTTCTGCTCTAGCCTGGTAATAAAACTAGATCCTCGTTCTATACTTTTGTTTCATACAGAGGGTCTGGACATTCTGTAGTAAGATCTAATTGCTTGCCTGAGGTGTTTAAATTTAAAAAGATTGGATCAGCCCCTGATGCTTCCTGAGACAACCAGCTCAATGGGATCATATCCAGACTAGCACTGGAGGGAGATGATAATCAAGGGGAAGTGCTAGGAAGGCATGGCCAGACTACTTGTGCTCCAAACCCTTGACTGGTTACACTATATGTGAGAGCACTTCACACATTCAAGATTCAACGCAAATGGAACACTTTAATTTAATCTGAGCTTTACTCTTTTCTCTCAAATTTTTCTTGTCAAATTTCTATTCTTTCTTTTTCTTGTTTCTAATTTCTATTTGTTTTCTTTTGATCTTTCTTTTTCTTTTTTTCCCTCCTGTTCTCTGTCACCCTTTCCCTCTCTCCATCATGTCTGTCTTTGGCTCTCCCTCTCTGAAGCCAGTAGTGCAGCATGTGCTTATGTCCTAAAGCAACCCCTTTTTCTCTTCGCTTTCTCTCTCTCTCCCCCTCTCTTTCGCTCTCCCTCTCTCTCTCTGTCTTACTACATCTCTCTTCATGATGGCTGCCTTGTCTCTGGAAGAGGACTTGTCGTGCTGCGTGTGCTGTGACATCTTCTGCGTCTTCCGATTTTTCCCTCCTTGAGGCAGATTGTTTCTGGGTTGATCACAGTTTCCTCCCCCATGTCCACAAATGCTGTTGAAGCTGTGAGTAATTTATATCTATTTATAATCTCATGTTAAACATATGTAAAATTATACAGCTCCTTAAAGGCACACCTGGCAACATTTGACGCTGTTGTAGGTTAATTTACCAGCTTTATAGTCACTTAAATATATAAATGGTTAAATGACTCATTACTGGGTGGAATAATGATGGTTTTAATGCTATTTAGATCAACAATGGCGTTATGAGTGTTACTATTCAATTAAATTGCCGCTTTTATCAGCCAAATATGAGCTAGCATTGCCCTAGTTACTTTTGTTCACCAATGGCAACGGTTGCTAAGGGAAGAAAAGTAACAGTATTTTTAATTTATTAATAAATGGTCGAAAATAGCCAATATGCATTCAATGAATAGAAAACTAAGCCGTTCCTATAGGCTTAAGGCACAGGTTTTAGAACTGTTTTCTATGCCTCTGCAGCAGAAGCATGGCACACGTTACCAGTGGGTTTAGAGTTCTCATTTTTTTTTCTTGTTGCGTCACGCCACAGACGTGTCCAGTGGGCGCTAGCCTTAAGAAGCCAGAAGTCAGAGAGAAAAGACCCAGAGAAGAGAAGAAGAGCAGCAGCCCAAACTATCATAGCTACTCCGTCTTTGTAAGGGCGCCTGCTTCTCCTAAATAAAACTAAGTCTATCTCTGGTAGAGTGAGAAGACTTTAAAGTGTATTGAGTAAGCCTTTGTCTGCCGGATTAGAAGACCTCCTTGCAACATGGACAAGAGCCACAGAGGAGACCTTTTTGGAGAAAGGGTTAGTTGTCTGTTTTTAAGGGATTGACATTGGGAATCGTTAGGGAATACGAGTGGTGTTCTCTCACAGAAGTCCCACATAAGTCTCCTGCCTGCCTTCAGCCAGCACCTGCAAACACACAAATTCATCCATTTTCATGGCATGAAGAAATACTAATAAACACATACCTCACACTGTAGATTAGTAATACTGTACTTATATCAATATGAAGAGTTCAGATGCAGAAACCTCTAAGTCTGTTTTTAGAAAGATGCAAGAATTCAGTTGTTTTTATGATACTTTCCAAGTAATCTCTTTCAACTCGCAATTTAAATGGTATTATTATTTTTATTTAGTATTATTGGTTTTATAAGTAAAAACAAATGAAGCCAAAACAATCCAATTGGAGTTGGATTGATAATAAAGTTTATTACAATTATATAAATATATTTCTGTACATCAGAAATAGACTTTTTTGCATCTGAAATCTTAATGCATGGAACACCACATACCTCATATTGTAGGTTAAGATTTATTCTCATAAATCAGATGATTAATTAATGAATCACACCCCACAAATAATTTGCAAGAAATGTGATTAAACATACAGATAATTAGTATGATTTGTAAGCTTTAAGATCCTCTAGAACCTCAGTTGAACAGTTATTTTTATACTTCTGCAATACTCTTTGCTTCTGCAGCCCTCCAGCATCAGGCCTGCGGCCACGCCCACTGCCAGGAGAGGTGCCCGATAGCTAACGAGGTGCACATAGATCCAGTTGGGATGTGCACACGGTGAGCACAAAGCTCTGTGAACTTGCAAACCAGCAAGAAAAGTGTCACCGCCTTCAGGTGTATTCATACAGGTAAAGACACACAGGAAGAGGAACAGCACGCTGTTCACACAGGAACCAGGAAGTCAAGCTTCTCTACTAGGTGCGATGGTGGCACAGGTGGTAGAGGTGCTGTTTGGCAATTGATGGGTTGCAGGTTTGAGCCCTGCTCCACCTTACCCCCATCAAATTGTCCTTGACACTGAACCCCAAATTGCTCTCGGTGGCAGGTTGGCACCTTGCATGGCAGCCTCTGCCACCGATGGGTGAATGTGAGGCATACCTTGTAAAGTGCTTTGAGTGCTCGTATGAATAGAAAAGTGCAATATAAGGGCAGTCTGTTTACCATCTACTACTGCAAAGTGCAAGTCAACAGCAGTTTTTTTTTTTTTGGGGGGGGGGGGGGGGGGAGGGGTTGCCATGGATGACACTGGGAGAGCAAGTATCCTTTATTCAGTATACAGCATCTGGAACTGCTCCCCCTGCTGGTTAACAATACATCACCTGTGTTATTCATTACAAGGTCTGGCAGGCTAATGTCCACTACGACACAAATCTGGCTGACTTTTGAAACCATGACCCATGATCCAGTGAGGAGATTGGCCACCATTACAAATAAGAAATAAGAAATAGATTTATGTATCTTGTCTCCCTGGGGTGCTGAGAGAAAAAGCCAGATGAAAATAGTGAATATTATATATTGATGTACACGTTCCGGAGGAATAAAAATCTAAAGGACATACTGATCCAGACTAGCTTTGGTTGCTCGCCTCCTGGAGAAAAGGAACCTTTCTTTTTTACTCATTTCATTTTTAATCCACTTCCAGGGAAGGGAACACCGGTCCCTCAAAGAATCACATCAGATACACAGAATGTAGTATATGCAATTAAGTGCAAGAACTGTGGAATCCTATACATAGGAGAAACCAAATTCTCGGCAAAGGCGCGACTGAAACAACATGAATATTGCATTAAAGTAAAAAAAAGACAGACTTCTATACAATCATTTCCAGATTCACCTCATAGACAGCCTTAGAATCATTGTCCTCCAGTCCAACTCCTCCTGGAATAAGAACCAGTGATTAAACTGTGAGAGAGGCTGGATACGGAAATTAAATACAATATCTCCTTGGGGTCTTAATGAATTACCTGGTTATGAATTGGTAATTCTGGAAATTGATGATATGTGTATTCCCTGTCCTTCTTGAATAAAGGTTTTTTGACTGACTCACTTTCTTCCAGGAGAGATCCTTTTCTGTATATTCCTGAGGTTTTGAAATTCCTAAAGCGGAAATAGACCTTTGGGATGAACGGTCTGCTATACATACAACTTACTATAACATACATCCATTTCTCCTACACACACAAAAAAGGTTATTATGATGCTATGTCTTTTGTTCTTTTTCCTCTCTTTCTCCCCCTCTCCCCTTGTTTTCCTTCTTTTCCAACCTTCAGTTTCATCACTGTAATCCTGTAACCCCCCCCCCCCTTCTTTTCTTTTTTCTGTTTTCTGTTTTTATTCTTAACTGAAATTTTGGGTTGACTCTATAGGTCTGGGACAGTGGTGCAATGTGTAATCACCAGCCTGTCATATGGGAGACCCTTGGTTGAACCATGGAATGGCCATTACTTGTGGCCAGTACATCTACCCAAATATGAAACCTCATCTCAACCCCTTAACAACTAAAAAAATATATTAATCCTATTTTTTGCCCCTTAACCCCAACCCCTTAACTACTTGCTCTTATCCTAAACCCTTACCCTAATCCTAACTCTAGACTTTTCCCTTACCTTAACCTCTACCCCTACCTTACCCTAACCTCAAACACTTGCCTTTATCCTAACCCTAACCTTAACCCCTACCCTTAACCACTTGCCCTTATCCTAACCCTAACCTTAACCCCTACCCTTAACCACTTATCCTTATCCTAATCCTAACCTTAACCCCAACCCATAACCACTTGTCCTTATCCTAACCCTAACCTCAACCACTTGCCATTGCCCCCAACGCTAATCCTAACCCTGGATTTTTCCCTTACTTTAATCCCAACTCCTACCCCTACCCTTACCCTAACCTCAACCCCTTGCCCTTGTCCCCAAACCCTAATCCTAACCCCTTTTTTTTTCCTAACCTTAACCCCAACCCCTAACCCTTACCTTAACTCTAAAGAGGTGGCGAAAGCAGCAGAGGATAAAGTTGCCCACCTGTCATGTGGGAGACCTGGGTTCAATACTTGACTGAACCATGGGAGTACTTCTACTTGCTGTTGGCATATCTACCCCTAAATCCCCCCACCACCTTTTTTTCCCTATTTCATTATTGTTTCATCTTTTCTTTCCATTTTTTCTTATTCCTGGAAAATGTTTTTTATAAACTTCAACCCCCCCCCCCCTTTTTTAAATTATTTTTTTCTTTTCTCTTGTAAATGTTTTTATTCTTAACTGAATATTTTGATGACCCCATAGGTCTGGAACAGTGGTGGAGGTTATAATTACCAGCCTGTCATATGAGGGACCTGGGTTCAATCCCTGGTTGAGCCATTGAATTGCCCTTATTTGTTGCCAGTACACCTACACCATACTCAAAACCTAACCCTAATTATTGGAGTTGATATCAATAGTATGATTTGAAAAAATCAAGTTTTACAAAAAATATCTTGAATGAAATACATATGTAACGCAAATAATATTACAGTAACCCAGCTGATTACCAGTAGATGGAGCAGTGTTGCCCTCAGACCATGACTGTATATATAGATGGACAGAACATCTCAATTAATGTCCATCTATACAGTCACTGGTGCAAGTCAATCTGCAGCTTTCATGCAACACAAAGTAAAAGCATACATATAACATGTGTGTTTGGCCTTTGACATATTGTTTGTTGTTGATCTAGGCCTATTTGTTTTGTTTGATCAGTCATCAGGTGAGTTAATTTCAGTTCATTTGAATTAGCTTTCATGATCAACCATGAATTCAATTTAGGCCAGTTTGTTACAAATGGCTGCTTGATGGCAATTGCATACTTCAGGGTTTAGGGCTAGAGGGTTAAAATTTAGCCTTTGACCTTTGACCTGGTTCACAAACTAGGACCCAGAACAAAGATGAGTTCCATATAATCTATACAATTATGATCCTGTGAGGGAAAATTTGTCTCTGTGTTTAACCCATTCGTAAATTAGTGAAATACACACAGCACACAGTGAACACACAGTGAGGTACAGCATACACTAACCCAGAGCAGCTGCCTGCTATAGTGGCTAATCTGACAAAATTATCCATCTTTGCTATCCATCTCAATTAAATAGTGATAGTGGTGATGTTACTGTTAATTCTTCGAATTAGGCTTGTTAGATGTTAGATCATTAACCTTTGTCTATCTCACGGCAAAAGTCAGACTTATTTGCACTTAATAAATGGTTGCATACATTTTTCTTTGAACCCAGGCTGAAAACTGCCTCAAAATATTTTCAGAGGCAAAATAGTGTTTTGTTTTGCCTGTTATATTCTGTATTCACCTACGTGACCGTATGCCACAAGAGAATTGAAAGAAAGCGCAAGGCTCATTAGACTGATTCACAGACTAGTTTGTTCTCCATTTTCTCCTTCATTGGACTCTCTCTCATGGTTGTAGCTTGGGTTGATAGAGGTTACTGACAATTTCTTATCTGGGCCTGTTTGGAAGGGTTATGCAGCTTCGTGCATGACTCGCTGATAGGGAAATGACAAGACCAAAAATGTCGGAAAGTTGACTAGCCTGTCTCTACACTGATTCACAGAAAAGCCACGGATGTTATTTTTTTC
The DNA here is from genome assembly GCA_027481765.1 of Tenualosa thibaudeaui. NCBI lineage: Eukaryota > Metazoa > Chordata > Actinopteri > Clupeiformes > Clupeidae > Tenualosa > Tenualosa thibaudeaui. The sequence goes on from JAIFZK010000159.1 coordinate 1,723,990, forward strand.
GTACTTGGTGTGGTTGTAAAAGTATTAGGGACTTCACTTCATTAGGGAAATCACACACAAAAAGTGTTTTTTTTTACGTAAAATATCTCCTTTAAATGGGCAAGAGGGTTTGGAGATCATGACACTGTGATGGAATGTACATCCATTGCTCAGAAAAATAAGATTCTGGGGTTCTGCCATAGACCTCAGTGTCAAAAACAGTGCCTCTGCACTGCATAAAGGGTGAAGCAGCAACAAACAAACTAACAAACATTAATGATATCTCAAAACCTTTACCTATGACATGGGCCATAAGCCATGTGCGCCTTTTTACATTATAAAAGTGAAACATGTTCTCTGTCATTAGACACTGACAGCTACACCTATGGACATGATAATATTGATTACGGGCAGTTGTATGGAAAGTGACCTTTCTGTCACACCCGTCACACCAAGAAAATGCCATATATTTATCAGAGTGAATACTTGAGGATAAGCTGTGTTCAACTGTAGTGATTACATGAAGAAAATTGTTTGGTCAGCCATATTCATAACATTAAAATGATAATAAAATTACTTGTGGCACAATTCTGTGGTGTCCATAAACCAGACAATCTGGGATTTGGATTTGATTCCGACCTGAGGTCCTTTCCTGACCCTCTCCCATTTCTCCCTCTCTCCCACTCATTTCCCATTGTTTTCTATTACCCTACCTGATAAAGACAAACAAAGATAAAGGTGTAATAAAATAAAATAAAAAAAAAGATCCAGACCAGTGAGAAAGACAGGTGAGGGGAGTAGAGAGAAACATTACATTTAGACATTATATTATATTTATGCATTTAGCAGACGATTTTATCCAAAGCAACTTGCATTTTGTGAGCTATCAATTGTTCAGGGCTTTCTAGTGTGTCTGCTTTATGGAGCCGAACACTTTAATTAGGCTAAATGTCATTTAGAAAGAGCGAAGATCCCAGCTATGGTATGTCAACATTTTGGACACTTGTGACAAGCCCTATATTGCCCAAGCCATTGCCATTCAGTTTAGTGGGAACAAACAACTTTCAGCACAATCAAAATGCTTTGCACATAACAGCCCGCTATATCACGTGTTGTAATAATGTTGGCACTTGCAAATCCAGTGACCACACAATTTTATAAAGGGATGCATTTCAAGGGATCCCTGTGGGGAGTAGAAAAATTAAAAGGAGTATGTTCAATTACAGATACATGCACTTACATAGTGTACATATATACTCTATTGCATATACTGTAGGCACCCAGAGGAGAGAGATGAAACAGAAGAAGGATGTACAGAGATAAATATGTAAATATATACAGAGATAAAAATATACAAATAGACACAGCTGTCTATTATATACAAACATCCATTCACAGGCCTTTAAACAAACAGAAACAGGCAGACAAATTACCAGACAGAAAAAAAAACCCAGACAGAAACGGCACCAACGCAGACCAGACACTGAGACACATTTTAGTTCTGCTGAAAGCTGCTGACTGTAAAATAGAGATTACATCTTCCAGTGAAGCAACACTGACTGTCTTACCAATACCTCCCCTCCCACATGCACATCCCTTCTGATGAAGTTTTGTAAAAGAGAAGTGAGAAGAGAGGGGTGAGTGAAAGATGGGAGGGAGAGAGGGAGGTGTAAGATAAGAGTTTGATGGTTGCAAAGTCTAGCTCATATCTGGGTCACAAATACAGATGGCTGAATTTGGTGTCACACTGGTTGATACTAAGGTGTTGTTGAGGTGAAAGGGTTGGTAAGTCACAAGTTGACTGCTGTTGTTATGTTGATTATATTGCATAGAATTTTTCATTTGGAGAAAGTTTGGAGAAATCGCTGTTAGTATTTCTGCATTTAGTATTAACAATGCTCAAAGTAGCTCCACTCTTCATTGGTAGGTTTCCGAGGGCCCTGACATTTAAAGCGAGGCACTGAGAAATGGGTCGCAACATTCCTGAAAAAACAAACAAACAAACAAAAAACAGGTACATATTCATTCAAGTGAAATTAGAAATTTCTTGTTAATCTTGTACCCTCCATTGCACCACACCCAACCCATGCACGCACATTCACACACACACGCACATACCACATGCACATGGACACACACACACATGCACACACATAGTACATGCACACGCACACCACACACTGTCACTGATGGAGTGATAGGATGGGAGGAGGTGAACTGTGAAAACTATGAAAATGCTGGGTGTTGGTAAAGTCTCAAAGACTCGAGCTTTTTGCACAGGCACAAGCTTCTTGTGTAGGCAATACAGCCGGTAGGTAATTAATATTACACTGTAAGAAATTATATGGTCAAGTCATGGTGAAATATATTTTTCATCTTTTGAACAATTTAAACCAAATAATAACCTCTCTTTAAATGAAAAAAGAACCAGTCAAAATGTGTTGCCCTACAATTTTAAGTACAGTTGAATTAGATTTGTTAAGTTTAGATTAACCTTGAATAGTAATCACTAGTTGAGTTAACTCAGTAGCATGTATTGTCTCTTAGGATTATTTTAAGGGCCTGCCACTAACAAGGGGCCGCAGAGAAGATTTTAATATTATAATCAATGGTTGAGGGGCCAACATTATTTTCTGTCGTAGGGCAACATTTCTAGCAGTGCCTCTGTATCTATCTATGTTCAGAGGTCAGAGAAGTATGTGTGTGTGACTATAAGCAACTCTTCAAGTTGCATCACATGTTGACATATTTCTGCCTGGGGTGTTTTCAGTCTGCAGGAGGTTTTTTAAAAAGTGTCAGTGGCAGTGTTGGCCAACAGGAAGATATGACAAGACATGACTAGCAAAAAGAAGTTTTATCAGTCTGTCAGACCTCAAACACCAGTTAGGACATTCAAGATGAGGGCCCTACAGATTCTCACTCTCTACCTGATGACAGGTAAGATCTGTCATCTATCCTCTCTCTCTCTCTCTCAAAATATTTCTCTGACTCTTAAAGTGTGAGGCAGGCTGTGATGCTGCGCAGGGTGAGCGCATCATCACGGCGTCTGAGGCAACAGCCATGTCCTCATTCAAACTTTTCTTTCCCTTTGTTGCTGTATGTGAGTTGTCTTAAATCACTGCGTGTGAATTTGTTATATTCGGTGTTGTTTTGTCTGTGGCTAAACATGGGTGCACACATTGTTAACCGCAACAAACATTCCACCAGTACAAACATTTCCAGGCACGCACAAATCACATCACACAACGTCGTTTCACTTACACATGTCTGGTTTATTTTAAAAAATCATCATTACAAGCTTTGTATTGTCTCTGTAATGTCGCTTGTTTCTTGCAGGTGCAAGAGCTTCAGTAAATGTTTACCTAGCATTGTTAAAACTTATCTTACCGTAGTGGCAGCCCTTCCGCGTTCATTTAAAAGAGCGCCTCTGTTCTGAGGAGCATGTATTCTCAGTCACGTTCGCGAGCGGGCTTGGTTGCACCCTCGCGAAATTAATAAACTGTCTGAGTGGTTAAAAGAGTGATCAGTGTGCATAGGCATGTTTGAAAGGCCTTGATATTATTTGTGTGTGAATGGTACAATTTTAAATGTCGCTATTATGAGTTTATGTCTGTATACCTGAGACACCCCTGTTGCTGACGCTGTCAGTGGAATGGTCCACTTGCAGGGTGCGCGCAGGTACCCCTTATAATGGGGACGTTTCTCACTTGTTGGGAGAGCTTCCTTGTGAACAGACGTGTGTCTATGTGTTCGATAATCCTCAGGCGTGTGAGTAGGGTATGTTTTGTGAAACCTGAACTTTTCCATTGTGAGCCTTTGGCTAATTGTTTTTGTGTTGTTTTGGCTTCTCATAGCCTGTTTGTTTTTGTAAATATTGTAAATGGTGTATATCGATATATTTTTCTATATTTTCGTTTTGGTAGATTCTCTTTTTGTTTTTTCACTGGCACACTGTTTTTCACTAGTGGTGAAAATAAAAGGCAAAACCACAATCTCTGCCTCCTGCTGTACTCGTGTGCCATCACTCCAAGACCTCTGGACATTCTACTTTCCAACACAGGCCCCAGTGGTGGGGGGAATAGAAACACGTATAGTAATAATAGATAGACAGATAGATAGAAGGAAGAAAAGGAAGTTCTTTAGTTAATACAGAATGTGTTTTATGGTTTTCATGAAACAACACAACCAAAAACAATAAAGTACTTTGAAAAACAATGAAACATAACCTTACCGTTCTTGTTGTTTACAGATATGGCGAATGCCATTAATATCACAGCCTATGCGGGAGGAATCGTTTATGTTAAGTGCGGTTCTCCCACGGAGGCCAAGAAGCACCTCTGCAAACTGCAGAGTCAGAACTGTTTACGATTAAACAAGATTCACAATCAAAATCAAAACAGGTTCTTCATCAAAGATAATGGCACGCATTATTTTGAAGTCGGCTTGGACCAGCTGACAACACAGGCCACGGGTCAGTACTGCTGTGGTGTGGACAAGAATGGTAGCGCATCTACCCTGATCAACCTGGAGGTGAAAAAAGGTAAGAAACACAAGTTATTTTATTTAATACTGTATAGTGTGTATAGCATGTCCCAGTATCATCATGCTGCTCGGTGTGAGGACAAGAAGACTTTTTTAATGCTCGTCCTGATGTGCCGTTCACACATTCTAAGAACTCGCCCTTCGCTTTGTCACTGTCTCTCGCTTGTGGGCTTGTTACTAAGGTTTTCCGCTTGTTTACTCGTCACTGCGGAAGTGTCGGAGGGAAGCGCGTTACAATCATACTATAATCACACACCTGATATATGGTTACGTTTACATCGCTTGCAGTTCACCTACTTGTCATTTAGTTTGTTTCAAAAATAATAGCAACCATTTTTTTTTTGCAATAACTGTGGAAATGTCTCTACTAGACTTCTAGGAACCAAAACCAAAGTTTTGACTCAGCAATGTCTAGGTAGCTCGCTAGTTTAGTTCAGTGGTCCCCAACCTGGCGATCGCAGCTAACTTCGTTAATTGGCGATGGAGCTGTTGTATGAAAGAAATATAACACTCATGGTCGTGAAGTTGTTCGTGGACATCCTCATGGGTGAGATTACGGCACTCGTGCCTATGGCTGAACCACAGGATATCCAGAAACAACCTCACTCCCACTCGTGTTATATTGCTGATGATACATCTCTGAAAGTCATCATTATTACTTATGTAAAGTGTGTGTGTGTGTGTGTCCACTCTGTTCATCTGATAAGGAAAAAATAAGTTTAATGTGTAGTAGTAGTAGTATGTCTAGGGCGTAGTTAAATGTTCTTGCAGTTATTATTTCTGTTCATATTTTATACACCTGATGACAGACAGAAGGACAGATAACTGTATAGATACTGATATATCTTAACAATGAGACATTATCTTTGGGTTGTAAAGAGGTAGACCTACTCTGTTTGGTTGTCAAAACTTAAACTGTGTTAAACTGTACTTATATATCTTAACAATGAGACATTATCTTTGTGTTGTAATGTGGCAGACCTACTCTGTTTGTGTGTGTGTGTGTGTGTGTGTGTGTGTGTGATATTCCTAATGACATAAAAAAGGAATTGTCAGTGTAGCCTACAGGCTGCAAACAAGGAGAATAAGAACAAAAACCTACAACTGCTGTTGGTTCTCTGCAAATAAAAGTTTGTAATTAATTACTTTATTCTTTTAGTATATGCAGGTAGGAGTTGGGGGCTTGGCTTGTCTTGGACACAGGCAGTAGGGGCTTCAAGGAAAAAAGTTTGGGAACTATTGTTTTAGTTAACTGCTAATCAACAGTATCCTCAGTTCGTCTTGGTAATCGCTTCGCTTGCATCACTGAAGGCTAAAATAATTTTATCTAGGTACGCGTCCACATTGCATCACTAGTTGTCACTTGCCTGTCACTGCCACTATATCATTCAAACACATTCACATTCCATTGTCCATCATAGCTTAGTGATGGGCGAGTAGTAGTGTGTGAACAGGGCTTTAGTGGTGGGAGGTGAGTAAGTTTATGAACTTTTGATTGTTGAGGCATGGCCGTGGTCTCTGAAGTGAGATGGGCTTTTGGGCCTATGATTTTAAGCTTAAAATGATTGTTCAGAGCACTTTCTAGCTTGTTTGGGCTCAATGAGGGCTGTTGATAGGCCAAAAAAATTTTAATTTGGTACAACACAGACCAAATATAGTAAACCAGCAGCTAACGCTAACCGAATGGGGTCATAAGTTCCCTTTCAGTGTAATGTGTCATGACCCCATTCAGTTAGTGTTTGCTGCTAGTTTGCAATTCGGTCTATGTCGTACCAAATTCTCTCATTCTCCTTTCTCTGCTGTTGGTGTGCTTGAACAAAAGGGCTAATAGTTTAAGCTTTAAGCCATCATGTTGTTCCCTCCAATGGCTCCTTCTTTGATCCCTGATGTAGAAAAAGAACAGGAAGTTACCCAAGTCCATGCTATCAATTGTCTTTTAAGGTGAACCTTCATTCATATTCACACAGATGCTTGCTGTGGGGAAGATGTTCAGCTTGAAAAGTCTGAAGGGGAAGACTTTAACATCTCTTGCCCCTATCTCGACACCCACACACAAAGCCCCAAGTTCTTCTGCAAGGTCAGAGATGCCTCTACAAAAGGTGCAAGGTCAGAGTGCCCCTACAAAAAAGCAGTTCAAACTGATCGCACATGGGAGCACATACATGATCACTCTCTATATGACGACAGAGAGGCGAGAGCCCTCATCGTGACCTACAGGAAATTTAATAAATTCAAGGAAGGATCCCACTGGTGTGGTGCTGAAATGCAATGGCACACAGATGGATACAAGGTGCTGTTTCATCACATTGACATAACAGTGAGGGGTGAGAGGCCATCTTACAGTATTTCCAAGAGCTTAATGCTGTTTTAATACTGTTGTGTATGTAAGGCAAGTACAGCCAATATAATGTATTGGTATTGATGTACTGTATTCAGTTATATTGTTGCAGTGCAGTCCTTTACATTTACTGTTTATGTTTAATGGGTCACTGTTGCCATTTCTCTATTTTAGACAAACCGATGTCAGTGTTTCCCACACATTGCTTAGACTATGGCAGCCCACCTCGTCTAATTTCCCCCACCATAGTCTAAGGACCAAAAAATATGTGAAGAGTGTGGTTCGAAAAAGATATAAATCCATTTTGGAAAATTATAATGATTAATATAATTAATAGTGTATTTCAGAAATGGTTGTTAAAACGATGTTCATTTTATTATGTAAAAATACATAAAGTAAAAACAACCCAAATGTAGATATATTTGAAAAACAAAATGTAAAAAAAAAAAATTCTGAAAAGTCATTAAAATGGTGGATATAGCATTTTAAAACAATTTTGGATATAGCATTTTGGAAACAAATACAGTCTACCCTCTCTACTGTAAATACACAGAAGGACTGTATGCTTTTGATTGCTGACGACACAGCTAAAACAAAAACAAAGCAAAGCAGGCAATGCCTAACCCAACACAACCACCACCTCTGTCTCTCTGACTTTTTCTGGTAGGGATACTTATCACTGAGATGTAATAATGTGAATAATGTCGATGTATGATTCCATAGTATATATTTTTCAGTTCAAAGGAAACAATTAGTAGTGGATGTGTTCCTCTGTTCAAAGAATATGAATGCACCCTCCACAATTTGGCCTTGAAATAAATAAACAAGTATGTACTCTAAATAAATGATGCACATGCAAAAACACAGGGTGTCATTACAACTTGTTCATTACATCCTTTTTAAGTTTGTTGTTGTCTAACTATACAGATAAATGACTTTCTTTTCTAACAGGAAAGCAAACATCAAAGCCAACAACAACCCCACAATCAACACCACTACCAACACCACCTCCATCAACGTCTTCATCTGGTGAAAGATCTGTTTACTATTGATGTGCTGTAGACGTTACAGTGTCTAAGTGTACTAATTTTGTCTTAATGTATTTGTTTTTATTGCAAGTTTTTCCTAAATAACCCAAACTATCTTCCTTCCTTTTCTATCCATTCTGTTGCTCCCTCTGTATCTCACTCTTTCTCTCTGCTTTCTGTTCCCCTCAATATCTTGTGTTTTTTTTTTTTTTCTTTTTTTCTGTCTATACTGTCTTTGTAGTGTTGGTCAAAGACCTTAAAAAGAAGTGTGAGGTAATTATTATTTTTTTTTTTAATCTACTTACATTTTTATCTTTTAAGAGAGTATATTGTTTTGTTTTTGAAATATGTATCCATAAAGGGAACATTTATTTAACGTTCATCGTCTTGCATGGTTTACATTGTAGCCTACCAGCACTGAGAATCACTTCGCTTTAATTGCAGTCATGCAAAGGTCACCTGTGACCAGTGAATTTTACAGCGTCTAGCTCATAAATGACCTTGACTGACCTCTATTCTCTTATATATGTACTTTAGGAATACGATGTGGAGTGCAAACTGGACTTTCTGAATAAACTCGAGCAGAATTCTTCTGTGTCCACCCTCCAGCCTAAAGTAAGGACTGCCTTTAAAACAGGCTTATTGATCCTCGAGTGCAAATTAATGTTGCTTCTTCCTGATTGACTGCAATGGTGAGACTGTGTTTACAAAACTAACAAAATCTGGGCCCAACAAGGTTTCCTGAAGCCTTCTTAATGCTAAGCAGTGCTTAAGGTATAGGTTAAGGTATAACTCAAAAACTACTTAGCGTTAAGAAGGCTTTGGGAAACCACAAGTAGATCGTAATGAGATACTGGCTGACAATAAGTGTATTCCCACCTCAAAAACATGGAAATGGTTATATAAATTAGACCTGTATGGCCCTTGCATTATTCCCTTGGGACTGATACAAATCATTTATGTTATCAACAGCACTTAGAATAATATTCTGCCAGATCTGCCAGTGTCTCATTCTGCAGCTTTCTCCTGTTCCCCTCACAGGAGGTCTCCAGTCTGTTGGATGTTTTGCTGGAGGCTCCAGCAAATAGTCTGGCCTTGCGGGTAGAGGATGTGCTCCAGGCTTCGGAGAAGCTGGCGGCAATGCTTGTGGAGCCCACTAACACTCAGTGCAGTAGAAATCTCAGCACCAATACCACAGGTAGCCGAGAGCCTCTGTGTGGCAGCAGTGAGGGCAATTTTGGTGAGAGATAGTACAGGGGCAGTCATAGTGCTGTGAGGCAAGTGGCAGCATACAAGCATATCAAATTATGTGTATATATATATATGATAACACTTTATATTAGCACACACAGATCCGCCATTAACAAGCTGCTTATTAACATGCAAATTAATAACACACTATCCATTTGTTAGTCACAAATGACTTATTCTGCATGATGGTATTCTACCCATAATAGACCATTAACTCAGAATTTTTCCAATATTAACTCCTGCACACCCCTGCACAATATTAGCAAGTCATACTCTTAGTAAGGTTTTAATTATGTTGTAGCTTGAATGACTGAAGTCTTCTTTTTGTAAGTCACTTTGGATAACAGTGTCTGCTACATGCATACATGTAAAATGTAACCTCGCCAGATAGATAGATAGATAAGAGATAAATAGATAGTTGATAGATAGATAGATAGATAGATGGATAGATAGATAGATAGATAGATAGATAGATAGATAGATAGAGAGAGAGAGAGATGGATAGATGAACAGACAGACAGACACAGACAGACACTAATACCTTCTCTTTTCAAAACATATTCCTGTAGAGCTGAGGGTCCTGAGCATCGGGCAAAAAAACAACCTGACAAGAGTTCCTCAGCTGAAAACCACAGACGTCCATCTGGATATTGACCTTTTTGGAATTGCACAGAAGAACAATGGTATGCCACTTAGAGCTCCTCAGACATGAATCCACTGCTTGGTCAACTAGCCTTGCCATGAAAGGTTCCCATTATACCCAGATGCCATGAACGCACAGAGGCTCTTTCACTTCATGTAGAAGAGTCTGGACAATCTTGATAGGCATACGATTACATTGTTGTGGGTGGACACTTTGAACTTTAAACCTATTGGCTCTGCTGTCAAGTTCTGTTCTCTGATTTGATGCTAAGAAACAAAGCTTGTTTTAGAAACAAAGGCCTTCGGAGGTTACCCTGACTAGTACTCTAGCAATGTACAAGTGCAATGTTGAGCTGAGGTACTAGGCAGCACTAGCCTGGCAATAGGATTAGTGGGGACACTGGGATTCAGCTTATTTAGTGGACGCTAGCCTGGCTGTAGGGTTAGGGGAATTATCATTGGTCAGATATCTCATTAGTCAGAAAAAAGACCATATACTAGACCAGTGATTACAGTGGTTAAGGTTAGAAATGGGACGTGTAACCAATGGGCTTCCTGACTAATGATCAGTGAGTAATTTTCAGACTACTGGGATGTCGAACCAATGACATGGACCAGGATTTGTGAGGACGCTTGGATTCAGCCTATGTAGCACTCTAGTAAATGTAGGATTTACTTGCATTTTCAATTTGGCCCTTTGGACCTCTAGGTTCAGCATCTGTTGTCCTTGTGGTCTACAACAGCATGAGGGAGGTTCTCGATGGCAGCTTCTTCAAAACAGGATCCAGTGAAACCGCAAACATGATGTCAAATGTGATCTCTGTAATCTTGCCTAATACCACTAACAAAGCTTTACAAACTCCAGTTAATCTTACCATAAAACATCTCAAGGTGGGTTTCAATTTTAGTCTTTTGTTCTCTCTAAAGCAGATACTTATGGTGTTTGATTATGACTGGTTTGAAGCCATTGTAAAACAAATGCAACCTTTCATATCATTTTATATTTTATACTACATTTAGTTCCATGTTCTGTCTTTGCAGTATTACTTAAAATAAATATGTTTATGTTCTAAGCACACAAGCCCAAAGGAAAAGCCTGTCTGTGTGTACTGGAATGTCAGTGCCTGGATTGTGGATGGCTGCCACGTCAGTGAGCCCAACTCCACACACACAGTCTGCTCTTGTGAACACCTCTCCACCTTCGCCCTGATCATGACAATCAATCATGATCTGGAGGTGACAAATTACATTTTACAATTTGTTAAATTGTATGTGTGTTATTTTCTAGCCAATCATTATATCTAAACACCCCATCTCAATAATTGACAACCCTAGTGAATATTGGAATACTGCATGCAGTACATTGATCAGACATAAATATCACATCTTGGTGCATATCTGAATCCTTTGCTCTCCAGCAACACCGAGTGGTAGAAGTACTGAACACCATCTTTATGCTGATTGGCCTGGTGTTCCTGACCCTGGCCGTTATGACCTTTGCCCTCTGCCGCTGGAACCCCAGGGTGTCCAACGTGGCTCGTCTGAACCTCTGTGTGTGTCTGCTGCTGGCTCATTCCCTCTTCCTGCTCACACAGAGCTTCCTACATCTCATCAAGCCTCATAAGGTGCTCTCACTGGCCCAAGTGCCACAATGATTTTATGTCAAAAAAACTTGCTAGATATGAATAATTAATCTAATATTTATAAAATATATCTTACACATGCTAAATGTACTTTCCCTATAGCTCTTTTACATTTACATTTACATTTACATTCATGCATTTAGCAGACACTTTTATGGAGAGGCACTTGGAAGATCATTCTACCAACAGATGAGAATAGTCTGGACTGGCAGGTGTTGGCAGTGCTAGATTATGTTCCTTGGAGGAACAGAGTGGCTAGGGGGTAGATGGAATCAGATCCGTCAATCACCCTTTGTGATTTGAATTTGATATGAGCAGCTAAGGGTAGCCAGTGGAGCTCAATGAACAATGTGCTCTTTTTGGTGGGTTGAAAACCAGATGTGCAGCTGCATTCTGGATCATTTGTAACAGTCTCACACCACAGACTGAAAGACCTATGGCTGGGTGAGCGATAACCAAGGTATGTATCAGGAGCTGGGTCACATGTTGGGTTAGGTACGGCCTGATCTTCCTTATGCTGAAAAGAGAAAAGCGGCATGAACGACCTACAAAGACAATGTGATTTGCAAAGGTCAGCTAGTCATCAATCATGACGCCCAGGTTTCTTGCAACCTTGGTGTGAGCAACAGATAGGGGTCTGTCTTAATGCTGATGCTGTGATGTATGGTTTGCTTGGCTGGGAGGACCAGCAGTTAAGTTTTGGAGAGGTTTAATTGGAAGTAGAGAAGAGGTGGTGATGATCTTTCATCCATTTAGATATGTGAGAAAGACCGAGATTTGTGTTGACACTGTAGAGTCACCAGGAAGAAAGGACAGATAGAGCTGGGTATCATTTGCATTGCAGTAATAGGAGAAGCCATGTGCATGGATGATGGGACCCAGTGAGGTAATACACATGCCAAAGAGAAGGAAGCCCAGCACTGAGCCTTGGTGGACCACTATGGTAAGGTGGTATAGCACAGATTTTTGCCTTACCTATGACACATTAAACGATCATCCAGTGAGATGGGTTTCAAACTGGGAGTGCATGCTATGGTGCTAAGCCATGCTATAGGTTGCTATGGGAATATTTCTTTTCTACAGGTTTTAAACTCTGTTCACACTTCCTTCCTCCTCTTCTAGATGTTGTGTAAAGTTCTGTCAGGAGTCCTGCATTTCCTCTTCCTGTGCTGTTTTGCATGGATGTCGATAGAGGCTGTGCTGCTCTTCCTGTCAGTACGGAAACTCAGGCAGGTCAAACCTAACGAGCGTTTGGGACTACATTGTAAAGTCAAGTTCTTGATGGGCTACGGGATCCCATTGATCATAGTGGCCGTGTCTGCTGGAGTAAAGCCAGATGGATATGGCAGTGACAAGTGAGTTTGTTTGTCGTTGTTGTTTTTGGAATAATAATAATGGTTTCATAATGAGCACAAGAACCTGTATGCATGTGTATGGCATTCTGTTCTATTAATTATTTTTTATTAAAAGTAAAAAAAAAAATATTTGTAACACTGCTGTGGAACTGTTTCCCCATAGGTGCTGGCTCAGTGAAAAAAATGGATTTATCTGGAGTTTCCTTGGTCCGGTGTGCTTCTTCCTTGCTGTAAGTCTTACCAAATTAAAGCACAAAACACAAAAAGGCCTAGTCGGATACCACAGAAAGACAACATGAGAGAAATACAGATACATTTTTGTGATATGAGTGGCGAGATTAACACATTTTAATAAAGGACTGTGGCCATGGTGGAGCAGTGGTTGTGTCTGCTAACTGTAACCTTATAATTTTTGTACTGTGAGGAGTGACAAGATTAGCACATTTTAACAAATAATTATTGTAGAGGAACAAGATAACGGTGAGTGAATTCTCTCTCTCTCTCTTGTTACGCACCCCCCCACACACACACACACACACACCCTTTGTAATGTCATCCAGGGCAACATCCTACTCTTCCTCATCATCATCATCACTATTCACTCTACACTGAAAGCGGCACACAGTGACGTCTCAAAGGTCAACTACAATAGGTAAGATACCTGTCCAGCAAGACAGGGCACATACCCATATGACAACATACACATGCATATAAATTCAGGAGGGTCACACTGGTTTTAGAACCATAAGTGATAATGCAAACAAAACAAAACAATAATAATAATAACAATAATAATAATAATAAAATTGCTGTCAGAAGGAGGTGTAAATGCACAGAGTGATGGGAAATACACACACACACACACACACACACACACATACAAATCATGTTTATCTCCACTGTAATGTCCTTTTTACTCATATCCAAACACACACACACACACACACACACAAAGGGTGTGTGATGGTCAAAGCGTGAGCTGGAAATAACTGATCTCCGAACATTGGGAAGGCTCATTCCAAGTGAATGGAACCTCCTGCAGCATTCTGAAGAGCTGTATAATAACAATACTTAACCTGATTTTTATTTCTCCACTGCAGAGCCCTGCTGTTTAAAATTATGGTGCAGTTCATTATCCTCGGTTGTCCCTGGATACTCGGCTTCTCAGCAGCACACAGCTGGGTTCTTGAAGTTCTATTCCTGTTCCTCACCTCACAGCAAGGAACCGCCATCTTCCTGATCCACTGCCTGTTCAACATAGAAGTATACTGTATATACACTATGGGAACTCATTGGAACATACAGATGTGATGCCATTTCCAGCTCACACTCTGACTATCACCCCTCTTTGTGTGTGTGTGTGTGTTCAGGTGCGGCGCCAGTACAGGACGTGGTGGCAAAGGTACGGCCCATCCACCAAGCCAAGGGGGTCGACTGAAGAACGCACCATCAATCTGAGCCAACAGATCAGTGGAGCCACTCTCTCCACCTGCCAGTCTGTCCTCCCACAAGGGTCACCAACACCAGGGGACGGCAAGGCCTCTAAGGCATGCTGGTCAAAAGAAGCAGATTCTCTCTCTCTCACACACACACACACACACACTGAGCCCTATTAGAAATGAAACATACACACATAGACATTTATGCACACAGACACACACATACACTGAGCCCAACAGAACTGAAGCTTGCACCCACACACTTATATACACACAGTGAGCCCTTGTAGCAATGAAGTATGCACACACACACATACTAAGCCCTTATAGAAATGAAACGTGCACACACACACACACAGACACTGAGCGCTTATAGAAATGAAACGTGCACATACAGACACTCACGCACATAGACACACACAGATGTACACACACACAGGCATTGTTTGGCATCACCAGAAAGAAAGTATATTTTGAATTGTATTGCAATGGCCTGGATACACTTGGTGCTCGATGCAGGGAATTTTCCTAATTTCTGGTGGAACCACATTACTTACAAAACTGTTGAGTTGCTGTTACAGCCACATCTCACTGATTTAACACAGAACGACAATAGTCAACTCTCTCAAGCATCCAACAACCCTTGCACATACACACACACACAAACTAATACTCAACCCAGTTCCACCAGTTCCACTATAAGACACAGAACATATCATAGAACAGTATCATACTATATCATCATATATCGCACTTTTATTCTCACTTATGTGTATGCACCTGTGCATATGAAATTACTTCATTATTACGTTGATTGTAAGTAATTCTTCCAAGTTTTCTAACAGGAATGATGTGTTCAGTAACATAGTTCAGATGCATGGTTGTATTCATGTAACTGATGGTTTGATTACTATTAATGGAATTCTAAATATGTTTTCTGTTCAATTTTCATGGTGTAGTTGATGTCATAAACATGTCATAATTTTCTATCAGCATAATACTGTGAAGCAACCCAGTTTAACATGTTTTCCAATCTGGTATTAGATATTTGTGATGATAATAAAAGCATACAAAAAATCACTTGGACTGAATCATATTTGTTTATTTACCACCATCCAAACCCTCATAATGGGAGACAAGTTGCCAATGTCTGTGGCTCTCCACCTGGTATTTTGCCAAATGGAATAACATGCCTATTTAAAACTGTTGTTGTATTAACAAAATATGTTTTAAAATAAGAGTTTGATAGCATCTAAAAGAAATAAATAGCTATAATCTTATAAGGTTAATTTTTTGTTGTGATTATGAGGGGTCCTTGAAAAGAATTCTGCTCCATGAGGGGTCCCCAGCCGATTAAAGTTTGAGAAGCCCTGGCCTAGACGCACGCCTGCAACTAGTTTACATATAAAGGGTCAATGTGAAAACAACAAAGACAATTATCTGCTTCACTTCACAGGATGTTTTCTTGAGGAGTCCCAATGAGATGCAAAAAAACGTTGGCATTTTGTTTTTTTGTTGTTTTTTTTTTTGTTTTTTTACAATTTTTGTCCAGACTGAGGCTAAGACCTAAGACGAGCCCGCTTTTTTGTGTAGTATTTACAAGACAAAAATATCGTCTTATATTCGGGCTAATATGGTCGTTTAACACTGAAAGTGTATACTGTGCATGAATTAGGGATAAAGGAAGATTGCTATGGGTAGTCGACCAGAGGTTGCTGTGGACAGTTAAGGGTGTAGTGAACGTTTGATGCGGGGGTACGCATTCCACACTTCTTGGAACAGAGGCTATTTCTCACTTTTTGAATATTTGGCATTCATGTATAACATTATATTCTAATCATAGCAGGACTGAAGAAGTAGGGAGATCTGTTCCCAGTTTCTTTCACATGCTCAGTGCATGTGGTATTAATCAGCTGACTGCAGCAGCAATTACTCAGACCATCATAGAAAAGATATGTTGATGAAGTCATATAGGCCATGTAGCCATGTGGAATGCTTGAACTTCTCTGGCCAAAAGACAAATATCTGTGTTTTATTTCTCTCTCTCTCTTGGAAACTGCCTGGTGTGCTCTGCTGTGTGCAAAGAGGATATAATGCAATAGAAAGCATAATGACTTCAAGTGGGAATCCTTGGGTGTGTGGTATGGCACCTTAACCAACTGTACTACAGTACCCTCCAGAATGGCATTCTTAATGCATTCAGTGCAAAGCAGGCAGTGCTATATGACAGTCTGACACATGTATGTAGTTAGGAGATCCTTTGAAAAGACTGGGAAGGCTGGGAAGGCTGGTGAAATTAAAGGTTCAGTGGTGGCACATTGAACTGAAGTCCCTGTAACATCAGGCATGAGTACTTTTCTTTGCACTAGACCATGCAAACCTGTACTCAGTAGCCTACCATAAATAACATATCTTACCAGTTTGCATTGCAAGAGGAGCAACTGCAGCATTTGCATGAGACAAGACATTCAAATTATTATCCAATAGACTTTATCAACACACACAAAACACAACACAGTGTTAACTTGTATGCATTGGTTCTGAGAAAGCATTAAAAGCAGACAGAAGCGGATGCAGGAAAATTGAATAAAGTTATAACACAAATATAGGCCTATCTGTTGATTGTGTGTGGACAGAATGCCCATGCCATTACTACACTTAAGGCTGACACTCACTGTTGGTTATTTTATGTATTTATTTTTTGTTTGTGCCTTGTAGTTGTGTTGCTCCCTGTTTAGGCAGACTGCTTGTACTGTATATCAGCTATTGTCTTCATAGCTATCTATCCAGATGAGCTTTTAATCTACAGATATTGCACAGCAAGATAGTGCAAAACACAGAGAGAAAGAGAGGCAAACACTGCACATATGTTAACAAGACAAATAAACCTACAGACGTCCAGACCACAGCCCCACTAAGGATGGCAACTGTGATTATGGACCATCTTAATTTCAAATCCATGTTAAAGGCACACCAGGCAACATTTTTAGGGTTAATTTACCATTTTGATCTGTAGTCATTTCGATGATTAAATGGCTCATTACAGGGTGAATGAAGACTTTCTCGGGTGCCACTATTGTAGAATCTGTGGTTATTACACATGCAGCGTCTAAAACAGTCGGAAGAAATTAAACTTAAAGTGAATGAAACCGAAACCACATTTCTTGCCAGCTTGTCGGTCAACGTAACACACAATAATGATCATCACTGGTTCCTATTATTTTGTTTGCAAGTAAATTCACATGGATTGGTGAGAATGTCCAATGTTGTTGCTATTTTTTTTTTTAATCAGTGACTGTAGAGGGCGCTCCGCAGATTAAATAAAAATTGCATTCTTGCCTGGTATGCCAGGAGGATAGAGCTTGCACTCTGCCTGTGTTTTCCAGTAACAGTAACAGTTTCTGTGCTCCATTAAGAAAAAAGGCATTGGCCAGAGAGCACTAGACAATGAAAAGAAGGTGGATTTCATTTGATCTTTTGATCACATTCAATCTCTTTGTTTAACTCATCTGTGAATTAGTGACACGCATACACAACACTTCATGGGCACACAGTGAGGTGAAACACACTAACCTGGATCAGTGAACAGCCAGCTGCTGCTGCACCTGGAGAGCAGTGATGGGTTAGGTGCCTTTCTCAAGGATGTGGGCAGGATAGCATTCGAGCCTAGTGTGCCACAGCTTCCCCCATGTCATGATAGATGTTGCAATACCAAGTGACAGCAACCTCACACATAAGGAACTTGCAAAGCTGGCTAAATGCAGTAGCATGGGCTGAAAGATGCACTAGGAAAGATGTGGAAAGAGGCGCTAGCAGTGGCCCAGGTGGTGATCACAACATCTGGTGATGTGACACCCCAAACTGGGTGAGCGACTTCAGCAGATTCCAGGAACAACATCTGAGAGTTCCCTCTAGAAGAAAGCAGTAGTTGTGCAGAACCCTCAAGTTCCCAGGCCTCCTGGAGAGGAACTGAGTTTTGCGGGAACTGATGTTACCCACACAGAGGCAAGCATACAGTATAGGCTGATAAACCAAAAAGCTGAAAGTCATACATGCAGTAATGGACAGCAGCTATATTGTATCCCATTTAATGTCCTTTCACACACACACACACACACACACACACATTGTTACTTAAGTGAAATAAGGGAGGAGGAAGAGACAACATGAGATTGCAACAGTTTGATGTTTGGTAACTCAATGCCACAGTTGAATACGTTGAGCATGGGTAAGCTTGTTTAAAAAAAAACTTTGAGATTTCAGACATTATAGCATAACCATGTATTCATAGACCTATGGACTGATATGAAAAGACAGAAATATAAGGAAGGAGGTAAGGTAAGGGAGAACAGCTTTATGTTTGCAAACTGTTTTCAATGCCTGATATGTTTTCCTTGGACTATTCTCAAATGTATATGTTGCTTATATGATTTGAAAATTATAGCATTTTTTTTTATTTATAGTTTACACAACAAATGTTTACAAATTTGGTTTATACATACATGCACACATGAAAGTCATGCAACCACTTGCAAACAGGTAAACACACCAGAAGCAAACAGGAACTACAGAAATCTAATCACACCCGTACAAACAGGAACAACTGTCCACACAAGATGAAGGCCCCTTACATTCTCATGCTCTGTCTGATCACAGGTAAGCTTCATGCATTAAGCCATGTGCAGATAACTTTCTCTCTCTCTCTCTCTACCCTGATTGTGGTTATTCTTTTGGACAGAATTAACTAATGACAAAGAGATAAAAATAAAGAAGCAATAACATTGCAGTTGAAAAACGTTGTAGGTACTGTGAGCAGCATCGATGTGGGAGGTTTTGTGGGAGGAAGTGTCAAGATCAAGTGTGAATACGAACCCATCTACTCAGGGCACAAGAAGTACTTCTGTAAAGGCAAGAGTCCTGGTTGCGAGGACAAAGTTAAAACCTCTGCTCAAAAATCTTCAGTTGAGAACGGCAGATTCTCCATCTGTGACGATGGTACGGATTACTTCACTGTTCAAATCGCTAACCTTACCGTCCAAAACTCTGGGATGTACCAGTGTGCTGTGGATATTCCTGACTCCAGAGATGTTTACACCACGATAAACCTGGTGGTGACAGATGGTAAGAGATTTACTATTGTTTTTATTATGTAATTACTTAGCAAACAGTTGAACTGAAGCAGCTAAACCTGCCAGGGGCAAGTTCGGGCTGTGAACTTGGTCAAAAGATTTTCGGTGACATTTCCTTCCTTATTCAAATACATACAGTATATTGGCATGAAAGTAAATACATGAATCCATAAATTAATACATGAATCCCATGGTTATGAAATATCTGTGAAAACTACTAAAGCAGTATATTTTTACCATTCGCTTATTGGCATTTAGTGGCTGTTTGACACTTTGATAGTTTTGATAAACTGTTGCACAGCAGAGGCTGCCACTCTAATATGTGTTTAGCCTGGCTTTGACCACTTGTGTCTCAAGACTCAATGTCATTGCATTTCTAATGGGCTAAATGGTGGTCTATGTGGCAACCACAGTGAAACTACAGTGGACATCAAGCAAGCCTCCACAGGCCCCTTTCAGGCCCACTTTGGACCGATGTAGGGGGCCCGCACGAGGCCCGTGAGATTTTGCTCATTGGCAAAGTACTGGTCCCACACAGGCAGCCCTCACAGCCAGCACTGGCCCTGAATGGGCTACACTGACAGCCCTCAAGAATGTGGGCCCTGTATGGGCTTTCTAGGGTTAGCTGCAAGTGTGGTTCTGCACACAGAGAGCCTGTGATTGGCCCACAGGCATGGGCCTCATCAGGGCAAGCCTGCAATGGGCCCATTTAGGTTTGGTGTGGGTTGGCCCTTGCCCACACTACCAGAAAACAAACCCATGGGGTTTGCATGGACCCCCGCAAGGGTGTGTTTGCTGGTTCAAGATTTATATATGGAGGGCACAGACATTTTTCACTTCCATGACAGCTCTGTTGCCACACACAACTTCTCTCATTTCAACCAAACACAAGCAAAAATGTTTTCCCACTCTGTGCCGCCTATAACATAATGTGTTGGTAGAAGCCAGGCCCTTTTCACAAAGACTTGACTTGGTGTATAAAACAATCATTGTTTTTGTCATTTCAGTTTCCACAGATTTGAGGAAGACATGCAAGGTAAAGCAGAATTTGTGCCTGCCTGTCCTCTCTGCAATTGTATAAAGTATATATATATATAAAAGTACATTTCTGAGCGCACTAGTAGTAGCATCAAGCAGTTTGTTTATGACCATTTATTTAAGTTTTTTGCACAGGATTGAGACAATTTTATTCAACTCCTTGACAAAATGGGTAGCACCCAATAGTGTCAAATGACAGTGGTGAAATAGTTCATTGAACAAGTTCATTTTTCTATGAACTGTGTATTGAACTTAACAAAACTAGATTTTTTGTTAAACAGATTACTAGATGGCATGTTAAATCACATCTAAAGGGTATAGGATTTTAGAAAATGTATCGTTTTTGCTGTTTAACTTGTTTACCTAAAGCAGGGGTTGTCAAACAGGGGTATAAGTCCTTTGATCAATTCTATGGGGGATGAGAAATAAATCTGTGAATGAGTCCACAGCTCTCACCAGCATCAAGTTAACATAGAAAAAAATCTTACACTCAGACTACCCCCAATACAACCCAATTGCTTCTACACTGATGTGTACCATATAATATGTGTTCCCATTTTGTGGAGCATTTTGTTTATTTATATTAATAGCAAACGGTCCATGATGCAGGGTACTCCGTAGGACCACTATCGTAAAGGGTAAAAAAACTAAATGTATCACCTGTCCACACACAGGCCTATGTTAAAGATTTGTGAATCATGAATGAACCAAGAGTATTATACACAGGTTAAACAGCATAAGAAACAGGATATGTGCACTATGACCCTATCTGGCGCCATGGTCTATGAGGTTCTGTATCGCTGTTTAGACCCAGATAGAATCTTGGTAATATAAGGTTACTTCCTTAGTTGTAATTAATAAAACAATATACAATACTGTATAATACTAAACAATAACATTAATGAGAACTTGTTATCAATTTAAGTGGTCAAGTATGAACGTTAATTCATCATTTTTTACTGAACTGTAAACTAGTTCATATGAAGTGTGAACTTACATAACACTCACCAGCCCAGTCAGTAACCTTTAGTGACCCCTGTAATCCTTGTTGGTTTAGGAGCCAGGTGTGATGTGCACACTTAAGTTTCTGAAGGACATGGAACGTTATGGGACAGCCAGTCTGCCGGTGACGGTAAGCCCTGCCTTTAGATGATAATGCAGATAGATATCATACGATGTAGTATAGGGGTCTATAGGTACTGGGCACACTGGTCCTAAAGTAACAGACAAAATGTCACTTTGGATAAAAGCATCAGGCAAACAGCCAAAAAATATCCTAGTGCTAACAAATTGTTTTGCTCAGCCAGTATGTCGCACCATACCAAGTTTTGGTAAGACCAATCACAACGCTCTGTCTTTGTAGAGAGTCCTTGGGTGGGCTTAGCACGATGATGATAGGGCTGCGAAAACAAAGCCTGTGGCCAAAGAACAGTGGCCGTTTAATCGGCTTTGGCACTGACTTTAGAACAGTTAGGACTTGAAAGTTGAGCAGAAAAAGGCACTCAAGTCATTTGTCTCAAAGAAGGACGTATTTTCTGTTTTGGTCATTGTAGCGCTATCCTATTGCAAGCAGAGCCTGTCTAAAAGACAACCACTGATTCTTCCCCCTTTTTAACCTAATTTACAACTATAAAAATAGTCCTCTAAAGTCTATCTCCCCTGCAAACCATGCCGGTATCGATGAAAAACATCTAAACTTTTTAGATTTTTAGTCTTTAGACTTTTGGATTTTAGTGGGTTTAATGGTTACACTTACACTACAAGTTTCATCCCCAATTAGCAAGATGTTGGCAGTCTTCTGGTATTTTTGCTCTCTAGTATATCTGGCGAAATATCAGCAATGAACTGCTGGAGAATCGACAGGCAAAAACACCATTGGACATTTTCCTATCTGGATCTGGATACATTTCTTTGTCGTTCTCCCCCTCTGTCTCATAGGATGTCTCCAGTCTGTTGGATGTTTTGCTGGAGGCTCCCCCAGAGAGTCTGGCCTTGCAGGGACAGGACGTGCTCCAGGCTTCTGAGAAGCTGGTGGCCAGACTGGTGCAGCCCACTCACACTGAGTCCTTCAAAAATTCCAGCATCAGCATTAACTTCACAACCAACACCACAGGTGTTACTTACTGAAGTTACACTTTTGAAACATAAACTTGGCTTTTGTTTTAATTGAAGAAAGATGTGTATTGAGCAAATTCAGTGGATTTTAGTAGGATTAGCAGTTTTTAGAAGTGGACTAGCAACTTTTATCCAAAGCAGACTCAGACTGAAAAAAAGTGTACTCCGAAATCACACCATGTTCTGTTGCTACTGGTGGCATTCTGGTGGGTCAATTGATTGATCTTTCCTCCTGTTTCCACAGAGGTGGAGATGCTAAGTGTTGATCCAGCCACCTCCATGACAAATGTCCATCCACTGGTGACCACCAACGTCTCCCTTGATATCAACCTCCTTGGAATGGCTCAGAACAACAACGGTATTTTACATTTTCATTTACATTTACAAACAAGCCAACCAAGGTCTGTCGATATGGGCAAAGCCCATACTGCTCAAATTTGGAGAATAGATATCAATTTGCCTGACAGCATCAAATTTAAGGCCAGAGCCCCAGTGTGTGCATAGTGCACACCAGACATGTGGACTTGGGCCACATGACTTGGACTCAACTCAGACTCGATTCACGATTTTAATTACTTCAGACATGACTTAGCAAAATTAGGCATGACTTGCCACTCGACTTGGACTTTGCTATTTACTCAAGACTCGACTCATTAAGCTCACTGCATTGATACTCATGTTATATTTGAAGGCAATGCATGTTAGATCGGTAATAAATGCCTAAGTTTGGAAAGAGGAGAAAATATTCTTTCAATTTAAGAATATTAAATAAGTGTAAAATGATCTGGGTTTGCCCTCACCTTTGGTGATTTTTGTTTGATAGGCTAGGCTACACAGGCCATCTAGTTTTACAAAACCTATAATTGGTATCTAATTTATCAGGTTTAACATTGTAGTAAGTTAAGAATATCTACAAACACTAACTATTCTGGTGACACTGTATTCAGGTTTCTGAAAAATGTGTTTTCCATTTCCATTTTAAGCTCTTGGTTTAGCATTCAAACATACAAACATACAAACAAATTCTATGTTGTCAAAAGTCTTGCAATGACTCCTCCCAGGCTCTGTGGTATTCAGCAAGTGCTACACTAACAGCACAATAGCATGCACTCTCACGTTGGCCTCCAGATCCAGCATGGTCCTGTTTATGAAAGTAGAATCTGGTGTGATTTGAGGTCACCTAGTGCTGTCTGTAGAAAAAGAATGAGAAAATTTGATATTTGAACCTGTGGCTATCATTAACTGAGTGGGCCATAATGAAACTGAAAATTTGTTTCTGTGCCCCGTTCAGTCAATGTTAGCTCCCAGCTCACTATTCGGTGTATTTTGTATGAATGATATTTTCACACCCTTTTTTGTTCCAACGGTCTCTGTGAGCTTGAACAACAGGGCTATGGATTGATTCACACACCTTCACAAGTTTTTCTGCAGGTGCTGCAATTGCAGCTATTTTGCTCCATTTGTACTTCTATTCTTATGAGTAGTTAGTACCCACATTTTGGTGAAATGAAGGTCTGACATAGCAGATCAATAAAGCTCAATTAACTTTCACTCTGTGCTCCAGGTATAGCCTCTGTGGTTCTCGTGGTCTACAAAAACATGCAGGAGGTCCTTAATGCCACCTTCTTCAACACCAGACCTGGCTACAGCACAACTACAATGTCTAATGCGATCTCTGTTGTCGCGCCCCATATTCTAAACAAGACACTTCCGAGTCCGGCCAACTTAACTATAAAACTCAGGGTAAAGTTCCATATGCCATTTTCAAAAATGCAATGTAAATAGATTGCAACGAAACTGAATCACACAGATAATTTTACTGGCTAGTGCTACTCATTCAACTCCACAATCATCTACTTACTTGTTTTGCAATAATGTTATTGCTGTTAGAGTTAATAATTTTATTGTGACCAGTATATTTGTTTTGTCAGCGCACTCAGCCCAAGGAAAAACCTGTCTGTGTGTACTGGAACGTCAGTGCCTGGATCGTGGATGGCTGCCACGTCAGGAAGACCAACACCACACACACAGTCTGCTCTTGTGAACACCTCTCCACCTTTGCCCTGATCATGACAATCAATCACAACCTGGAGGTGACGTGTTACATTTCCCAATTTTATATTTGTAACTGATGCTAGCCTAGCTGTGCGTGGTACGTTAGTAAACGTCCCTAACGTCCCTGCCAGTCAGTTGACTGGGAGCCTTGGCTTTTTTGGACGATTCACTAGGGCGTTTGAATCCCGATCTGAGGTTGCAGTGAGGTTGTGGTTTTGAACCCCTGGCTGGATGCCTGTGAGTGTAGAACATTAGCCAACCTCCCTCCTAACATCTCAATAATTGACAGCCCTAGTGAATATTGGAATACTGCATGCAGTACATTGATCAGACATAAATATCACATCTTGGTGCATATCTGAATCCTTTGCTCTCCAGCAACACCTAGTGGTAGAAGTACTGAACACCATCTTTATGCTGATTGGCCTGGCGTTCCTGACCCTGGCCGTGATGACCTTTGCCCTCTGCCGCTGGAACCCCAGGGTGTCCAACATGGTTCGTCTGAACCTCTGTGTGTGTCTGCTGCTGGCTCATCCTCTTTTCCTGCTCACACAGAGCTTCCTACATCTCATCAAGCCTCATAAGGTGCTCTCACTGGCCCAAGTGCCATGATGATTTTATGTCAAAAAAACTTGCTAGATATGAATAATTAATATTTATAAAATGTATCTTACACATGCTAAATGTACTTTCCCAGTAGCTCTTTTACATTTACATTTACATTTACATTCATGCATTTAGCAGACACTTTTATGAAGAGGCACTTGGAAGATCATTCTACCAACAGATGAGAATAGTCTGGATTGAGCTGTACGAGGTGTTGGCAGTGCTAGATTATGTTCCTTGGAGGAACAGAGTGGCCAGGGGGGCAGATGGGATCTGAATTTGATATGAGCAGCTAAGGGTAGCCCGTGGAGCTCAATGAACAATGTGCTCTTTTTGGTGGGTTGAAAACCAGACGTGCAGCTGCATTCTGGATCATTTGTAACAGTCTCACAGCACAGACGGGAAGACCTATGGCTTTGCAAAAGTCAAGGTGAGCGATAACCAAGGAGCTGGATCACCTGTTGGGTTAGGTACGGCCTGATCTTCCTTATGCTGAAAAGAAAAAAGCGGCATGACCGACCTACAATGTCAGAAAGACCGAGAATTGTGTTGACACTGTAGAGTCACCAGAAAGAAAGGACAGATAGAGCTGGGTATCATTTGCATTGCAGTAATAGGAGAAGCCATGCGCGTGGATGATGGGACTCACTGAGGTAATACACATGCCAAAGAGAAGGAAGCCCAGCACTGAGCCTTAGGGGACCACTATGGTAAGGTGGTATAGCACAGATTTTTGCCTTACCTATGACACATTAAACGATCATCCAGTGAGATGGGTTTCAAACTGGGAGTGCATGCTATGGTGCTAAGCCATGCTATAGGTTGCTATGGGAATATTTCTTTTCTACAGGTTTTAAACTCTGTTCACACTTCCTTCCTTCTCTTCTAGATGTTGTGTAAAGTTCTGTCAGGAGTCCTGCATTTCCTCTTCCTGTGCTGTTTTGCATGGATGTCCATAGAGGCCGTGCTGCTCTTCCTGTCAGTACGGAAACTCAGGCAGGTCAAACCTAACGAGCGTTTGGGACTACATTGGAAGGTCAAGTTCTTGATGGGCTACGGGATCCCATTGATCATAGTGGCCGTGTCTGCCGGAGTAAAGCCAGATGGATATGGCAGTGACAAGTGAGTTTGTTTGTCGTTGTTGTTTCTGGAATAATAATAATGGTTTCATAATGAGCACAAGAACCTGTATGCATGTGTATGGCCTTCTGTTCTATTATTTATTTTTTAATTTTTATTAAAAACAACAAAAAAAAATATTTGTAACATTACTGTGGAACTGTTTCCCCATAGGTGCTGGCTCAGTGAAAAAAATGGATTTATCTGGAGTTTCCTTGGTCCGGTGTGCTTCTTCCTTGCTGTAAGTCTTACCAAATTAAAGCACAAAACACAAAAAGGCCTAGTCGGATACCACAGAAAGACAACATGAGAGAAATACAGATACATTTTTGTGATATGAGTGGCGAGATTAACACATTTTAATAAAGGACTGTGGCCATGGTGGAGCAGTGGTTGTGTCTGCTAACTGTAACCTTATAATTTTTGTACTGTGAGGAGTGACAAGATTAGCACATTTTAACAAATAATTATTGTAGAGGAACAAGATAACGGTGAGTGAATTCTCTCTCTCTCTTGTTACGCACCCCCCCCACACACACACACACCCTTTGTAATGTCATCCAGGGCAACATCCTACTCTTCCTCATCATCATCATCACTATTCACTCTACACTGAAAGCGGCACACAGTGACGTCTCAAAGGTCAACTACAATAGGTAAGATACCTGTCCAGCAAGACAGGGCACATACCCATATGACAACATACACATGCATATAAATTCAGGAGGGTCACACTGGTTTTAGAACCATAAGTGATAATGCAAACAAAACAAAACAATA
Source organism: Tenualosa thibaudeaui (assembly GCA_027481765.1). Classification (NCBI taxonomy): domain Eukaryota; kingdom Metazoa; phylum Chordata; class Actinopteri; order Clupeiformes; family Clupeidae; genus Tenualosa; species Tenualosa thibaudeaui. Next base: position 1,751,049 of record JAIFZK010000159.1, read on the forward strand.
ATAATAATAACAATAATAATAATAATAAAATTGCTGTCAGAAGGAGGTGTAAATGCACAGAGTGATGGGAAATACACACACACACACACATACAAATCATGTTTATCTCCACTGTAATGTCCTTTTTACTCATATCCAAACACACACACACACACACACACACAAAGGGTGTGTGATGGTCAAAGCGTGAGCTGGAAATAACTGATCTCCGAACATTGGGAAGGCTCATTCCAAGTGAATGGAACCTCCTGCAGCATTCTGAAGAGCTGTATAATAACAATACTTAACCTGATTTTTATTTCTCCACTGCAGAGCCCTGCTGTTTAAAATTATGGTGCAGTTCATTATCCTCGGTTGTCCCTGGATACTCGGCTTCTCAGCAGCACACAGCTGGGTTCTTGAAGTTCTATTCCTGTTCCTCACCTCACAGCAAGGAACCGCCATCTTCCTGATCCACTGCCTGTTCAACATAGAAGTATACTGTATATACACTATGGGAACTCATTGGAACATACAGATGTGATGCCATTTCCAGCTCACACTCTGACTATCACCCCTCTTTGTGTGTGTGTGTGTGTTCAGGTGCGGCGCCAGTACAGGACGTGGTGGCAAAGGTACGGCCCATCCACCAAGCCAAGGGGGTCGACTGAAGAACGCACCATCAATCTGAGCCAACAGATCAGTGGAGCCACTCTCTCCACCTGCCAGTCTGTCCTCCCACAAGGGTCACCAACACCAGGGGACGGCAAGGCCTCTAAGGCATGCTGGTCAAAAGAAGCAGATTCTCTCTCTCTCACACACACACACACACACTGAGCCCTATTAGAAATGAAACATACACACATAGACATTTATGCACACAGACACACACATACACTGAGCCCAACAGAACTGAAGCTTGCACCCACACACTTATATACACACAGTGAGCCCTTGTAGCAATGAAGTATGCACACACACACATACTAAGCCCTTATAGAAATGAAACGTGCACACACACACACACAGACACTGAGCGCTTATAGAAATGAAACGTGCACATACAGACACTCACGCACATAGACACACACAGATGTACACACACACAGGCATTGTTTGGCATCACCAGAAAGAAAGTATATTTTGAATTGTATTGCAATGGCCTGGATACACTTGGTGCTCGATGCAGGGAATTTTCCTAATTTCTGGTGGAACCACATTACTTACAAAACTGTTGAGTTGCTGTTACAGCCACATCTCACTGATTTAACACAGAACGACAATAGTCAACTCTCTCAAGCATCCAACAACCCTTGCACATACACACACACACAAACTAATACTCAACCCAGTTCCACCAGTTCCACTATAAGACACAGAACATATCATAGAACAGTATCATACTATATCATCATATATCACACTTTTATTCTCACTTATGTGTATGCACCTGTGCATATGAAATTACTTCATTATTACGTTGATTGTAAGTAATTCTTCCAAGTTTTCTAACAGGAATGATGTGTTCAGTAACATAGTTCAGATGCATGGTTGTATTCATGTAACTGATGGTTTGATTACTATTAATGGAATTCTAAATATGTTTTCTGTTCAATTTTCATGGTGTAGTTGATGTCATAAACATGTCATAATTTTCTATCAGCATAATACTGTGAAGCAACCCAGTTTAACATGTTTTCCAATCTGGTATTAGATATTTGTGATGATAATAAAAGCATACAAAAAATCACTTGGACTGAATCATATTTGTTTATTTACCACCATCCAAACCCTCATAATGGGAGACAAGTTGCCAATGTCTGTGGCTCTCCACCTGGTATTTTGCCAAATGGAATAACATGCCTATTTAAAACTGTTGTTGTATTAACAAAATATGTTTTAAAATAAGAGTTTGATAGCATCTAAAAGAAATAAATAGCTATAATCTTATAAGGTTAATTTTTTGTTGTGATTATGAGGGGTCCTTGAAAAGAATTCTGCTCCATGAGGGGTCCCCAGCCGATTAAAGTTTGAGAAGCCCTGGCCTAGACGCACGCCTGCAACTAGTTTACATATAAAGGGTCAATGTGAAAACAACAAAGACAATTATCTGCTTCACTTCACAGGATGTTTTCTTGAGGAGTCCCAATGAGATGCAAAAAAACGTTGGCATTTTGTTTTTTTGTTGTTTTTTTTTTGTTTTTTTACAATTTTTGTCCAGACTGAGGCTAAGACCTAAGACGAGCCCGCTTTTTTGTGTAGTATTTACAAGACAAAAATATCGTCTTATATTCGGGCTAATATGGTCGTTTAACACTGAAAGTGTATACTGTGCATGAATTAGGGATAAAGGAAGATTGCTATGGGTAGTCGACCAGAGGTTGCTGTGGACAGTTAAGGGTGTAGTGAACGTTTGATGCGGGGGTACGCATTCCACACTTCTTGGAACAGAGGCTATTTCTCACTTTTTGAATATTTGGCATTCATGTATAACATTATATTCTAATCATAGCAGGACTGAAGAAGTAGGGAGATCTGTTCCCAGTTTCTTTCACATGCTCAGTGCATGTGGTATTAATCAGCTGACTGCAGCAGCAATTACTCAGACCATCATAGAAAAGATATGTTGATGAAGTCATATAGGCCATGTAGCCATGTGGAATGCTTGAACTTCTCTGGCCAAAAGACAAATATCTGTGTTTTATTCTCTCTCTCTAGCCTGAAACTGCCTGGTGTGCTCTGCTGTGTGCAAAGAGGATATAATGCAATAGAAAGCATAATGACTTCAAGTGGGAATCCTTGGGTGTGTGGTATGGCACCTTAACCAACTGTACTACAGTACCCTCCAGAATGGCATTCTTAATGCATTCAGTGCAAAGCAGGCAGTGCTATATGACAGTCTGACACATGTATGTAGTTAGGAGATCCTTTGAAAAGACTGGGAAGGCTGGGAAGGCTGGTGAAATTAAAGGTTCAGTGGTGGCACATTGAACTGAAGTCCCTGTAACATCAGGCATGAGTACTTTTCTTTGCACTAGACCATGCAAACCTGTACTCAGTAGCCTACCATAAATAACATATCTTACCAGTTTGCATTGCAAGAGGAGCAACTGCAGCATTTGCATGAGACAAGACATTCAAATTATTATCAAGACAATAGACTTTATCAACACACACAAAACACAACACAGTGTTAACTTGTATGCATTGGTTCTGAGAAAGCATTAAAAGCAGACAGAAGCGGATGCAGGAAAATTGAATAAAGTTATAACACAAATATAGGCCTATCTGTTGATTGTGTGTGGACAGAATGCCCATGCCATTACTACACTTAAGGCTGACACTCACTGTTGGTTATTTTATGTATTTATTTTTGTTTGTGCCTTGTAGTTGTGTTGCTCCCTGTTTAGGCAGACTGCTTGTACTGTATATCAGCTATTGTCTTCATAGCTATCTATCCAGATGAGCTTTTAATCTACAGATATTGCACAGCAAGATAGTGCAAAACACAGAGAGAAAGAGAGGCAAACACTGCACATATGTTAACAAGACAAATAAACCTACAGACGTCCAGACCACAGCCCCACTAAGGATGGCAACTGTGATTATGGACCATCTTAATTTCAAATCCATGTTAAAGGCACACCAGGCAACATTTTTAGGGTTAATTTACCATTTTGATCTGTAGTCATTTCGATGATTAAATGGCTCATTACAGGGTGAATGAAGACTTTCTCGGGTGCCACTATTGTAGAATCTGTGGTTATTACACATGCAGCGTCTAAAACAGTCGGAAGAAATTAAACTTAAAGTGAATGAAACCGAAACCACATTTCTTGCCAGCTTGTCGGTCAACGTAACACACAATAATGATCATCACTGGTTCCTATTATTTTGTTTGCAAGTAAATTCACATGGATTGGTGAGAATGTCCAATGTTGTTGCTATTTTTTTTTTTAATCAGTGACTGTAGAGGGCGCTCCGCAGATTAAATAAAAATTGCATTCTTGCCTGGTATGCCAGGAGGATAGAGCTTGCACTCTGCCTGTGTTTTCCAGTAACAGTAACAGTTTCTGTGCTCCATTAAGAAAAAAGGCATTGGCCAGAGAGCACTAGACAATGAAAAGAAGGTGGATTTCATTTGATCTTTTGATCACATTCAATCTCTTTGTTTAACTCATCTGTGAATTAGTGACACGCATACACAACACTTCATGGGCACACAGTGAGGTGAAACACACTAACCTGGATCAGTGAACAGCCAGCTGCTGCTGCACCTGGAGAGCAGTGATGGGTTAGGTGCCTTTCTCAAGGATGTGGGCAGGATAGCATTCGAGCCTAGTGTGCCACAGCTTCCCCCATGTCATGATAGATGTTGCAATACCAAGTGACAGCAACCTCACACATAAGGAACTTGCAAAGCTGGCTAAATGCAGTAGCATGGGCTGAAAGATGCACTAGGAAAGATGTGGAAAGAGGCGCTAGCAGTGGCCCAGGTGGTGATCACAACATCTGGTGATGTGACACCCCAAACTGGGTGAGCGACTTCAGCAGATTCCAGGAACAACATCTGAGAGTTCCCTCTAGAAGAAAGCAGTAGTTGTGCAGAACCCTCAAGTTCCCAGGCCTCCTGGAGAGGAACTGAGTTTTGTGGGAACTGATGTTACCCACACAGAGGCAAGCATACAGTATAGGCTGATAAACCAAAAGCTGAAAGTCATACATGCAGTAATGGACACAGCAGCTATATTGTATCCCATTTAATGTCCTTTTCACACACACACACACACACACACACACATTGTTACTTAAGTGAAATAAGGGAGGAGGAAGAGACAACATGAGATTGCAACAGTTTGATGTTTGGTAACTCAAATGCCACAGTTGAATACGTTTGAGCATGGGGGTAAGCTTGTTTAAAAAAAAACTTTGAGATTTCAGACATTATAGCATAGCCATGTATTCATAGACCTATGGACTGATATGAAAAGACAGAAATATAAGGAAGGAGGTAAGGTAAGGGAGAACAGCTTTATGTTTGCAAACTGTTTTCAATGCCTGATATGTTTTCCTTGGACTATTCTCAAATGTATATGTTGCTTATATGATTTGAAAATTATAGCATTTTTTTTTATTTATAGTTTACACAACAAATGTTTACAAATTTGGTTTATACATACATGCACACATGAAAGTCATGCAACCACTTGCAAACAGGTAAACACACCAGAAGCAAACAGGAACTACAGAAATCTAATCACACCCGTACAAACAGGAACAACTGTCCACACAAGATGAAGGCCCCTTACATTCTCATGCTCTGTCTGATCACAGGTAAGCTTCATGCATTAAGCCATGTGCAGATAACTTTCTCTCTCTCTCTCTCTACCCTGATTGTGGTTATTCTTTTGGACAGAATTAACTAATGACAAAGAGAGATAAAATAAAGAAGCAATAACATTGCAGTTGAAAACGTTGTAGGTACTGTGAGCAGCATCGATGTGGGAGGTTTTGTGGGAGGAAGTGTCAAGATCAAGTGTGAATACGAACCCATCTACTCAGGGCACAAGAAGTACTTCTGTAAAGGCACGAGTCCTGGTTGCGAGGACAAAGTTAAAACCTCTGCTCAAAATCTTCAGTTGAGAACGGCAGATTCTCCATCTGTGACGATGGTACGGATTACTTCACTGTTCAAATCGCTAACCCTTACCGTCCGTCCAAAACTCTGGGATGTACCAGTGTGCTGTGGATATTCCTGACTCCAGAGATGTTTACACCACGATAAACCTGGTGGTGACAGATGGTAAGAGATTTACTATTGTTTTTATTATGTAATTACTTAGCAAACAGTTGAACTGAAGCAGCTAAACCTGCCAGGGCAAGTTCGGCTGTGAACTTGGTCAAAAGATTTTCGGTGACATTTCCTTCCTTATTCAAATACATACAGTATATTGGCATGAAAGTAAATACATGAATCCATAAATTAATACATGAATCCCATGGTTATGAAATATCTGTGAAAACTACTAAAGCAGTATATTTTTACCATTCGCTTATTGGCATTTAGTGGCTGTTTGACACTTTGATAGTTTTGATAAACTGTTGCACAGCAGAGGCTGCCACTCTAATATGTGTTTAGCCTGGCTTTGACCACTTGTGTCTCAAGACTCAATGTCATTGCATTTCTAATGGGCTAAATGGTGGTCTATGTGGCAACCACAGTGAAACTACAGTGGACATCAAGCAAGCCTCCACAGGCCCCTTTCAGGCCCACTTTGGACCGATGTAGGGGGCCCGCACGAGGCCCGTGAGATTTTGCTCATTGGCAAAGTACTGGTCCCACACAGGCAGCCCTCACAGCCAGCACTTGCCCTGAATTGTCTAAACTGACAGCCCTCTAGAATTTGGGCCCTGTATGGGCTTTCTAGGTTAGCTGCAAGTGTGGTTCTGCACACAGAGAGCCTGTGATTGGCCCACAGGCATGGGCCTCATCAGGGCAAGCCTGCACTGGGCCCATTTAGGTTTGGTGTGGGTTGGCCCTTGCCCACACTACCAGAAAACAAACCCATGGGGTATGCATGGACCACCGCAAGGGTGTGTTTGCTGGTTCAAGATTTATATATGGAGGGCACAGACATTTTTCACTTCCATGACAGCTCTGTTGCCACACACAACTTCTCTCATTTCAACCAAACACAAGCAAAAATGTTTTCCCACTCTGTGCCGCCTATAACATAATGTGTTGGTAGAAGCCAGGCCCTTTTCACAAAGACTTGACTTGGTGTATAAAACAATCATTGTTTTTGTCATTTCAGTTTCCACAGATTTGAGGAAGACATGCAAGGTAAAGCAGAATTTGTGCCTGCCTGTCCTCTCTGCAATTGTATAAAGTATATATATATATAAAAGTACATTTCTGAGCGCACTAGTAGTAGCATCAAGCAGTTTGTTTATGACCATTTATTTAAGTTTTTTGCACAGGATTGAGACAATTTTATTCAACTCCTTGACAAAATGGGTAGCACCCAATAGTGTCAAATGACAGTGGTGAAATAGTTCATTGAACAAGTTCATTTTTCTATGAACTGTGTATTGAACTTAACAAAACTAGATTTTTTGTTAAACAGATTACTAGATGGCATGTTAAATCACATCTAAAGGGTATAGGATTTTAGAAAATGTATCGTTTTTGCTGTTTAACTTGTTTACCTAAAGCAGGGGTTGTCAAACAGGGGTATAAGTCCTTTGATCAATTCTATGGGGGATGAGAAATAAATCTGTGAATGAGTCCACAGCTCTCACCAGCATCAAGTTAACATAGAAAAAAATCTTACACTCAGACTACCCCCAATACAACCCAATTGCTTCTACACTGATGTGTACCATATAATATGTGTTCCCATTTTGTGGAGCATTTTGTTTATTTATATTAATAGCAAACGGTCCATGATGCAGGGTACTCCGTAGGACCACTATCGTAAAGGGTAAAAAAACTAAATGTATCACCTGTCCACACACAGGCCTATGTTAAAGATTTGTGAATCATGAATGAACCAAGAGTATTATACACAGGTTAAACAGCATAAGAAACAGGATATGTGCACTATGACCCTATCTGGCGCCATGGTCTATGAGGTTCTGTATCGCTGTTTAGACCCAGATAGAATCTTGGTAATATAAGGTTACTTCCTTAGTTGTAATTAATAAAACAATATACAATACTGTATAATACTAAACAATAACATTAATGAGAACTTGTTATCAATTTAAGTGGTCAAGTATGAACGTTAATTCATCATTTTTTACTGAACTGTAAACTAGTTCATATGAAGTGTGAACTTACATAACACTCACCAGCCCAGTCAGTAACCTTTAGTGACCCCTGTAATCCTTGTTGGTTTAGGAGCCAGGTGTGATGTGCACACTTAAGTTTCTGAAGGACATGGAACGTTATGGGACAGCCAGTCTGCGGTGACGGTAAGCCCTGCCTTTAGATGATAATGCAGATAGATATCATACGATGTAGTATAGGGTCTATAGGTACTGGGCACACTGGTCCTAAAGTAACAGACAAAATGTCACTTTGGATAAAAGCATCAGGCAAACAGCCAAAAATATCCTAGTGCTAACAAATTGTTTTGCTCAGCCAGTATGTCGCACCATACCAAGTTTTGGTAAGACCAATCACAGCGCTCTGTCTTTGTAGAGAGTCCTTGGGTGGGCTTAGCACGATGATGATAGGGCTGCGAAAACAAAGCCTGTGGCCAAAGAACAGTGGCCGTTTAATCGGCTTTGGCACTGACTTTAGAACAGTTAGGACTTGAAAGTTGAGCAGAAAAAGGCACTCAAGTCATTTGTCTCAAAGAAGGACGTATTTTCTGTTTTGGTCATTGTAGCGCTATCCTATTGCAAGCAGAGCCTGTCTAAAAGACAACCACTGATTCTTCCCCCTTTTTAACCTAATTTACAACTATAAAAATAGTCCTCTAAAGTCTATCTCCCTGCAAACCATGCCGGTATCGATGAAAAACATCTAAACTTTTTAGATTTTTAGTCTTTAGACTTTTGGATTTTAGTGGGTTTAATGGTTACACTTACACTACAAGTTTCATCCCCAATTAGCAAGATGTTGGCAGTCTTCTGGTATTTTTGCTCTCTAGTATATCTGGCGAAATATCAGCAATGAACTGCTGGAGAATCGACAGGCAAAAACACCATTGGACATTTTCCTATCTGGATCTGGATACATTTCTTTGTCGTTTCTCCCCTCTGTCTCATAGGATGTCTCCAGTCTGTTGGATGTTTTGCTGGAGGCTCCCAGAGAGTCTGGCCTTGCAGGGACAGGACGTGTGCTCCAGGCTTCTGAGAAGCTGGTGGCCAGACTGGTGCAGCCCACTCACACTGAGTCCTTCAAAATTCCAGCATCAGCATTAACTCACAACCAACACCACAGGTGTTACTTACTGAAGTTACACTTTGAAACATAAACTTGGCTTTTGTTTTAATTGAAGAAAGATGTGTATTGAGCAAATTCAGTGGATTTTAGTAGGATTAGCAGTTTTTAGAAGTGGACTAGCAACTTTTATCCAAAGCAGACTCAGACTGAAAAAAAGTGTACTCCGAAATCACACCATGTTCTGTTGCTACTGGTGGCATTCTGGTGGGTCAATTGATTGATCTTTCCTCCTGTTTCCACAGAGGTGGAGATGCTAAGTGTTGATCCAGCCACCTCCATGACAAATGTCCATCCACTGGTGACCACCAACGTCTCCCTTGATATCAACCTCCTTGGAATGGCTCAGAACAACAACGGTATTTTACATTTTCATTTACATTTACAAACAAGCCAACCAAGGTCTGTCGATATGGGCAAAGCCCATACTGCTCAAATTTGGAGAATAGATATCAATTTGCCTGACAGCATCAAATTTAAGGCCAGAGCCCCAGTGTGTGCATAGTGCACACCAGACATGTGGACTTGGGCCACATGACTTGGACTCAACTCAGACTCGATTCACGATTTTAATTACTTCAGACATGACTTAGCAAAATTAGGCATGACTTGCCACTCGACTTGGACTTTGCTATTTACTCAAGACTCGACTCATTAAGCTCACTGCATTGATACTCATGTTATATTTGAAGGCAATGCATGTTAGATCGGTAATAAATGCCTAAGTTTGGAAAGAGGAGAAAATATTCTTTCAATTTAAGAATATTAAATAAGTGTAAAATGATCTGGGTTTGCCCTCACCTTTGGTGATTTTTGTTTGATAGGCTAGGCTACACAGGCCATCTAGTTTTACAAAACCTATAATTGGTATCTAATTTATCAGGTTTAACATTGTAGTAAGTTAAGAATATCTACAAACACTAACTATTCTGGTGACACTGTATTCAGGTTTCTGAAAAATGTGTTTTCCATTTCCATTTTAAGCTCTTGGTTTAGCATTCAAACATACAAACATACAAACAAATTCTATGTTGTCAAAAGTCTTGCAATGACTCCTCCCAGGCTCTGTGGTATTCAGCAAGTGCTACACTAACAGCACAATAGCATGCACTCTCACGTTGGCCTCCAGATCCAGCATGGTCCTGTTTATGAAAGTAGAATCTGGTGTGATTTGAGGTCACCTAGTGCTGTCTGTAGAAAAAGAATGAGAAAATTTGATATTTGAACCTGTGGCTATCATTAACTGAGTGGGCCATAATGAAACTGAAAATTTGTTTCTGTGCCCCATTCAGTCAATGTTAGCTCCCAGCTCACTATTTCGGTGTATTTTGTATGAATGATATTTTCACACCCTTTTTTTGTTCCAACGGTCTCTCTGTGAGCTTGAACAACAGGGCTATGGATTGATTCACACACCTTCACAAGTTTTTTTCTGCAGGTGCTGCAATTGCAGCTATTTTGCTCCATTTGTACTTCTCTATTCTTATGAGTAGTTAGTACCCCACATTTTGGTGAAATGAAGGTCTGACATAGCAGATCAATAAAGCTCAAATTAACTTTCACTCTGTGCTCCAGGTATAGCCTCTGTGGTTCTCGTGGTCTACAAAAACATGCAGGAGGTCCTTAATGCCACCTTCTTCAACACCAGACCTGGCTACAGCACAACTACAATGTCTAATGCGATCTCTGTTGTCGCGCCCATATTCTAAACAAGACACTTCCGAGTCCGCCAACTTAACTATAAACTCAGGGGTAAAGTTCCATATGCCATTTTCAAAATGCAATGTAAATAGATTGCAACGAAACTGAATCACACAGATAATTTTACTGGCTAGTGCTACTCATTCAACTCCACAATCATCTACTTACTTGTTTTGCAATAATGTTATTGCTGTTAGAGTTAATAATTTTATTGTGACCAGTATATTTGTTTTGTCAGCGCACTCAGCCCAAGGAAAAACCTGTCTGTGTGTACTGGAACGTCAGTGCCTGGATCGTGGATGGCTGCCACGTCAGGAAGACCAACACCACACACACAGTCTGCTCTTGTGAACACCTCTCCACCTTTGCCCTGATCATGACAATCAATCACAACCTGGAGGTGACGTGTTACATTTCCCAATTTTATATTTGTAACTGATGCTAGCCTAGCTGTGCGTGGTACGTTAGTAAACGTCCCTAACGTCCCTGCCAGTCAGTTGACTGGGAGCCTTGGCTTTTTTGGACGATTCACTAGGGCGTTTGAATCCCGATCTGAGGTTGCAGTGAGGTTGTGGTTTTGAACCCCTGGCTGGATGCCTGTGAGTGTAGAACATTAGCCAACCTCCCTCCTAACATCTCAATAATTGACAGCCCTAGTGAATATTGGAATACTGCATGCAGTACATTGATCAGACATAAATATCACATCTTGGTGCATATCTGAATCCTTTGCTCTCCAGCAACACCTAGTGGTAGAAGTACTGAACACCATCTTTATGCTGATTGGCCTGGCGTTCCTGACCCTGGCCGTGATGACCTTTGCCCTCTGCCGCTGGAACCCCAGGGTGTCCAACATGGTTCGTCTGAACCTCTGTGTGTGTCTGCTGCTGGCTCATCCTCTTTTCCTGCTCACACAGAGCTTCCTACATCTCATCAAGCCTCATAAGGTGCTCTCACTGGCCCAAGTGCCATGATGATTTTATGTCAAAAAAACTTGCTAGATATGAATAATTAATATTTATAAAATGTATCTTACACATGCTAAATGTACTTTCCCAGTAGCTCTTTTACATTTACATTTACATTTACATTCATGCATTTAGCAGACACTTTTATGAAGAGGCACTTGGAAGATCATTCTACCAACAGATGAGAATAGTCTGGATTGAGCTGTACGAGGTGTTGGCAGTGCTAGATTATGTTCCTTGGAGGAACAGAGTGGCCAGGGGGGCAGATGGGATCTGAATTTGATATGAGCAGCTAAGGGTAGCCCGTGGAGCTCAATGAACAATGTGCTCTTTTTGGTGGGTTGAAAACCAGACGTGCAGCTGCATTCTGGATCATTTGTAACAGTCTCACAGCACAGACGGGAAGACCTATGGCTTTGCAAAAGTCAAGGTGAGCGATAACCAAGGAGCTGGATCACCTGTTGGGTTAGGTACGGCCTGATCTTCCTTATGCTGAAAAGAAAAAAGCGGCATGACCGACCTACAATGTCAGAAAGACCGAGAATTGTGTTGACACTGTAGAGTCACCAGAAAGAAAGGACAGATAGAGCTGGGTATCATTTGCATTGCAGTAATAGGAGAAGCCATGCGCGTGGATGATGGGACTCACTGAGGTAATACACATGCCAAAGAGAAGGAAGCCCAGCACTGAGCCTTAGGGGACCACTATGGTAAGGTGGTATAGCACAGATTTTTGCCTTACCTATGACACATTAAACGATCATCCAGTGAGATGGGTTTCAAACTGGGAGTGCATGCTATGGTGCTAAGCCATGCTATAGGTTGCTATGGGAATATTTCTTTTCTACAGGTTTTAAACTCTGTTCACACTTCCTTCCTTCTCTTCTAGATGTTGTGTAAAGTTCTGTCAGGAGTCCTGCATTTCCTCTTCCTGTGCTGTTTTGCATGGATGTCCATAGAGGCCGTGCTGCTCTTCCTGTCAGTACGGAAACTCAGGCAGGTCAAACCTAACGAGCGTTTGGGACTACATTGGAAGGTCAAGTTCTTGATGGGCTACGGGATCCCATTGATCATAGTGGCCGTGTCTGCCGGAGTAAAGCCAGATGGATATGGCAGTGACAAGTGAGTTTGTTTGTCGTTGTTGTTTCTGGAATAATAATAATGGTTTCATAATGAGCACAAGAACCTGTATGCATGTGTATGGCCTACTGTTCTATTATTTATTTTTTAATTTTTATTAAAAACAACAAAAAAAAATATTTGTAACATTACTGTGGAACTGTTTCCCCATAGGTGCTGGCTCAGTGAAAAAAATGGATTTATCTGGAGTTTCCTTGGTCCGGTGTGCTTCTTCCTTGCTGTAAGTCTTACCAAATTAAAGCACAAAACACAAAAAGGCCTAGTCGGATACCACAGAAAGACAACATGAGAGAAATACAGATACATTTTTGTGATATGAGTGGCGAGATTAACACATTTTAATAAAGGACTGTGGCCATGGTGGAGCAGTGGTTGTGTCTGCTAACTGTAACCTTATAATTTTTGTACTGTGAGGAGTGACAAGATTAGCACATTTTAACAAATAATTATTGTAGAGGAACAAGATAACGGTGAGTGAATTCTCTCTCTCTCTCTTGTTACGCAAACCCCCCCCCCCCCCCCACACACACACACCCTTTGTAATGTCATCCAGGGCAACATCCTACTCTTCCTCATCATCATCATCACTATTCACTCTACACTGAAAGCGGCACACAGTGACGTCTCAAAGGTCAACTACAATAGGTAAGATACCTGTCCAGCAAGACAGGGCACATACCCATATGACAACATACACATGCATATAAATTCAGGAGGGTCACACTGGTTTTAGAACCATAAGTGATAATGCAAACAAAAAACAAAACAATAATAATAATAATAATAATAATAAAATTGCTGTCAGAAGGAGGTGTAAATGCACAGAGTGATGGGAAATACACACACACACACACACACACACACATACAAATCATGTTTATCTCCACTGTAATGTCCTTTTTACTCATATCCAAACACACACACACACACACACACACAAAGGGTGTGTGATGGTCAAAGCGTGAGCTGGAAATAACTGATCTCCGAACATTGGGAAGGCTCATTCCAAGTGAATGGAACCTCCTGCAGCATTCTGAAGAGCTGTATAATAACAATACTTAACCTGATTTTTATTTCTCCACTGCAGAGCCCTGCTGTTTAAAATTATGGTGCAGTTCATTATCCTCGGTTGTCCCTGGATACTCGGCTTCTCAGCAGCACACAGCTGGGTTCTTGAAGTTCTATTCCTGTTCCTCACCTCACAGCAAGGAACCGCCATCTTCCTGATCCACTGCCTGTTCAACATAGAAGTATACTGTATATACACTATGGGAACTCATTGGAACATACAGATGTGATGCCATTTCCAGCTCACACTCTGACTATCACCCCTCTTTGTGTGTGTGTGTGTGTTCAGGTGCGGCGCCAGTACAGGACGTGGTGGCAAAGGTACGGCCCATCCACCAAGCCAAGGGGGTCGACTGAAGAACGCACCATCAATCTGAGCCAACAGATCAGTGGAGCCACTCTCTCCACCTGCCAGTCTGTCCTCCCACAAGGGTCACCAACACCAGGGGACGGCAAGGCCTCTAAGGCATGCTGGTCAAAAGAAGCAGATTCTCTCTCTCTCACACACACACACACACACACTGAGCCCTATTAGAAATGAAACATACACACATAGACATTTATGCACACAGACACACACATACACTGAGCCCAACAGAACTGAAGCTTGCACCCACACACTTATATACACACAGTGAGCCCTTGTAGCAATGAAGTATGCACACACACACATACTAAGCCCTTATAGAAATGAAACGTGCACACACACACACACAGACACTGAGCGCTTATAGAAATGAAACGTGCACATACAGACACTCACGCACATAGACACACACAGATGTACACACACACAGGCATTGTTTGGCATCACCAGAAAGAAAGTATATTTTGAATTGTATTGCAATGGCCTGGATACACTTGGTGCTCGATGCAGGGAATTTTCCTAATTTCTGGTGGAACCACATTACTTACAAAACTGTTGAGTTGCTGTTACAGCCACATCTCACTGATTTAACACAGAACGACAATAGTCAACTCTCTCAAGCATCCAACAACCCTTGCACATACACACACACAAACCAATACTCAACCCAGTTCCACCAGTTCCACTATAAGACACAGAACATATCATAGAACAGTATCATACTATATCATCATATATCACACTTTTATTCTCACTTATGTGTATGCACCTGTGCATATGAAATTACTTCATTATTACGTTGATTGTAAGTAATTCTTCCAAGTTTTCTAACAGGAATGATGTGTTCAGTAACATAGTTCAGATGCATGGTTGTATTCATGTAACTGATGGTTTGATTACTATTAATGGAATTCTAAATATGTTTTCTGTTCAATTTTCATGGTGTAGTTGATGTCATAAACATGTCATAATTTTCTATCAGCATAATACTGTGAAGCAACCCAGTTTAACATGTTTTCCAATCTGGTATTAGATATTTGTGATGATAATAAAAGCATACAAAAAATCACTTGGACTGAATCATATTTGTTTATTTACCACCATCCAAACCCTCATAATGGGAGACAAGTTGCCAATGTCTGTGGCTCTCCACCTGATATTTTGCCAAATGGAATAACATGCCTATTTAAAACTGTTGTTGTATTAACAAAATATGTTTTAAAATAAGAGTTTGATAGCATCTAAAAGAAATAAATAACTATAATCTTATAAGGTTAATTTTTTGTTGTGATTATGAGGGGTCCTTGAAAAAAATTCTGCTCCATGAGGGGTCCCCAGCCGATTAAAGTTTGAGAAGCCCTGGCCTAGACGCACGCCTGCAACTAGTTTACATATAAAGGGTCAATGTGAAAACAACAAAGACAATTATCTGCTTCACTTCACAGGATGTCTTCTTGAGGAGTCCCAATGAGATGCAAAAAAACTTTGGCATTTTGTTTTTTTGTTTTTTTTTTTTGTTTTTTTACAATTTTTGTCCAGACTGAGGCTAAGACCTAAGACGAGCCCGCTTTTTTGTGTAGTATTTACAAGACAAAAATATCGTCTTATATTCGGGCTAATATGGTCGTTTAACACTGAAAGTGTATACTGTGCATGAATTAGGGATAAAGGAAGATTGCTATGGGTAGTCGACCAGTGGTTGCTGTGGACAGTTAAGGGTGTAGTGAACGTTTGATGTGGGGGTACGCATTCCACACTTCTTGGAACAGAGGCTATTTCTCACTTTTTGAATATTTGGCATTCATGTATAACATTACATTGTGACCCCCTTAATCGCCTGTAGATTTGGCCTGGTCAATGGCATTCTAATCATAGCAGGACTGAAGAAGTAGGGAGATCTGTTCCCAGTTTCTTTCACATGCTCAGTGCATGTGGTCTTAATCAGCTGACTGCAGCAGCAATTACTCAGACCATCATAGAAAAGATATGTTGATGAAGTCATATAGGCCATGTAGCCATGTGGAATGCTTGAACTTCTCTGGCCAAAAGACAAATATCTGTGTTTTATTTTCTCTCTCTCTTGGAAACTGCCTGGTGTGCTCTGCTGTGTGCAAAGAGGATATAATGCAATAGAAAGCATAATGACTTCAAGTGGGAATCCTTGGGTGTGTGGTATGGCACCTTAACCAACTGTACTACAGTACCCTCCAGAATGGCATTCTTAATGCATTCAGTGCAAAGCAGGCAGTGCTATATGACAGTCTGACACATGTATGTAGTTAGGAGATCCTTTGAAAAGACTGGGAAGGCTGGGAAGGCTGGTGAAATTAAAGGTTCAGTGGTGGCACATTGAACTGAAGTCCCTGTAACATCAGGCATGAGTACTTTTCTTTGCACTAGACCATGCAAACCTGTACTCAGTAGCCTACCATAAATAACATATCTTACCAGTTTGCATTGCAAGAGGAGCAACTGCAGCATTTGCATGAGACAAGACATTCAAATTATTATCCAATAGACTTTATCAACACACACAAAACACAACACAGTGTTAACTTGTATGCATTGGTTCTGAGAAAGCATTAAAAGCAGACAGAAGCGGATGCAGGAAAATTGAACAGTACAAATATAGGCCTATCTGTTGATTGTGTGTGGACAGAATGCCCATGCCATTACTACACTTAAGGCTGACACTCACTGTTGGTTATTTTATGTATTTATTTTTTGTATGTGCCTTGTAGTCGTGTTGCTCCCTGTTTAGGCAGACTGCTTGTACTGTATATCAGCTATTGTCTTCATAGCTATCTATCCAGATGAGCTTTTAATCTACAGATATTGCACAGCAAGATAGTGCAAAACACAGAGAGAAAGAGAGGCAAACACTGCACATATGTTAACAAGACAAATAAACCTACAGACGTCCAGACCACAGCCCCACTAAGGATGGCAACTGTGATTATGGACCATCTTAATTTCAAATCCATGTTAAAGGCACACCAGGCAATGTTTTTAGAGTTAATTTACCATTTTTATCTGTAGTAATTTCGATGATTAAATGGCTCATTACAGGGTGAATGAAGACTTTCTCGGATGCCACTATTGTAGAATCTGTGGTTATTACACATGCAGCGTCTGAAACAGTCGGAAGAAATTAAACTTAAAGTGAATGAAACCGAAACCACATTTCTTGCCAGCTTGTCGGTCAACGTAACACACAATAATGATCATCACTGGTTCCTATTATTTTGTTTGCAAGTAAATTCACATGGATTGGTGAGAATGTCCAATGTTGTTGCTATTTTTTTTTTTAATCAGTGACTGTAGAGGGCGCTCCGCAGATTAAATAAAAATTGCATTCTTGCCTGGTATGCCAGGAGGATAGAGCTTGCACTCTGCCTGTGTTTTCCAGTAACAGTAACAGTTTCTGTGCTCCATGCAAGAAAAAATAAAATGGACATTAAGAAAAAAGGCATTGGCCAGAGAGCACTAGACAATGAAGAGAAGGTGGATTTCATTTGATCTTTTGATCACATTCAATCTCTTTGTTTAACTCATCTGTGAATTAGTGACACACATACACAACACTTCATGGGCACACAGTGAGGTGAAACACACTAACCTGGATCAGTGAACAGCCAGCTGCTGCTGCACCTGGAGAACAGTGATGGGTTAGGTACCTTTCTCAAGGATGTGGACAGGAGAGCATTCGAGCCTAGTGTGCCACAGCTTCCCCCATGTCATGATAGATGTTGCAATACCAAGTGACAGCAACCTCACACATAAGGAACTTGCAAAGCTGCAAAGCTGGCTAAATGCTAGGAAAGATGTTGAAAGAGTAGCATGGGATCACAACATCTGGTGATGTGACACCCCAAACTGGGTGAGATCAGCAGATTCCAGAACAACATCTAGTTCCCTCTGGAAGAAAGCAGTAGTTGTGCAGAACCCTCAAGTTCCCAGGCCTCCTGGAGAGGAACTGTGTTTTGGGGGAACTGATGTTACCCACACAGAGGCGAGCATACAGTATAGGCTGATAAACCAAAAAGCTGAAAGTCATACATACAGTAATGGACAGCAGCTATATTGTATCCCATTTAATGTCCTTTCACACACACACACACATTGTTACTTAAGTGAAATAACGGCAGTGGAAAAAGAGAGGAGAAAGAGACATCATGAGATAACAGTTTGATGTTTGGTAACTCAATGCCACAGTTGAATACGTTGAGCATGGGTAAGCTTGTTTAAAAAAAAAAAACTTTGAGATTTCAGACATTATAGCATAACCATGTATTTATAGACCTATGGACTGATATGAAAAGACAGAAATATAAGGAAGGAGGTAAGGTAAGGGAGAACAGCTTTATGTTTGCAAACTGTTTTCAATGCCTGATATGTTTTCCTTGGACTATTCTAAAATGTATATGTTGCTTATATGATTTGAATATTATAGCATTTGTTTTTTTATTTATAGTTTACACAACAAATGTTTACAAATTTGGTTTATACATACATGCACACATGAAAGTCATGCAACCACTTGCAAACAGGTAAACACACCAGAAGCAAACAGGAACTACAGAAATCTAATCACACCCGTACAAACAGGAACAACTGTCCACACAAGATGAAGGCCCCTTACATTCTCATGCTCTGTCTGATCACAGGTAAGCTTCATGCATTAAGCCATATGCAGATAACTTTCTCTCTCTCTCTCTACCGTGATTGTGGTTATTCTTTTGGACAGAATTAACTAATGACAAAGAGATAAAAATAAAGACGCAATAACATTGCAGTTGAAAACGTTGTAGGTACTGTGAGCAGCATCGATGTGGGAGGTTTTGTGGGAGGAAGTGTCAAGATCAAGTGTGAATACGAACCCATCTACTCAGGGCACAAGAAGTACTTCTGTAAAGGCAAGAGTCCTGGTTGCGAGGACAAAGTTAAAACCTCTGCTCAAAAATCTTCAGTTGAGAACGGCACATTCTCCATCTTTGACAATGGTAGGGGTTACTTCACTGTTCAAATCGCTAACCTTACCGTCCAAAACTCTGGGATGTACCAGTGTGCTGTGGATATTCCTGACTCCAGAGATGTTTACACCACGATAAACCTGGTGGTGACAGATGGTAAGAGATTTACTATTGTTTTTATTATGTAATTACTTAGCAAACAGTTGAACTGAAGCAGCTAAACCTGCCAGGGGCAAGTTCGGGCTGTGAACTTGGTCAAAAGATTTTCGGTGACATTTCCTTCCTTATTCAAATACACACAGTATATTGGCATGAAAGTAAATACATGAATCCATAAATTAATACATGAATCCCATGGTTATGAAATATCTGTGAAAACTACTAAAGCAGTATATTTTTAACATTCGGTTATTGGCATTTAGTGGCTGTTTGACACTTTGACAGTTTTGATAAACTGTTGCACAGCAGAGGCTGCCACTCTAATATGTGTTTAGCCTGGCTTTGACCACTTGTGTCTCAAAACTCAATGTCATTGCATTTCCAATGAGCTAAATGGTGGTCTATGTGGCAACCACAGTGAAACTACAGTGGACATCAAGCAAGCCTGCACAGGCCCCTTTCAGGCCCAGCATCGATGTGGGAGGTTTTGTGGGAGGAAGTGTCAAGATCAAGTGTGAATACGAACCCATCTACTCAGGGCACAAGAAGTACTTCTGCAAAGGCAAGAGTCCTGGTTGCGAGGACAAAGTTAAAACCTCTGCTCAAAAATCTTCAGTTGAGAACGGCACATTCTCCATCTTTGACAATGGTAGGGGTTACTTCACTGTTCAAATCGCTAACCTTACCATGCAAAACTCTGGGATGTACCAGTGTGCTGTGGATATTCCTGACTCCAGAGATGTTTACACCACGATAAACCTGGTGGTGACAGATGGTAAGAGATTTACTATTGTTTTTATTATGTAATTACTTAGCAAACAGTTGAACTGAAGCAGCTAAACCTGCCAGGGGCAAGTTCGGGCTGTGAACTTGGTCAAAAGATTTTCGGTGACATTTCCTTCCTTATTCAAATACACACAGTATATTGGCATGAAAGTAAACACATGAATCCATAAATTAATACATGAATCCCATGGTTATGAAATATCTGTGAAAACTACTAAAGCAGTATATTTTTACCATTCGCTTATTGGCATTTAGTGGCTGTTTGACACTTTGATAGTTTTGATAAACTGTTGCACAGCTGAGGCTGCCACTCTAATATGTGTTTAGCCTGGCTTTGACCACTTGTGTCTCAAAACTCAATGTCATTGCAATTCCAATGGGCTAAATGGTGGTCTATGTGGCAACCACAGTGTAACTACAGTGGACATCAAGCAAGCCTGCACAGGCCCCTTTCAGGCCCAGCATCGATGTGGGAGGTTTTGTGGGAGGAAGTGTCAAGATCAAGTGTGAATACAAACCCATCTACTCAGGGCACAAGAAGTACTTCTGCAAAGGCAAGAGTCCTGGTTGCGAGGACAAAGTTAAAACCTCTGCTCAAAAATCTTCAGTTGAGAACGGCACATTCTCCATCTTTGACAATGGTAGGGGTTACTTCACTGTTCAAATCGCTAACCTTACCATGCAAAACTCTGGGATGTACCAGTGTGCTGTGGATATTCCTGACTCCAGAGATGTTTACACCACGATAAACCTGGTGGTGACAGATGGTAAGAGATTTACTATTGTTTTTATTATGTAATTACTTAGCAAACAGTTGAACTGAAGCAGCTAAACCTGCCAGGGCAAGTTCGGCTGTGAACTTGGTCAAAAGATTTTCGTGACATTTCCTTCCTTATTCAAATACACACAGTATATTGGCATGACATTTCCTTCCTTAAAGTAAACACATGAATCAGTATATTGGCATAAATTAATACATGAATCCCATGGTTATGAAATATCTGTGAAAACTACTAAAGCAGTATATTTTTACCATTCGCTTATTGGCATTTAGTGGCTGTTTGACACTTTGATAGTTTTGATAAACTGTTGCACAGCTGAGGCTGCCACTCTAATATGTGTTTAGCCTGGCTTTGACCACTTGTGTCTCAAAACTCAATGTCATTGCATTTCCAATGGGCTAAATGGTGGTCTATGTGGCAACCACAGTGAAACTACAGTGGACATCAAGCAAGCCTGCACAGGCCCCTTTCAGGCCCAGCATCAATGTGGGAGGTTTTGTGGGAGGAAGTGTCAAGATCAAGTGTGAATACGAACCCATCTACTCAGGGCACAAGAAGTACTTCTGCAAAGGCAAGAGTCCTGGTTGCGAGGACAAAGTTAAAACCTCTGCTCAAAAATCTTCAGTTGAGAACGGCACATTCTCCATCTTTGACAATGGTAGGGGTTACTTCACTGTTCAAATCGCTAACCTTACCATGCAAAACTCTGGGATGTACCAGTGTGCTGTGGATATTCCTGACTCCAGAGATGTTTACACCACGATAAACCTGGTGGTGACAGATGGTAAGAGATTTACTATTGTTTTTATTATGTAATTACTTAGCAAACAGTTGAACTGAAGCAGCTAAACCTGCCAGGGGCAAGTTCGGGCTGTGAACTTGGTCAAAAGATTTTCGGTGACATTTCCTTCCTTATTCAGATACACACAGTATATTGGCATGAAAGTAAACACATGAATCCATAAATTAATACATGAATCCCATGGTTATGAAATATCTGTGAAAACTACTAAAGCAGTATATTTTTACCATTCGCTTATTGGCATTTAGTGGCTGTTTGACACTTTGATAGTTTTGATAAACTGTTGCACAGCTGAGGCTGCCACTCTAATATGTGTTTAGCCTGGCTTTGACCACTTGTGTCTCAAAACTCAATGTCATTGCATTTCCAATGAGCTAAATGGTGGTCTATGTGGCAACCACAGTGAAACTACAGTGGACATCAAGCAAGCCTGCACAGGCCCCTTTCAGGCCCAGCATCGATGTGGGAGGTTTTGTGGGAGGAAGTGTCAAGATCAAGTGTGAATACGAACCCATCTACTCAGGGCACAAGAAGTACTTCTGCAAAGGCAAGAGTCCTGGTTGCGAGGACAAAGTTAAAACCTCTGCTCAAAAATCTTCAGTTGAGAACGGCACATTCTCCATCTTTGACAATGGTAGGGGTTACTTCACTGTTCAAATCGCTAACCTTACCATGCAAAACTCTGGGATGTACCAGTGTGCTGTGGATATTCCTGACTCCAGAGATGTTTACACCACGATAAACCTGGTGGTGACAGATGGTAAGAGATTTACTATTGTTTTTATTATGTAATTACTTAGCAAACAGTTGAACTGAAGCAGCTAAACCTGCCAGGGGCAAGTTCGGGCTGTGAACTTGGTCAAAAGATTTTCGGTGACATTTCCTTCCTTATTCAAATACACACAGTATATTGGCATGAAAGTAAACACATGAATCCATAAATTAATACATGAATCCCATGGTTATGAAATATCTGTGAAAACTACTAAAACAGTACATTTTTACCATTCGCTTATTGGCATTTAGTGGCTGTTTGACACTTTGATAGTTTTGATAAACTGTTGCACAGCAGAGGCTGCCACTCTAATATGTGTTTAGCCTGGCTTTGACCACTTGTGTCTCAAAACTCAATGTCATTGCATTTCCAATGAGCTAAATGGTGGTCTATGTGGCAACCACAGTGAAACTACAGTGGACATCAAGCAAGCCTGCACAGGCCCCTTTCAGGCCCACTTTGGACCGATGTAGGGGGCCCGCACGAGGCCCGTGAGATTTTGCTCATTGGTAAAGTACTGGTCCCACACAGGCAGCCCTCACAGCCAGCACTGGCCCTGAATGGGCTACACTGACTTAGCCCTCAAGAATGTGGGCCCTGTATGGGCTTTCTAGGGTTAGCTGCAAGTGTGGTTCTGCCCACAGAGAGCCTGTGATTGGCCCACAGGCATGGGCCTCATCAGGGCAAGCCTGCAATGGGCCCATTTAGGTTTGGTGTGGGTTGGCCCTTGCAAACCTGCATGGGCCCCCGCAAGGGTGTGTTTGCTGGGCTATTTCTAAGTTCAAGATTTATATATGGAGGGCACAGACATGTTTCACTTCCATGACAGCTCTGTTGCCACACACAACCTCTCTCATTTCAACCAAACACAAAAATGTTTTCCCACTCTGTGCCGCCTATAACATAATGTGTTGGTAGAAGCCAGGCCCTTTTCACAAAGACTTGACTTGGTGTGTAAAACAATCATTGTTTTTGTCATTTCAGTTTCCACAGATTTGAGGAAGACATGCAAGGTAAAGCAGAATTTGTGCCTGCCTGTCCTCTCTGCAATTGTATAAAGTACATTTCTGAGCGCACTAGTAGTAGCATCAAGCAGTTTGTTTATGACCATTTATTTAAGTTTTTTGCACAGGATTGAGACAATTTTATTCAACTCCTTGACAAAATGGGTAGCACCCAATAGTGTCAAACGACAGTGGTGAAATAGTTCATTGAACAAGTTTTGAAACATTTTTCTATGAACTGTGGATTGAACTTAACACAACTAGATTTTTTGTTAAACAGATTACTAGATGGCATGTTAAATAACATCTACAGGGTATAGGATTTTAGAAAATGTATCGTTTTTGCTGTTTAACTTGTTTACCTAAAGCAGGGGTTGTCAAACAGGGGTATAAGTCCTTTGATCAATTCTAAGGGGCATGAGAAATAAATCTGTGAATGAGTCCACAGCTCTCACCAGCATCAACTTAACATCTTACACTCAGACTACCCCCAATACAACCCACTTGCTTCTACACTGATGTGTACCATATAATATGTGTTCCCATTTTGTGGAGCATTTTGTTTATTTATGCAAACATATTAATAGCAAGCGGTCCATGATGCAGGGTACTCCGTAGGACCACTATCGTAAAGGGTAAAAAAACTAAATGTATCACCTGTCCACACACAGGCCTATGTTAAAGATTTGTGAATCATGAATGAACCAAGAGTATTATACACAGGTTAAACAGCATAAGAAACAGCATATGTGCACTATGACCCTATCTGGCGCCATGGTCTATGAGGTTCTGTATCGCTGTTTAGACCCAGATAGAATCTTGGTAATATAAGGTTATTTCCTTAGTTGTGATTAATAAAACAGGTATACAATACTGTATAATACTAAACAATAACATTAATGAGAACTTGTTATCAATTTAAGTGGTCAATTATGAACGTTAATTCATTATTTTTTACTGAACTGTAAACTAGTTCATATGAAGTGTGAACTTACATAACACTCACCAGCCCAGTCAGTAACCTTTAGTGAACCCTGTAATCCTTGTTGGTTTAGGAGCCAGGTGTGATGTGCACACTTAAGTTTCTGAAGGACATGGAACGTTATGGGACAGCCAGTCTGCCGGTGACGGTAAGCCCTGCCTTTAGATGATAATGCAGATAGATATCATACGATGCAGTATAGGGGTCTATAGGTACTGGGCACACTGGCCCTAAAGTAACAAACAAAATGTCACTTTGGATAAAAGCATCAGGCAAACAGCCAAAAAATATCCTAGTGCTAACAAATAGTTTTGCTCAGCCAGTATGTCTAGCCACGCACCATACCAAGTTTTGGTAAGACCAATCACAACGCTCTGTCTTTGTAGAGAGTCCTTGGGTGGGCTTAGCACGATGATGATAGGGCTGCGAAAACAAAGCCTGTGGCCAAAGAACAGTGGCCGTTTAATCGGCTTTGGCACTGACTTTAGAACAGTGGACTTTTCTTTGAAAGTTGAGCAGAAAAAGGCACTCAAGTCATTTGTCTCAAAGAAGGACGTATTTTCTGTTTTGCTGATGTTGATCTGATTGGTCATTGTAGCGCTGTTCTATTGCAAGCAGAGCCTGTCTAAAAGACAACCACTGATTCTGCCCCTTTTTAACCTAATTTACAACTATAAAAATAGTCCTCTTTAGTCTCCCCTACAAACCATGCCGGTATCAATGAAAAACATCTAAAGTTTTTAGATTTTTAGACTTTAGACTTTTGGATTTTAGTGGGTTTAATGGGTACACTTACACTACAAGTTTCATCCCCAATTAGCAAGATGTTGGCAGTCTTCTGGTATTTTTGCTCTCTTGTATATCTGGCAAAATATCAGCAGCCTGCCAATGAACTGCTGGAGAATCGACAGGCAAAAACACCATTGGACATTTTCCCATCTGGATCTGGATACATTTCTTTGTCGTTCTCCCCCTCTGTCTCATAGGATGTCTCCAGTCTGTTGGATGTTTTGCTGGAGGCTCCCCCAGAGAGTCTGGCCTTGCAGGGACAGGAAGTGCTCCAGGCTTCTGAGAAGCTGGTGGCCAGACTGGTGCAGCCCACTCACACTGAGTCCTTCAAAAATTCCAGCATCAGCCTTAACTTCACAACCAACACCGCAGGTGTTACTTACTGAAGTTACACTTTTGAAACATCTCTGTGCACCCTGTACAGATGTACTTGGCTTTTGTTTTAATTGAAGAAAGATGTGTATTGAGCAAATTCAGTGGATTTTAGTAGGGGATTAGCAGCTTTTAGAAGTGGACTAGCAACTTTTATCCAAAGCAGACTCAGACTGAAAAAAAGTGTACTCCGAAATCACACCAAGTTCTGTTGCTATTGGTGGCATTCTGGTGGGTCAATTGATTGATCTTTCCTCCTGTTTCCACAGAGGTTGAGATGCTAAGTGTTGGTCCAGACACCTCCATGACAAATGTCCATCCACTGGTGACCACCAACGTCTCCCTTGATATCAACCTCCTTGGAATGGCTCAGAACAACAACGGTATTTTACATTTTCATTTACATTTACAAACAAGCCAACCAAGGTCTGTCAATATGGGCAAAGCCCATACTGCTCAAATTTGGGGAATAGATATCAATTTGCCTGACAGCATCAAATTTAAGGCCAGAGCCCCAGTGTGTGCATAGTGCACACCAGAGATGTGGACTTGGGCCACATGACTTGGACTCAACTCAGACTCGATTCACGATTTTAATTACTTCAGATATGACTTAGTAAAATTAGGCATGACTTGCCACTCGACTTGGACTTTGCTATTTACTCAAGACTCGACTCATTAAGCTCACTGCATTGATACTCATGTTATATTTGAAGGCAATGCATGTTAGATCGGTAATAAATGCCTAAGTTTAGAAAGAGGAGAAAATATTCTTTCAATTTAAGAATATTAAATAAGTGTAAAATGATCTGGGTTTGCCCTCACCTTTGGTGATTTTTGTTTGATAGGCTAGGCTACACAGGCCATCTAGTTTTACAAAACCTATAATTGGTATCTAATTTATCAGGTTTAACATTGTAGTAAGTTAAGAATATCTACAAACACTAACTATTCTGGTGACACTGTATTCAGGTTTCTGAAAAATGTGTTTTCCATTTCCATTTTAAGCTCTTGGTTTAGCATTCAAACATACAAACATGCAAACGTCTTGCAATGACTCCTCCCAGGCTCTGTGGTATTCAGCAAGTGCTACACTAACAGCACAATAGCATGCACTCTCACGTTGGCCTCCAGATCCAGCATGGTCCTGTTTATGAAAGTAGAATCTGGTGTGATTTGAGGTCACCTAGAGCTGTCTGTAGAAAAAGAATGAGAAAATTTGATATTTGAACCTGTGGCTATCATTAACTGAGTGGGCCATAATGAAACTGAAAATTTGTTTCTGTGCCCCATACAGTCAATGTTAGCTCCCAGCTCACTATTCGGTGTATTTTGTATGAATGATATTTTCACACCCTTTTTTGTTCCAACGGTCTCTGTGAGCTTGAACAACAGGGCTATGGATTGATTCACACACCTTCACAAGTTTTTCTGCAGGTGCTGCAATTGCAGCTATTTTGCTCCATTTGTACTTCTATTCTTATGAGTCGTTAGTACCCACATTTTGGTGAAATGAAGGTCTGACATAGCAGATCAATAAAGCTCAATTAACTTTCACTCTGTGCTCCAGGTATAGCCTCTGTGGTTCTCGTGGTCTACAAAAACATGCAGGAGGTCCTTAATGCCACCTTCTTCAACACCGGACCTGGCTACAGCACAACTACAATGTCTAATGCGATCTCTGTTGTCGCGCCCCATATTCTAAACAAGACACTTCCGAGTCCGGCCAACTTAACTATAAAACTCAGGGTAAAGTTCCATATGCCATTTTCAAAAATGCAATGTAAATAGATTGCAACGAAACTGAATCACACAGATAATTTTACTGGCTAGTGCTACTCATTCAACTCCACAATCATCTACTTACTTGTTTTGCAATAATGTTATTGCTGTTAGAGTTAATAATTTTATTGTGACCAGTATATTTGTTTTGTCAGCGCACTCAGCCCAAGGAAAAGCCTGTCTGTGTGTACTGGAACGTCAGTGCCTGGATCGTGGATGGCTGCCACGTCAGGAAGACCAACACCACACACACAGTCTGCTCTTGTGAACACCTCTCCACCTTCGCCCTGATCATGACAATCAATCACAACCTGGAGGTGACGTGTTACATTTTCCAATTCTATATTTGTAACTGATGCTAGTCTAGCTGTGCGTGGTACGTTAGTAAACGTCCCTAACGTCCCTGCCAGTCAGTTGACTGGGAGCCTTGGCTTTTTTGGACGGTTCACTAGGGCGTTTGAATCCCGATCTGAGGTTGCAGTGAGGTTGTGGTTTTGAACCCCTGGCTGGATGCCTGTGAGTGTAAAACATTAGCAAACCTCCCTCCTAACATCTCAGGTGCCTGCTAGTCAGTTGACTGAGAGCCTGGGCTTTTCAGTCAACTAGTTAACTCTCTCAACTCCTGATCTTAGTTTAAGGGGTTAAATTGTATGTGTTTTATTTTCTAGCCAATCATTATATCTAATCTAGTACATTGATCAGACATAAATATCACATCTTGGTGCATATCTGAATCCTTTGCTCTCCAGCAACACCGAGTGGTAGAAGTACTGAACACCATCTTTATGCTGATTGGCCTGGTGTTCCTGACCCTGGCCGTGATGACCTTTGCCCTCTGCCGCTGGAACCCCAGGGTGTCCAACGTGGCTCGTCTGAACCTCTGTGTGTGTCTGCTGCTGGCTCATCCCCTCTTCCTGCTCACACAGAGCTTCCTACATCTCATCTGGCCCCATGAGGTATTATTATGAGGCTGAAATAGAGATTGTCTATCTATCTATCTATCTATCTATCTATCTATCTATCTATCTATCTATCTATCTATCTATCTATCTATCTCTCTATCTGTATATGTATCTATTTATTAATCTATTATTATTTGCAACATCTGTCTCTCTGGCAACATACATTCCTGTGGATTAATACTGTTCAATACTGTCATTTGCCATCCTTGTTTGTCCTTGGATAAATATCTCATTTTACTATACCTTTATAGTAAAATTTAGGGTGTTTAGGGTGATGTACCTTACAGGGTTCTGCCTTATATGAATTTGGTCCAATACAGGTTGATTTGTCCTGGCTAAGCTTTGGTGGTTATATGAACATTTTATACATTATTACTATTATTATTATTGTTGTTGTTATTATTATTGTTGTTGTTGTTGTTGTTGTTAGTGGTAGTAGTAGTCGCAGCTCTAGTCTCATACCACTAGTACTTAGTACTAGCACTCGCAGCATATAGTTAATATCCTCTCTTTTTCTGTCTCCCATAGGTGTTGTGTAAAGTACTTTCAGGAGTCTTGCAATTCCTTTTTCTGTGCAGTTTTGTGTGGATGTTCATGGAGGCTGTGCTACTTTTCCTGTCAGTACGGAAACTCAGGCAGGTCAAACCTAACGAGCGCTTGGGACTACATTGGAAGCTCAACCTCCTGATTGGCTATGGGATCCCATTGATCATAGTGGCCGTGTCTGCTGGAGTAAGGCCAGAAGGATATGGCAGCGATGAGTGAGTATCAGGAGAGTTAACATTAATTGACAGAAAAGTTAAATTTTTAAAAATCCAATCCTGTGTAATATCTAGGTCTTTGACACTGTCAGCCATAGATTACTGACATTACTGACAGAGAAGACTGCCTGTCCCGGGCTTTGAAGTATTTTTCAGATGGTTCAGATGACTACGTTTCTGATAGGATATAGAACATAGTCTACTAATGAAGCAGATCTGTCCTCAGAGGCACTGGGAATAGAAAATTACATGATATTATCAATTACATGTCTGTGTTTCAGTACACCAATATAAAAAACATTTTTATACATGTTCTGATTGCTCATGCTCCATGTTGTAGAGCCAGCAGTTTCAAAACATCAATGTGCATTTGACTGTGTACAGAAATCTTTGTGTTCTATGTGAAACATGCATGTTTCTTGCTGTTTCTGTTTCTCTCGTTCTGTCCCTCTCTTGTTTACCCTGTGATTTTCACAGTTTTACTTAAAATTATGTTTCCACCTTCAAGAAATTCTTGAAGACCCAGCTCTTCCAAGAATATCTCCTGGCTCGAATGTCTGAATAACAGGAATGCACTAAAGCTCTTAGTCTTAATCTCTCTCCATGTTGCACTTTCTATTACAGTATAGCACTTTCATCTCGAAATACTGTGAATTTCTTGTTAGCAATATGCGCTCTTTGTTAGTTCTTCATTGTGCTGTCGCTTGAATGCTATCCTCTACTGTAAATCGCTTTGGATAAAAGCGTCTGCTAAATGCATAAATGTAAATGTAAATGTTTTCCACATAGGTGTTGGCTCGAGAAAGAGAATGGATTAACCTGGAGTTTTGTTGGCCCTGTGTGTTTCATCCTTGTTGTAGGTATCAAATAAAAAAAATGCACCTGCATTTATATAGTGTGTTTTTGTAGCTAAGCACGCAAAGTACTTTACAATGTCATGCCTCACATAACCATTGATTTAAGTGAAAGGTAATTGTTACGATTTGTCTTCAACACATCTGTAACATAGCTGGTGTAGCCTCCCTGTTAGAATGCTAAGCTGAACTAGTCTCTTAACCTCTCACTCTCTCTCTATTTTGCTCGCCCTCTCTCTCTCTCTCTCTCTCTCTCTCTATCTATCTATCTATCTATCTATCTGTTTCCCATGATGTCACCCAGGGCAACATCATACTGTTCCTCACCATCTTCATCACCATCCACTCCACCCTGAAGAAGGCACACAGTGATGTGTCAAAGGTCAAATACAACAGGTGACACCAAATGACACCAAATACAAACACTCACATACAATCACAGAGAAACTGGTTGGTTATAGTAATTGCTTCACCCCCCATTCAGTGATATTTCTCTCCACTGCAGAGTTCTGCTGTTTAAAATTATGGCCCAGTTCATCATCCTTGGTTGCCCCTGGATACTGGGTTTGCTAGCAGCACACAGCTGGGTTCTGGAGGTTCTATTCCTGTTCCTCACCACACAACAAGGAACCGCCATCTTCCTGATCCACTGCTTCCTTAACACAGAGGTAAATCTGTGGGAACATAGAGAAGACTACTGATTATATGTCACAGCAACTCAAAGGAAATGACATCTGTGGTGACATGTTTAAGGCCATTATTGTAGCAGATTTGCTGGTCAAGTTTGGGTCACACAGCATTCTGATTCTAATTTGTATTTATTGCATACTGATTCTAATTTGCTGATTCTTAATGTGTTTATCATATGCACTGCTTGCTACTCTCTGAGCTCTTTAACATTCCTGTGTAATCTCCCTCCCCCACCCACCCTCTCTCCTCTGTGCAGGTGCGGAAGCAGTATAGGATGTGGTGGCAGAGGTATGGCCCGTCCGGCACGGACTCAGCCTCCTGTAGTGGAACCGTCTCTGTCAATCTGCCCCAGCAGTCTAGTGGCTCTACTCAGTCCACCTCTCACACCATCACCACACTGTCAGTCATGCCACTGGAAGACCGCAAGGATTCAGGGGTCAAGACCGATTAGTGTACACACACACACACACACACACACACACACCTCTCACACCTCTCACACCATCACCACACTGTCAGTCATGCCACTGGAAGACCGCAAGGATTCAGGGGTCAAGACCGATTAGTGTACACACACACACACACACACACACACACCTCTCACACCTCTCACACCATCACCACACTGTCAGTCACGTCACTGGAAGACTGCAAGGATTCAAGGGTTGTCTGATGTACATACACACACACACACACACACACACACACACACACACACCTATCACACCATCACCACAGTGTCACTGACCGATGTCAGAAACTTTTTTTTATTTCTTCTTTTATTGTGTTAGCAAGTAGACTGGAGCATGCGTCAGCCAAGCTGAAAGTCACCATGCCCATTCCTGTGCTCTCCCCTGCTACTAATCAGCAACAATTAATATCATGTCAATATCAGAGATCCCAGCCCTTATGACTCAACAGTCACAGAAGCCAGAGAAGTTGTTTTGACTTTCATGAATTTCACTTCATCAAATCAAATCATCTGTCTGATTCATATGCTGTAGGAGGGGTTGAAGGCGAGGACCAGGGGGGCACGGGAGTACTTGACACAATGTTGCCCAACAGATGGTGGGGTGGAGATGGAGGTGGTAGGTCCTGATGGTGGTGGGGGTGACTTTTGGTAACTGACGGAGCATCTCCATCCACCTTTAGAATCAGAAGAATCTGTCACTTACACATACACAAAGGAATTTGACTTTGGTAGATGTTAACTCTCTATACATTCAACATATATACATGCAGTAGTATACATTAAATACACAAATAGAAATCTATAAACACATACTGTACAATAGAGACAACAATAAACATACAGGAACCTATCTCCATGATGTACAAATAGAACATAATATAAGACAAAGTACACGCCCTATTGTTGGTCCTCTGTCTCCTCAACAAAGAGGTATGACAGTGGTGCCACCTGCTGGAATATTGTGCTACATTTACTTAGTTTGGGTCAACACTTTGTCTGTCTTCCTGACAAACATTTTGTTTGTTTTGTAGGCCCACTCATCCTTTAGTGATTCTGTCTTTACAACCTCTCATTACTTAATTAAAACAAAAGTACACAAGTTAGATTGAAATGATGTGTGAAACAAAATATTTCATTTATTTGTTTATTTAGAAACTGTGTGTGCCTTTATATTGAAACTCACTAGATGGGTTGCAGATGACACCTATGACACGATGACACCTGTAACTGCTACTGCCGCCCACTCACCTGCTCAACCTTCTTCTGTTCCATCCCTGCCATAGAGGCCCACAGCCTAGACAGATCCATTTCAATCTATCTCCTATATTTAGACCTATTGGGCATTCTTGTTTTCAAGGTACAAAATAAATTCACAGACAACAAACAAGAACTAGTTTGTGTATAGTCTTTTGGCTACCCACTTATGGCATTGGCAGAGAACATACCAGAACAAAGTCCATGTATTACAGCCAACTAAGAAGCTGTGACACAAAATGGGGATGGACAACAGAGTCAATAAAAAAATGTCTGTTTTATGTCAATAAATGATTGGCTATGAATAGGCTATAATCTAAAGATAAACTTGAAAAGCATCAGTGTGGTCCAGGTGTGATGAGGAAAGCAAAGTAGGCCAAAGTAGTGTTTATGTGCTATAGGAAATACACTTTTGACTTGGCAAGATGCAGACAGTAATGGCAGGGAACTCCCTGTGCTGCCTTCAGTCATCCAAAATGTGGGCTTGCAGAATGTGGGGAAGATTTATCGAATTGTGATTTATTTTGCCATATGGTGCCATTTGATTTTGAAAATGAATTCTTGAAAGTCTGGAAAGAGGACTGGAGAGTAGCCTGCAGGCCGAGTTTCCCCAGATGGAAGTGCAGAAAAAACAATTACTTTTTACAACTAATCAATTAACGGTGGGTATGAAGTGCACTCAAAATTCTTTGACACTTAATGGCAACTCAAGATACTTTTTTGGGACACTTTAGTTGCATTGCTTAAACCCTCAAAATGTCCCTTAAAGGAGAAATCTGGTGTGAATCAATTCGTAAGCCCTCTTGCCTGAGGTCACAGAGTGCTGTTAGTAGGGGAAAAAATGTGAAAATTATTTAGGTGTACAACATAGACTAAGTAGTGACCTATATTAACTAAGTTAGTACTAAGTGAGCTAACACTGTAACTGAATGGGGCACAGAACTCACTTTTAGTTTCATTTTCCTCTGCCCCGTTCATTTAATGCTAGCTACTGTTAGATTGCCATTCGGTCTATGATGTGTAACATTTTCTCAGTCTTTATTCATACAGACAGAACTTGGTGACCTCAAACAACAGCGAATTGTTGAATGAATCACACTCATTGCACTGAAAATATTTTTATTTTTAAATATTTGCTCATTCATTTAAAAAGCCTGTTTTTGAGAGCTGCTGTGGATGGGGTGAACGAAATTTTCGGAAGGTGTGGTTGTAGTAACCACGATAGGTATGCGATTGGTTGTTGTGTTGTATTTTACCCAGATACAATACTGCTCTTTTCTGCAATTTTTTGATTGGCTGGTAAGAGACGGGCTCGACTGAAATCCAGCGGAGACGCGCTTGTGTCATGGTGAGGCGCTATTGTGCGCGGCAAGTGAAAAATAACAAATTGTTTTACCGCAAGAGAAACAGACCGAAAAGAGTGAATGTCCCGTTTAACACTTGACAGCCCTGGATTAGTTGATAAACTACCGCTAGTCTACGTCAAGGCAATTTTCTATAAAAGGCGATGAAAGGACAAAGACCTACTGAAGCTCCATGGCTCGTGGCTAGACGTACCGGGTGAACAAAACTATTTCCTACCTACATCTAGATTTCTTGCTTCATCAGAGCAAGATATTAGACTACTGCTTACAACAACAGTCCTATCTTTGTCTCATTAATAACATACCGTATTCTGATCTGTTTCCCTTCAGAGTAAATTAATAGCAAAGAGTATTTTAAGGTACTAAATTAAACTTGACAATTCACTTTAGGAGTTAAATGAAGAAGTATGAGACATTGAAAAAACAAAACAAAAGCAATGATGTAAACAGTGAAGAGAATAGCTGGCCGTACATTTCATTTCTGTTAATATATAATCATTTATACATAGTAATTTCCTCTTTATTGCTGCTTTGAATTTGAATTTCGTGCAGACATTCTCCGTGCTGCTGGATGAGTTGTCGGATGATGAGCGTACGGTACGTCACAGGCATGAGGTGCTGGTGTCCAAGAAAAGGTTGATGTCCAAGCTGGTGGAACGCACCTCCAGCACCATAAATTTCACCACCAGAAGCACAAGTTAGTGTCAGAGAAGAGACCATCAAGCCTTGAGCAACCCATAAGGTGCAATGTAGCCTGCTCTAGGAAATGTTTATTTGTTTGTTTACCTCACTATCAGGTTCAGCATCAGTGGCCCTTGTTGCCTACAGCGACACCAGGCAACATTTGACACTTTTTTTAGGTTAATTTCCCAGCTTCATAGTCACTTTGATGGTGAAATGGCTCATCACCAAGACACAGTGGAACAAAACTGAAACTTAGTAAATACAAAATCGCATGTATTACCTTGTCAGTCAACAACTCTCCGAAAATGATCATTGCTGGTCCTATCCTTTGGTCTGCAAACAAATCCACATATATTGTTGAGAATTTACACCGTTGCTGCTAATTAAAAAAAAAAAAACTAATGAGAGGCTGTTCCCACTACTGTGTCCAGTATACAGGATGCTGTTTGGTTTTTGTGTGTATAGATGCTGGTTAAGCAGTACTGGGGGTTTAATCTGGAGTTTACTCTGCCTTGTTTTCCCTCCTTGCTGTAAGTAAACCTGGTCTTTTTTATACCTGTATGTCTCCTGTTCCCCATTTTGAATATACCATTTCTTGAAAATACCTTTTAAGTATGCTGATTTTCAAAAATATGTATTGCAAGTATATTTCAACATATGTATTGCAAATGTAATTATAGCCTTTGTATTTGTTGTATTTCAGAATATATTTCAGTAATGACCTGATAAATACTTTTCATTTTCTGCAACAGTTGAATGCTATAGTCTTCACCAACACATTCACCATCCTCCATCTGTCAGAATGGGATATTCCTAGAGTCAGATATGCCAGGTAAGATGAACTAATTATAGTCCATTGGTGTCAAATTGTAGTCACTGGTGTTGGGGTCCATGTAGTATCATCTACACAATAAGACAGCCTTGTAAGACATTTGGTCAGGATCCTGTTAGGGTCAATAGAGGTTGTACGCAAAGCTCTGTGATATCAGGGTATGGAAGTAAAGCTGAACCACCTGGCAGGGGACAATAACTCAAAACTATCTGCCTGTCTAACACAAGGTGAGGAAGCAGTACAGCAGGTGGTGGCTGAAGTTCTCACGCTCCAGGAATAAGCAAACCTTCTCTAACGTGGACATGGAGCAGGATCAATCGGACAGATGTAATAGAGGCCATAACTGGTAATAAATAATCTCTACATTCAAACTCGGCCACTGATTGGTTGTTTTGAGGGACACAACTGTATTTGGGCTACTACAAATGATGAACAATAAAATATGATATGTAACAAAACAAGTCACAAAATTCTCTTTAAAGTTTTTAAACAATAAAAACTCTTTATTCTGGATCATCTTTTATACATAAATGGTGACATTTTAAGTATTTTTCTTTTTTTTTTTGCTTGTGAAGAAAGTGAAATATTAAAGTGCCTCTCTGTTTCATTAGGTCCATATGCAATGTTAGAGTATAACTGTTCAAGTCATTAAAACAGCATGCTTTCCAGAAATAGTACTTAAATAGTTACCCAGAGACCCTTAGTATTACCACTAACTTAAAGGCCAAGCTAATGCGCTTCAGGGTGGCAACACACACACAAACCAACCACCTAAACAAGGTTTAAGCTTGGAATTCCTGGAATTCCGTCAGTCAATTGCAATTTGACTGAACAACCACACGAGTGAAAAAAAAACCTGTGTGCCACATCATGGAAACCAGCACCACAGACACACATTTGTCGGTTTACAAAATACAAGCCCTTTTTCTCAAAGGACGGTCTTTGACAGCAAGACCATTAAATGATAGTGCTACTTTACCAATGGCAGCCTGATGCCAAGGTTTTCACCAAGAGCAAGCTGCTAGGTAAAGAGATTTTTTTCAGTTTTTACTAAAAAGCATGTATAAACAGCAGGACAAAAGCATACAAAAAAGTAAACAAAAAAAAAGAAAAGAAAAAAAGTCAGTGACTGATACTGTGTTTCACACATGCAATACTGGTGGTGTTTACTCCCAATGACAACAGGGAGGCAGCATGTGTCAGGGCCCTAGAATTAGCCACAGCAGGGAAAAAAAAAGCTTTTATGTAAACATTTAACCCAGACACAGGATATCAGTGTGTGTGTGTATATATCTATGTATATATATCAAGCATCTCTCTTCAATCTTGTGATCCGGGAGTTGATTGTCATGCAGTTTTCTCCATGTCCGTTTTGGTCCATTTAGTTTTGGTTTTTATTTTTTGAGGGACGAGGGGCAACATGGCAAAGAAGGTTACTGGAAGACGAGGTGGATGAGGGGGGCGTAGAGGGCGTCATTCACAAGGTGGATGAGGGGGGCGTAGAGGGCGTCATTCACAAGGTGGATGAGGGGGGCGTAGAGGGCGTCATTCACAATGAGTATGAGGGGGGCGTAGATGGCGTCAATCACAAGGTGGATGAGGGGGGCGTCATTCACAAGGTGGATGAGGGGGGCGTAGAGGGCGTCATTCACAAGGTGGATGAGGGGGGCGTAGAGGGCGTCATTCACAAGGTGGATGAGGGGGGCGTCATTCACGAGGCGGGCAGCACCTGGGCGATGGTGTCGCGGGCGCTCTGGCTCAGCCGCTCGGGGAACTTGACCTCGAACTCGACAACAAGGTCGCCACGGCGCTCAGGGTGCTTGGGCAGTGGGAGCCCCTCGCCGGTCACGCGACGCTTCATGCCCGGCCGCACCACCACGTCCTGCATTGGCACGGGGATGGTGCGTCCATCCAGGGTAGGAGCGTTTATTGTGCAGCCACAGAGAGCCTGAAGAAAAGGGAGGGCGAGAGAGAGGTTATTTCGTCCATTAGAACATTTGCTTATTTTGATCTCTTATTCTTTCTATGGCTGAATCAATGAATGGATTAAGTGTCCACTCTTAACATTAATCAGCAATTATTTTGGTAATCAACTAAGACAGAGAGCCTGAGGGAAAGAGAGAGGGAGGAAAGAGAGAGAGATAGTTATTTCATCCTTTAGGACATTTGTTGAGTTTGATCTCTTATTCTTTCTAGGGTTTCAACAATTCAACTGAGTAATTAATTAATAAAGCAATTCAACCATTACGAAATTATTTTGGTAGACGACTAATTTGTGTCATTCTTTCTGTATCTTTTCCCTTTTTTTAGGATTGCCTTTGGCAGTGCACGTTCTCTATCTGCCATGACAAGCAGTTTTGGAATGCGAGGGGTGGAGGTGGGGGGCTGACAAAGTCTACAGGGTGTGGGGAGGGCTGTGTGTACATTTCCAAGCCCTTCTCTAGAGATCCACGGGTATGTGGCAGACAACTCACCCCGAGACAGAGAGAGGCAAAGAAATAGAAAGGCAGAGGGGTGTGAGTGAGAGAGACAGAAAGTGTGTATATGTATGTGTGTGTGTGTGTGTGTGTGTGTGACAGAGAGAGAGAGAGATGGAAGAGGGTATACAGAAGAGAGATGAGGTATGCTACAACACAACTGTTCAGTCCCTGAGATGTGTGTGTGTGTGTGTGTGTGTGTGTGTGTGTGTGTGTGTGTGTGTGTGTGTGTGTGTGTGTGTGTGAAAAAGAGAGAGAGCGAGACAAGGGAAAAATCAGCTAACTACATAATCTATGGGGACAAAGTTGATGTGTTGTAACAGGCGGGACAGAAACAGGTGTGGCAAGGCAGGGCGAGACTAGACTGAACCTGGAACCACACACACACACACACACAAACACACCCCTACGTATCAGCGGCAGAGAAGGGAGTAGAACATTTAGGCCTACAGACAGATCTTTACTGCCATTTACTGATACATAACTGCACACTCCAGTTCTGCAGACAACACTGGATGAAAAGAGATAGGCTATCTGGAGTACGGCTTTCTGGTTCTTAATTTACTGAAACAAACAAGAGACGTGTAGAACAATAACCTTGAAAAGGTGTGTGTGTGTGAGAGAGCATTTTTGACTTCATGCTACTATTGAGTGAGGCTGCAAAAACAAATTATGTAGCTAGGTTTAAGTCTTCACTTTTTTGCCCAGTCAAAAAACATTCCTTAGATGCTTGAAAAGGTACGAGGTTAAAGGTTACTCACCTCCCTGAGCGAGATTTTGGTCGGGTAAACAATGTCAGAGCCATCACGACGGAATATGGCATGCGGCTTGTCCTTGACAACAAAGACAACGTCAGCGGGGATGTTGCTGGGCGTCTCGTCGCCCTCACCTGGAAAGGTGATCTTGGTGCCCTCCTTCCAACCACGCTTAATATCCACCGTCAGGATCTTGTCCTCGGTGCGCGTAGTCCTGCCATCGCCGTTTAGCCGCTTGCGGGAGATCTTCATCTTCTTGGTGCAGCCACTCATCACCTCCTCCAGACTCACACGCAACTCGTGGACGACCGGCGGGTCCTTCTTGCGCTGAGCGGAGCGGCCACCCATGCCGTTGGCACCGCCGGCTCCCATGCCACCCATCCGGCTCCCGGAGAAAGACATGCCTGGCATGCCGCCCATGCCCATGTTGGTGAAGCTGGCAAACGGGTCATCCGTTTCCATGTCCTCCATGCCGCCATTGCGGCCCGCGGCGCCGAAGAGGATGTCGAAGGCACTGCGCCCGCCAAAAAACTCTGAGAACATGGCGTGCGGGTCGCCCTGGAAGGTGTAGGTGAAGTTGGGGCCGCCCATGCCACCGCTACCACCACCACCACCCTTCAGTCCTGTACGGAGAGAAAACAAAAAGAGAAGAAAAAGAAGAAGATATGGTTAAAGTTTGAAATATCAAAGCTCGAAAGGTAATCCTTATTTCTAAGTGGATAAAAGCATCAGACAA
This sequence comes from Tenualosa thibaudeaui, assembly GCA_027481765.1. NCBI lineage: Eukaryota > Metazoa > Chordata > Actinopteri > Clupeiformes > Clupeidae > Tenualosa > Tenualosa thibaudeaui. The sequence goes on from JAIFZK010000159.1 coordinate 1,790,272, forward strand.
ATTGCAGAGTAAAACCATATTACAGCAGCCAACAAACACAAGAAAGGGGTTTAGAAGGATAAGATTTACTCGCATCTACAGAACTGACATTTTGCTTTTTACATTTCTGCATCTTTAAGGCAAAGTAGGAATTTCTAAGTGGACAAAAGTGTCAGCCAAATGCAAAATAAAACCTATGATATGTCTCTGTGATTAAAAGAAGGCAGCCAAAGGTGAACTATAAAAAGCACAGGCGAGAGAGGGGGGGTCAGTAAGTGGGAGGCCATTTTTATTCCACTTCACTTAAAATAGGAGTTCAATAGGACAGGAAGTTGGCTAGGCCTACTGTTGTCAAGATAAGAGAACTCTAATAAGAAAACAGCCAGAGACTAGGCCTAGCTTATATCCTGATTCTGGATTCCAGAATATGCACTCATTTATAGTACCCAAACAGTTCACTTGCACTTCATGGTGGTTATGCACTACTTTGTGATGGCTATTCACAATAAAGTGCGTTCTGTGTTGCACACGCGTGTGCGCACGCGCGCCTGCAACGTGTCTGATAAAATGCAGTGCAATGTCTGTATGAATAAAGGATGTCACATTTTACTTAGCGATGATGACAACACAGACAAAATTGTAATTAGTGTTCTTCAGCGCGATTGTGACAGTGAGACTCTGGAAGAAGTTAGGTAATGACCGCTATAATTGTGACCATTATTACACTGTTAGAACAATGATGGTGATCATCAGACTGCATTTCACAGGCTATGTGAAAATCAAACATAGCTTTGGCGGATTAAAGACAGCAGTGTGTCAATTTCAGCATACTGTAATGCAGGGGTGTGCAGAATTGCATTTCCGAACGCGCGAGTTCAACCAGTGCGTTTCTGTTCATGAACTTGCGCTGGGAGGGCGGCACGGCCCAGGACACGTTCAAAGCGTCCGCCCATTTGTGACGCGTAAACTCGAAGTTTCCAGCAGAATCGCGACTATCCAGAAAGCAAAATCGAGGAGACCTTTCAGGGGACACCGTTTACTTTTAGCATCCACACATTACACATCTAAAACCCAAATGTTTAACTATAAAGGTAAATATAGAATGGCTCATCTTAGCCCGTCGTATCATCCTATCAAGTAAATGACACTGAGTTATGTAGATGCCTGCAGCTTTTTCCATTCTGGGTCAGCCACGTTGAGGATTATAGTCAGCTTATGCGTGCTGGATCTTGCACACACACAATAGACCAGTTCTCCACTGGCCAATATAAATGCCCTACATGTCAGCGTTTGGAAGCATTCGTGTAATGCAACCGGCTGTGTGAGAACTTAAGCTACTGGTAAATGGTGGTTTAAAAATAAGTTTGTTGCTTTTACTTTTACTTCGACAGGTGTCAGATATCCGATGGACAACCGAAAAATGAATAAAAAGAAAACTCACCTTCTTCTCCATATCTGTCGTAAATGTCCTTCTTCTTTGGGTCGCTCAGTACATCGTATGCCTCTGCGATTTCTTTGAATTTCTCCTCAGCATCTGCCGACTTGTTTTTGTCCGGATGGTAGCGCAGCGCTTGCTTGCGATAAGCCTTCTTGATCTCATCGTCCGACGCCCCTTTCTGTATACCTAAAACGCTGTAGTAGTCTTTACCCATTTTCACCATTGGGCTACACTTCAGGTAGTTTTATTACCAGAGATAGAAAGTGTGTTCACGTTGGCTAGTTAGCTAACTTCAACTGTCAAGTTCGACGACAGCTGGTGTTTTGCGCGCGTGGACCTAAGAAGCGTTAGTTTAGTGCGATAATTTAATTTAGGTCAAGTTTACTTGCGGGTGCGACTCCAGGAGCTGTCAGACGCAGTGATCATCTAACGTTACTCTGGTCATGAATACCTCCTCCTCTCTGCCTCGCTCATAATATGTAGGCACGGAGAAACTTCGAGAGTATTCTGCAAGATTCAGGATTCTTCGGTGCGTTCTAAAACAATTTGTCAACCACGCCCCGTCTGTCACGTCACAATATAACAGTCAAACAGATACGCCCCTTTTGGAACAGCCAAACGATTCATGTACCACCACCATCATAAAAGAAGTGAAACCAACAAAGCAGTTCAGAGCGAAAGGGTCCATCGTACAAATAAAAGAGAACTAAAGTATTGGGCAGCAAAGTTCTAAATTCAGTTTGTATGAGACTGATGGCATGACGTGCATGCCCACTAACACATGCAATTTACTTCAAGATTTGTGCATTACAATACAACCGCACCGCTGTGGTTGTGTTGGCTGAAAATTACAAATGAGAAAAACAGGATGATCAGAATTAAAAGATATGAATATCCCCCCTAATTGTCACAACCTAATAAACAGTTGCCTACTCCTTGCCCTACACGTAGGGCTACTGAAATTAATTTAAATCATTTACAATCAGCATTTGCCCCTGAAATATTGCATATGTAAGCAAATCTTATTTCTGATTAGAATTTAAAAATAGTTTGTGTCGAATAAATAGTTCTAATAGGATTTTGGAGTCTGGTAGTAAGCGCGTCACTTAATTCAATTAAACCATACAAAAGCATTGGTTCACATTCATCAGTCTATCCTGCAACGTCTCACTCCCATTGGCTAGTTTCATTGGTTATCTCTGACGTTAAACTGACGCGCCGGCAGCGTTTTCGTGATGTGATTGGCCCATTCAGCTGTCATGCAACTTGGATGAACCTGGAGTTTTAAACTGCCACCATGAAGCACTACGAGGTAAGACAGCATCGTTATTTTTTACATAATTATAGTTACTTAACCGTATGTCGTTTCTATATGTAGAATTTCCGTTCTGCATTTAAACTGCGAATTTGTAATCTTGCTTAAACGAAGGTTATTGCTGGTAAGAGCTGTAATACCCGGGAAACTGACAGGCTATTGTCACTCACATAGGGGTTGTCACATTGAGATAACGTTAATGGCTTGTGTGGAGCCTGATGCCGATTAGATGGTCTTTATATTTTAAGTGGCCCTATTCCAACTGTTAAATTCTACATTAATACGTTTGCTTAAATTGCGAGCAACTTCCTTAGGATAGTCAGTTTCTTAAACCGCAATGATGTGGTGGCTGTTCTAGCTAGCTAGCTAGCTACATCATTCGGTCTGGGGTGTGGGTGTTTGCCTGCTAGATAGTTAGCCAACCGTGTCCTTACACAAGAAACTCAAATCAGTCAGATCTGTGTTAAGGGGACTGTTTGACTCCCTAATACTAGATAGTAAATAACGTCCTATTGTGCGCGGAGGAAGGGGTTTATCACAGTTGTATGGCAACGACACTCTAGCATAGCCAAGGCTATGGATGGCATTTTACAAGATGCGAAACTGCTTTCTCAAAGCTAAGGCGTGAAAATATACCCAAATCACTAACTGGTTAACAGGTGACTTTCGGAGAGGCGAGGCAAATTTTACATTAATGTTTTATTGTGCAACTAAGCTGTGAAGTTAACTGGTAAACCACCTGAACCGGTGAGACGTCTTCCTGAACTTGCTTTACCTGTCTCATATATCAGTACATTGCTTTAACGTTACGCAAACTCCGGATGCTTTGCGTGATCGCACTTCTACACAATTCTAGTCTACACCAGTCGCAAGTATGGCAATATTGTGTTAGTGAGCCCTAAATCGTGCATGCATGACCTAGACGATTTCAAGGTTATCTTAGAAACATAGATTCATGCAACCCCGGAAATGCCTCGTGAATATTATAATCTCTGTTAATATTTAAACGGATGACAAAGTAGTCTTGTCATGCCCCTACGTCGGTAAATATTGCCACAATCAGGCTGCAAATAACTGTTTCCCCCTAGTTTATAGCAGTCTCATCTGGTACGTCTACTGTCTCGTCCATATAGTTGATTGTTATGAAATAGAAAAGTGTTTTGTGGTGTTTAATTATTGCGAGACATATCTGTTTGAAATCCGATGTGTCAGAATGCAATGGAAATAGCAGTTTATTACTAGGATTGTCCACACGGGAGCGACAAAGTGCATTTCTTGTGCAGCTGTCAACACGTTGACTGCCGTCCTGACAACTTTCGCATGAGAAGGTGGAATAGAGTGAGCGAAAAGAGCCATCATTGTCAATTTAGCGAGACAGTATGCCCTTTGTCTACGCAACTTATTGCAGCATGCTGTCTCTGAATTAGTCACATGGTCAAAGACTCACCCCAAGTGTCGTTTGAGGGTTCAAGTTATGCCCTTTGGTGAAGCTGAACGCCGTCTTCTACTCAGGCTATCGTTAATGGTAGAGAGCGTAAATCCAGCGTACCGACACGTAACCATTTTTAGTCTAAGCTCAAAGCAAGCAAACAAGCCGTGTCTGCTTGTCAGACGTCCACTTGAGAGATAGAGATACCGCAAGCGCTATCAGAACAGATCTTTTGAGGGTATGGCAGGCAGAACTGTCGTCTGTCATTTGAGCTGCCCCTAACCACACACCTCGCGCCTCGCTCTCTCCCTCTCTCCAACATGTGCTGTAGGTATTAATAAGCAGTAAGCGTCACATTAGGGATTGATTGACATGACTAGGAAGGAAGTGCTATCAAATGGCATGTCCCTGTGCCTCCATATGATCTTAGGTAAGAGGGAGCAGAGGGGGGGGGGGTTCTAACCTGAAAATTGTCAAGAGATTATTAGCATCATTATGTAGCATCAGCAAGTAGGGGAGCTAATGCCTGAAAAGGCCCATATCACCTTATCAGTTCTCTCTCTCTCCTCTCTCGCTGTCTCTCTCTCTGTGTGTGTGTGTGGGGGGGTGTGTTTGGATGATTGTGTTCATAGCCCCCAGGACATGTATGGAAGTCACAATCTCCCTCTCTTTCTGTCTTCAGTAACATGTTGTGGTTCACATAACCCTGTTGATAGGAAGGGGGCAGTTAAAAACAACCAGTTGTGTCTGGGTGTGCATGCATGCATGGTTTAGAGGGGAGTGTCGCTGTGAAGAGAGCATTACCACCATAACTTTGTGTGTGTACTTATACACAACCAGAATGAGCTAAAATTAGCTTGTGTGTGTGTGAGAGAGGGAGATTCGGGGCTAGCCCTAAAGGATGGTGGTGTGCGGTGTATAGTGTATACAGTAGTATCAGGTAAAAGGTTAGAGTTCACCATAGAGGTCCTCTGTGGTGGATTCCCCCTCCTCGGCCAACCCCACTTCAAACAGCCACACAGGCAAAACAGCCGGGATACCTCTCTCCCTCCGTTACAACTAAAGTGGGATCCCCAGATCTGCTGTATAAACTTTAGCTAAAGGTGTGTGTGTGTTTGAGTGAATAAGTGAGAGGACAAGAAGGCATGTTTAAATGTAACCATTGAGGTAATCTGTCGCACATTTCAGTGTAAGGACATAAACACCACGATTCTGGAAACTTCAGTCTCTCTCTTTCTCTCTCTCTCTTTCTTTCTCTCTGTGTGAGAAAATTGGTCATCAATGAAGTTATGGTTGTGCATTGGGACGGTATCTGAAACACCCAAATGCTGTATTTGTGTGTATGTGAGAGAAAGAAAGGGCAAGAGAGTGTGTTAGAGAGAGAGAGAAGAGGGTGGGGACACAAAACAGGGTGGAGAAGTTGGAGAGTGAGGAGGAGTCGAAAGTGGACGAGGGGGAGAACGAGTGAGTGAGAGAAGAAAGAAAGAGGTCTAGAGCAGGTGAGAGAAAGAGAGACAGATACAGAGAGAGGACGACAACGAGCAAGAGAGATTTATTTCCACAGCTGAGAGTGTGCCACCCTTAACCACTGTGCTGTCGCCTGACATAGTGAGTGAGAGAGAGAGAGAGAGATAGTGTGGGAAACGAGAGAGAGAGAGAGAGAGAAGGGGGAACAAGAGAGAACAGAATTGAATGGGGGCAAATAACACAAAGACGGAGGGATAGAAGTGGAAGACAAACCAGAAGCCCAAGCGGCAGAGGACTGGTCTGAGCTAGATCGACCAAAAAAAAAAAAAAAAATCGGACAGACAAAGGGACAGAAAGAGGCCATGGATGCTCTAGCCCTTGAGGCCACGCTGCCCAAAAAGTCCCAGAATGCGAGTGTGGTGACGGGCCCTCTGGCCCCCATGCCTGCCAAGCGCAAGCCTGCTAAGAAAACTAAGAAAGCTGTTGTCTTTTTTGAGGTGGAGATTCTGGATGCCAAGACCAAGGACAAGCTCTGCTTCCTGGACAAGGTAAGAAGGACACATCTTCAGTTTTGCACATTTTAAGATGGTTAAAAGTTTGATTTTTTTTTTGTATTTATTTGTTTTTCATGGCCTTGTTTTGTGTTTGATTTTCATCTTTTTTGGATGATGTGTTGGTGTGTCGGTCAGTCATTCAAGTCGTTCAAGTTCAGGCAAGAATATGATGTTACACCAGCGAGACCAGACCAGAGAGGCATTTAATCATCTGCAATGTTTACAAGGCTAATTTATGATTGTTCAATAAATAGAACAGGCAGATTGCACCCCTTCTTTGCTGTGGCTGTGGCTGCTGCTGCTACTGCTGTTGCATGTAGCCAAGTATAGCCCTGGGGTAGTAGCCAGAGAAGTCGTCTACATTCATAAGCGTTGAGTGTGTGTGTGTGTGTGTGAATGGGTTGAGGAACCCAATATAATTAGTTTGCCTTTGCAGCCAAAAAGAATGCAATTTATGGAATGCAATTTATGTATTTTGGTGATGGTGGCAGGGACAGGATACTGACCTGCTGTGTGGGGTTGGTTTGCGTGCGGTGTCTCCGTCCGCTAGCCGCATTTACCCCAGGGGTCTTCACTACCTGACACCTTTTTGGACGGGTTTAAAAGTAACACACTTATCGGGAAAGGAATGGGTGGGAGAGGAGCCTTCACCAGGCGTGTCCGGAAGCCATTCCAGAAGGATTATCAGGGGCTTTTCAGGTGATTTCTCAGCCTAACGGAGGCTCCAAGCCATGGCATCTATCTCCTGAAGAGGGGAGATCCTTTCCCCTTGTGATGTCATGCAGAATGTGGTGGCAGGAGCATTGTGATGTCATTACAGGCCCTTTTTTGTGATGTCACAATAGTCACAAAGTGTAACTTGGAATTTTCAGACCAGACAATTGAGTTCTGTGCCTGGGTTTCTGGCACCGGTCTGGCCAAACATGAACTGGTCAGCCTGGGCACAGACTTGAACTTTGACCTGCTACAGATAAGTCACCCAACCCGGTCAGTGCAACAGTGCAACATGACTAAACGCGTGATCACCTCATAGGGTATCCCTGCTTTTTATAACTCCAGGAGAATGATGGACATGCTGGACCACATGCCTAACAGACATGGACTATGTAACTGGTTTAGGCTGTTGTCAAATTATGTTTACAGCACGGCACTTTGTCTAAAGTACAGTCAATTAAAAAGTGAGAAGTAAATCATAAAAGTAAGCCGTTGTTATTATTGGTAGCATTAAAGCCATCGTAACATGGTATTTAACTTTTTACAATTGCTTTGGAGGTAGGATTGTGGTTGTTGCTGAGTGCTGACTGTATTAGTTTTACTTACTTTATTCTGAAAGTGTAAGTTGAGGGGCAGCATGTGTGTTTACTGGGTTGCTGAACTGAGACAGTTTACCCACAAGGGACTGTGGACTAAATCATCAGATCATGCGGTTGCATCACAGTATGAGCAGAGCATCAGAAAGTCAGTATTATTGCATCGCACTGTCAACAACAAAAAAAAACCTAATGTTTTATGAGGTAACAAAACCCCATAAAACCTTTCTGATGTTACTTGAGGAGACTTCTTGGAGATGGCATACAATATTGAATGGAATAAGGCCTACATAAGCCGAGCTCCACCAAAGTGTTCTAAATTTATTCACAGAAAAGATCATAAGCATAGGTTGTATTGTATAATAGATATTGATTATACCGTAGTTCCTCACCTGTGCTATCTTCCAGTGAAGTATTTAACATAGTGAAACTTCCCATGAAGTCCCATGAGATTTGAAGTGAAAGGAAGTCGTCTACAGTGTGGTCTACTGCTGGAGCTGGTTTCTACAGCCTGGCGATTGGCATTTGAAAACAAAACCTGTACAATATTCTGACATGGATAATATTTTTTTATTTTTTATTTTTTCATCTAAATGTCTGTTAATGATGGAGCGGGGGGTAACACCTGTGGTTAGACTCTATGTCTATGAGTCTCTAAGTCTATGAAAGAGTCCAGTGTCATTAGATGAAGCCATCTGCTCTGGCCTAGTGCTTCAGTATGGTCTCTCTGATGTGTTTTCAGCCAGTAAATGAGAGTACACAAACCAGAAAAAAGAGTGGGGGTGGGTGGGTGGGTGGGTGTGTGTGGATGTGTGTGTATAAAATCGTTGATTGCCTTACAGCCCATGGGGGCCATCTATACATTTACACACAGATGCGTGACTCATCCTCTTATCTCTGCATATTTGTTTAGTGGCAAACACAGACACGCAGACGCATCCTCATCCATATAATGGACATGCATGTAAAATGTCAGTCAATGAGATGAGGGCACAAAGCAGCCAACCTTACACACACACACACACACACACTTTTTTTCTCGTTTGTGTGCATTTTAAATGTATACCATAGTCACATAGATGAGGACACAAAGCGCAGTCTTCCACAGATAACACATACAGTATACCTTTACACACGCACACCACACACACACACACACCGCACACATGCGTGCACACACCCTCTCTCTCTCTCCCCCTCTCTGCCCCGATCGCTCATCTATGCCGTGCTTTAATTGGCAGGTGGAGCCCAATGCAACCATTGGAGAGATCAAGTCCATGTTCCACAAGAGCCGTAAGTAAAAGATACTCTATTGTCACCTTAATGACCAGCTGGCTCATTTTCTCATTTGTCATCACAGAAGCACAACCCCTGTGGCAGCCTCGGGAAGTTGTTTCACTAAACAAAAGTGACTGAAAATGACTAAAGTTGTTATTTTTGTCATTGTTATTGTTGTGTGAAAATATGCTTAAGCTTCCTCTTGTTCCATCGAGTCAGTTGAAGTCAGACACAAAGTCAGTCAATCAGTCTGTACCCTGATCTCCATGACCTCCATAGGATTTGGTATTGGCTCACAGGCTTTTCTCATTAGCACAGTTCCCCAGGGCAGAAGGTGAGCCGACTTAGGAGTGTAGGCTAGCTGCTTTCATCTTTCGAACAGATGTCGCTTCTTGCTCAAAAGACACCTATGTGTCCCACTCCATTTTGTTTCTTCTCCTGAGTTGTACAAGTTGACATTCAAATAATTTTTTTTTCTCTTCAAGATTTTATAAGATCAGTAGCTTCATTTTGTGAGTTGTGACGTGAAAGTTTAGATCATGGATAATATATACAGTATACAAGTTTCTGTACTCATTCTGTAAACATTCTGTATACCTTCTAAATTCTGTAACACACTGAAATGTATGTTTACCTAAGATCTTCAAGAGCCTTACAAGATTTGCCACTGTCAGAGAGACAGGAAAAGGTTCAAACCCAAAGACTTCCTGTATGTTAAATTTTAGTGCTAAACTCACATGGCCCATGGCTTGGTTAGTTCTGTGTTTCACCGATTTAGCTGAGGTTGCATCAGACGCTCTAGGTGTCTATTTGCGATGGTAATCCTCCGCACCTGCCAAACTGCAGTCATGCACAGTTAAAGTCACACTAGCGTGTGGGTCATGCCACAGCTAGGCAACAGGTTACATCAAAGGTTTGAGTTTGAGTTTTATTTGCTCACTTTCTGTTTGTTTTTTGAATTTCGACATCAGGCACACACACATTCCATCAGGGAGTTTGTTTTCATCTTTTTACTTAGTCATGAATTTTGATCTGACAGAGAGACGTTTTTTACACACACACGGATTGTGAATTTTGAGCCTTTTTTTACCCTGTTTTCCAGATCCCCAGTTTTACCCAGCCAGACAGTCTATCCGACTCGACCCCAGTGAGTGTGATTCTTCATTCCCCTTTCAGCTGAGGTCCATCCATAATGCCACTGTGTGGTGCATGGTTTAGAATTCTTGCTAAAAGCAAAAATCTAAATCAATTCATTATTGAGGTGTTTTGTTCAGTCTCAGGGCATTGATGAGTATTGTGGCAATAATTACGATGGTGTTTTTGTAAGTGTTTAAAAACAGTCTAATACGTCTTGATTTACCAGTCTTGATCTAGATATCTAATGATATGAAAACCGAGTATGTTTCTAGCATAAAGGTTTCTAGCATAATATCGTTCACACCTGGAACGATAACTATAAAGATAACCGTAACTATAATGACATTCCATCCACACTGACTAACAATAATACAAGTCTGTCCTCATGTGATTCATCTAATGTCTAGAATTTCTGATTGTCTGTCAATCTTTTATCGTTCAAAAATGATATTGTTACACGTCATTGTAGTTATAGTTGCAGTGTTAACGTTGTCATTCATATTAATTACAGTGATATTTATTTGTCGTTATAGTTACGGTTACCGTTCTTGGTGTGAACGGTCCTTAAGCCATGAAGGTTATTACCCTGATTGGAACTTGCAGTAGTTGTAGCACCGTTCCTCTAGTATTGTTTTCCAAAAATTGAACAGAGATAATGGTAAATGGACTCAGTTTTCCTCTCATTCACACCCACACCAATAGATAACATTAGATGTTAATGCAAAATGTCTGGTGAGGGAAAAGAGGATGCTTGTCTATGTTTGTATGTTATGGGTTTTGTTGGAGTCTATGGTATGACCAAGTGCATTGTGGGCTTGTGGTGCAGAGGGGAAATCACTTAAGGATGAGGACGTCCTGCAGCACCTGCCCGTGGGAACCACGGCAACTTTCTACTTCAGAGACCTGGGGGCCCAAATTAGCTGGGTTACGGTGAGTGTTTAGATTCTCACACACTCCTACCTACAGTACCTGCCTCTGTATTTTTACGATGACCTACTCACCTACAGCTTGGATTGGGAAGCTTCTACTTGTTTGTGGTGATGGTCAAATTGGTTGCTACCTTTTACTTGTGATCTTGGCACAAATGTTTACTGTGTAGCAACAGCAACATGTGGCAGTCAGCAGTCTGTGGCATACCGTATTCATATGCTAAGCTAAGGTTTATACAGAACCATCATCAGAGCAAATTGCAGACCTTAAGAACATCATAGACTACTATTATTTTGTATCCTGTGTATTTATGGTAATGTGCAGGTAAAGAGCAGAGACAAAGTCAGACTGCTACTGCCATTTTGTTTCCTCCATCTAATCCCTGTTAGGTTAACTCATGTCTGTGTGTGGTTCATTCAAATGTATATATTTTAGTGTGTATAATGTCTGTGTGTGTGCGCCCAACATTTCCATGTGAGTTTGTGTTACTCTGTGTATATGTTTGTGTGCTTAGCGTTTTGCGTTTGCTGGTGTCAGTGTCTCTCTGCCTGCCTTTCTGTACGCCTGAGCTCATGTTCACGTCTGTGTTTCGCCCCAGTGCTAATTTGTTTTGGCGCACCAGACTCTGTGAGATTTCCATCACATTAGCTTCAGAGAGAGAGTGCACTCGTGCAAGTGTGTGAGAGAGAGAGAAAAAATAGCATAGCATAGAGGTTGAGAGAGCCTATAAGTTTAAGAGATTGTGCTATTAAACTTTGAGTATGTTGCCTTGTTGCTGTGGTTGCCTAGTTGATTTGCCAGCTAGCTTAAATTGCCATTTAAACTGTTTATCAACGAGGATAGACAGACAGAGAGAGAGAGAGAGAGAGAGAGAGGAATGAAGGGTGGGGGCAGGACAGAGGCGCATGCAAGCACCCCCATTCCCAAATGTGGTCAGGGGACGGATATATTTAAACCAGTTGGAAACATGGGAGCTGACCAGGAACGCCAGGACTGCACACACCGCCCACACAGAGGGGACAGGTGCAGAAGATTGTGGGAGAGCGTGTGTGTGTGTGGGGAGGGGATTGAGGGATGGTGGTATAGTGACTGAAGGGAAGAGAGGGATGGAGTGAGAGTGAGAGGTAATCCCCCAGCCTTGAGTGAGTTAGGAGACGGACAAAGACAAGTTATTATCTGTTAATTATAGTTTACAAGTTTACAAGTACATAAGTACACTGTCACAAGGTCACTGTGGAGGGCTCCCTCCACTGACAATTTTGATGCCACCATTTCAAATACTTGTGTGCATTTTTTCAGACACACACAAACACTTAATATATCGAAGTACACTAAGTATTTAAGTATCCTGCATACTGTGAATGTCCATTTTAATTTGCCCAATTACCTGCTAATTTTAGAAAACTACTTATAGCAGTGCCTTATAGGGTACTCATTTATGAGTAAAGTGCAAGATGAGTAAAGTGCAAGAGTGTAAACACAAACCACCTCAATGTCCCAGCATGCACTGGGTCTTACATCACTTCCTGTTTGTGCAGGTCTTCCTGACTGAGTACGCCGGGCCACTGATCATCTACCTGCTCTTCTACTTCCGGGTTCCCTTTATCTACGCACCCAAATATGACTTCACCACCAGCAAGCACTGGGTTGTGCAGTAAGTCCCCCCCCACACACACATATATATATATATATACACATACATACACATACACACACACACACACACACACACACACAAACACACCCCTTATAGACTTCTCCACCAGCAAGCACTGGGTTGTGCAGTGAGTGTCAAACACATTCATCTCCATCCATAGAAAATCGGATTTTCCATGGAGACCAGGGACATTCCTATTTCTACAGCTAACATCATTCAAAGAAGTAATGTTTTAGCTTCCAAAATCAGCGACAAAGTGGGTTTTATTGTATTTTCCTGGGGACAGACCACCAAAAACGGGGACTGTCCCCAGAAATAGGGCATGTCTGGTTACCCTACCACACACAGATACACACCCACACACACACACACACCCCTTATTTACTTCTCCACTGTGGGTCGTGGATTGAGTATCACACATTCTAAAGATGTTTATTCTAAAGCACATTGTTTTTTTTCCCCAGTTATATTTTCAGAAAGACTCAATAAGATATTTCAGCTGGATCCGGCAAGTTAGAAAACATGCCAGTTGGGTGGCAAGAACAGCATATTCTCCAATGGGACTGAATCGCATTACTATTAAACTAACCCTTCATGTCAATGTAACCAAGATCAAAATGAAAAAAATAAATAATAAATCATTTTATCATGATCTTGTTAACTGAGATGTATGTTTTAGAGGCTGTTTGTTAGATAATAGCTAGGCTACAATCATCTGCTTCACTTTTTAGTAAATAGCTTAGCTACCATTATCTGTTAACTGCCAAACACATAGGGCTAGCGATAAGGGGGCAGAATGCTATTGTTTACCAACACTCCCCATGTCAAATGCTTGCATAATGATGCTGCCTGATTTGTCGCAGCAGTTTTTTTTTTGACTCAAGCATGTGCATGCATGTGCATTGTGCATACAGAATACTAGTAGTAGTAACAATAATTCAAAAACAAATTCTGCATTTTTGATGTGTCTAACAAATAAAATGTGGTGGGAATAAAGATTATTTCATCCACATGTACACAATACTACATGTACATTTGCAGGGGAATCATGCGTAATGTAGTTCTCTGTGTGTTCCCTCTGCCTAGTCTGGCGTGTATGTGTCACTCATTCCACTATGTGAAGAGACTACTGGAGACGCTGTTTGTGCACCGCTTCTCCCACGGCACCATGCCCCTGCGCAACATATTCAAGGTGAGCCCACGTTACATACCTACATGTGGACACACTATCCTCTCTCTCTCTGTGCGCCCCTCTCCGTCCGTCCGTCTGTCTGTCTGTCTACCTACCTCATCTATTTGTCTGCCTGTCTGTCTGTCTTTGTTCCGGTCTTTCTGACTGCCTGACTGTCTTTATACACCACACAACATATTAAAAGTGACTACATCAAACACCCACTTCTCCCCCCCCCCCCCTCTCTTTGGGCTCCCTTTAAAGCAAGTGAGTGGCTTTGTAGATTTAAATAGCCTTAATTAAAGGTCACTCACATTTCCTTGTGTGTGTGTGTGTTTCAGAACTGTACATATTACTGGGGCTTTGCGGCGTGGATGGCCTACTACATCAACCACCCGCTCTACACACCGCCAAGTGAGTACAAACAAATAAACAAACAAATCAATGATTGATTGTCCACAGTTTGTGCATGTATGTACACATTGCTGCTTCCTGTTTGTAAACACAAACATCCTCCCGCATGTAAACAAGCAGTCAGTACAAACAAGCTGTTTAAAACCCTGTGTACATTCTATTGAATGGATACACACCTGTGCTGGCTCTCCCACACACACACACACACACACACACCAGTCTCATGTCCACACACAATTGCATGTTTTATGTGTGTGGGCTGATTGTTGAACAATTCTCTCCTTCTCTGTCAGTATATGGGGAGCAACAGGTGAAACTGGCGCTCATTGTATTCCTGGTAAGATATATTACACTGACACACACTAAAATGGGATTTCAGGTCTTACATTCATTAGTATGTTTTTTTTTTTTTTTTATGCACAATTTGCATGTAAAATTGATTGTGTCTGTCTGGTGCTGTTCTTTTCAGTTCTGCCAGATTGGCAACTTCTCCATCCATATCGCACTACGAAACCTCAGACCACCAGGTAGAAGGGCATTATCAGCAACACACACACACACTTCAAAGTAGTGCAGACACAAACACATACACATGTTAACCCCCACACCCCTCTCCTCTCTCTCTCTCTTTCTCTCTCTTTCACAGGCTCGAAGACCAGGAAGATCCCCTACCCCACCAAGAACCCCTTCACCTGGATCTTCCTACTGGTGTCCTGCCCCAACTACACTTATGAAGTCAGTCTCTGTTTACACACGTTTACACACATGCACAAGATCACATATAAACACACGTACATTCTTTTTTGCAATTTCTTGATGTCTTGATGGACATACACACATACATGCGCCCACACAAGATCAGAAGGTGTGCTCTACACACACACACCACACACACACAGTCAAGTGTGGTCTGCACACAGACATACATATACTGTGTACACACACACACATGCAAACACTAGTTTAGTAGGGTATTTTTCAGTGTGACCTACTCTATCTGTACTGCACATGCAAGCGTGTGTGTGTGAGTGAGAGAGAAAGAGACTGACTGGGTTTTTCTTTGTCCTTGTGTGGGCTCCAGGGTGCACAGGTGTTTGTGCGTGTGTCTTGTGCTGATGCTGACAGTGTGTGTTTCTCTCTCTCTCTCCTTCTCTCCCTCTCTCTCTCTCTCTCTCTCTAGCTGGGCTCATGGATGGGCTTCACCCTGATGACCCAGTGTCTGCCCGTGGCCTTTTTCACCATGGTGGGCTTCATTCAGATGACCGTCTGGGCCAAGGGCAAACACCGCAGCTACCTGAAGGAGTTCCGCGATTACCCGACCCTCCGTTCACCCATTCTGCCCTTCGTACTCTAGTGACACACACACTTGTACACACACACGCACAGTGGCTGTTTCTCAATGTTGTGAATGCTTCCTTGACAGAACGCTCTATTGCGAGTCGATTGCTACACAGGCAAGGCTGAGAACCTTTCTAGTATTTGAGATAAATGTGTTCTGATGCGGTGCCTCTGCAGTTTTTAAATCTGCCGACTTGTGTACGTATGCAGAGGATTGTGGGTACGTATTTAGCGTCGAGGATACACTGATGCATCCTTGAAAACTCAAGAAAGTAGCAGTCTGCAGAATTTTGGGGGAGCCCTGCCTTCATGAAGCCTGACCAAGCATCCTTCCTTGACTTTGAGAAACAGTCACAGTCCCTCCACTTACCCATCCTGTAGAAAGAGACACACACAAACATGCACGCACACACAGACAGTCCCAGTTCAACCCAATCTCCCCTTTAGTCCTTTACAACACTGGACTGTACCCAACTGGACCGCAGATATTGAACATCTCTACTGGTCGGTGACGGTACAACTTCTGAACAACATTTAGCTGGACTGCACCACTACATGCAGTATCATTCTTGAATGATATATAATAATAATAATAATAATATATAATAAATAAATTTGCCCCTTAAAAATACCCACACAAAACACCACACCATTCAATTGGCTCATGCAGCCCTTAGAACAGTACTGTGTCAATATGGAATTATCATTCTCTTCAACTGGATTGTACTAATAACAGTAATCTGACCATACAAACTGAATGAGTCTGCAATACATAAACTCACTAAACTGGACCAATTTACCCAGTACCCCTTGAACTGGACTGTACCAAGTCATTTCCTTTTACCCAATATCCCTTGAGCCGGACTGTACCAAGTCATTTCCATTGCCCTTCCCCAACCAGTTTCCCTTCTCACTTAGGTTGACGCTATCAAATCAACTCAACTTGTTAGTGTTACTAGAAATCTGCATTACAATGAAGTACTAGCTTACATTAAGAGTAGCTTAATATGTTTAACAGACATTTGTGACTACTAAACCAACTGAAAAAAACTTTATTTTAAATTGCACCCCCCATGTTTTTCCAAATCCCATTCCAAGCCGAACTCTGACCACAGGTCACACTAGGAAGATGCTGTGTGATGATGTGATTTGACCTGTGTCTGTTCCTTGTTTTTCCCTGTAGGCCCTTGTTCATTTTTGCCATTAGCTTTGTATGTCCAGACTGTCTTGTCAGGCGTTTCAAGAGCTCAAATGATAAAAACATCCCAGTTTTAAAAAGTTTTTTTTCCTTCTCTCTTCCCTGTAATTCAAAAACAACATGTCTTCAACAGAGCTAATGTTTATCTGCAAAAATGTTAGCTTTGTCTGATTCTAGTGCTGGTTTCAATGTGTTTCCATTGTGTTACTTAGGTTGTTGTCCAGTATTGCCTAACTGCAAGTAAATGAAGTACTTTGGAGTTTTTTTCTTTTTTTTTTTTTTGGGGGGGGGGGTGTTGTTTTTCAGGTAATTTTTTTTTGTTTTTAAACATTAGCATCAGCTTGACTGACGGTTGGCTTTAAGCAGTAGTTGACATTTAGAGTTGCCTTGTTCAAAGCATGTTGGGTCCCAATCACCTTTTTTTAAAATCAATGTAACGGCTAACAATTTAAGATTAAGGTTTCAAAATTTATATAATTTCAGTTATCCTTACGCAGTCACATAATTTACATACTGTAACTTATTTTCTTGACTTGATAAAATAATTTATAAAAACAGAACTGTAAAAAACGTCTGTTGGTTTAAATGTTATGCTATTTAATGTTAACGCTACTGATCAACATTTTGAATACACTAAGTGCTAGCTTTAAAGTGTCTGGTAAAAAAAAAAAAAAAAAAAAACAATACACTGTGTGTGTGTGTGTGTGTGTGCCACCCCATTCACCAACGTATGTGAGTACTGGTGTCAAAGACACAACACATTCACCAGAGTGTGTGTGTGTGTTTTTATGTCTGTGGGCATGTAAGGGAGGGGGGGGCAGTCTTTCCCAGGGTATGTTTGAGACCACCATTCACCAAAAGTGAGTATGTGTAAGTCTAAGGGGAAAAAAAGAAAAAAAACTTTGAGAATAAATCCAAGGCTCATCATATAAGTTTATTGTATAGAGCAGGTATATACAGGTTCCGAGACGAAAATGTGTGTGGGAGAGAGAGAGAGAGAGAGGGGCAGAGGGCATTATGCTGCCTGGGCTTCGATCCTCTTTTGCCTCAAACGGAGTCTCCTCTCGCGCTCATACTCCTTCATGCGCATCACATAGCTGCAGACACAGACACACACACAGAGATCAGGACAACACTACTCCACCATCGACTTTGTGTGGCCTAGCCTCAGAAAACCCCAGGAAGCTTATGAGGGACACAAACACAAGTGCCTTAAAAGGTAGGATACACAATGCCTAATAACATTGTTTGTTTTGTCTTAGCAGACACTTTTGTTCAAAGTAAGTACAGTATGTGATATCATACCAATCAAAACATACTCAAAGGGCTGGCTAGCTCATACCTTCCAAGCATTTCCCACGCACTGCTTAGACTATGATGGCCCAACATTGTCTCAATATGGAGAAAAAATATTGACATTGACATTCATATTGATGTTTCAGTCTCTTTCACGTGCATTATTTTTCAATTCATTCATTAGTTCATCTATTTTGCTGTAGAAACAAATGACTTGGAGTTGAAGTCATAACAGTGGGGGTGTACTGCATGCTTAGTAGAGAATACAACAGAAATGGTGTGACTAATTGAATGATATAAATAATGCACTTATCTGAAAGTAGGCTTGTTTGAGATGGCTGTCTGGCCATTTTTAAGCAATGCATTCTGAGGGGGGGGGCAGTAAGGGCTTTTCATATTGCTTACAGCATGGGTTTTTGACCAATGAAATAAGACCCAGCCATCCACACAACTAAGTCGAACAAGCCCATTGACTGCAAGGTATGATAAGATTGCAATCCCCATAGCTTTCCACCATTCTAGAATCATGCTGCACTCTAGGGGTCTAACGGTAGTGCAACATTCCCCATCCCTCCTTCCCTGCAAGTCTCATCAGCCGCATGAACAACACCCTTTCAGAAAAATACGTGAGCATAACAACTTGCTACACAATCCGATCCAGTGCTACAAATTATCCAGCATAACATGTTAAAATAACATCTGGAAAGGAATCCCTTGCATAAAGAGGGTTTCAGGGAATGAATTTAAATGCACTGCGAAGGTGTGTAAAGGAGTGTATTTCCTTGAGGTGCTTTCAAAAGGCCATTCAACGTCCATTGACATAACTACATTGTTTTCTAAGCTGACATTAAAATCACTGTACTTCCATCTCTGCGTGGACTACAATTAAACCAAAGTTGACAAGTCCAAGCGTTGCCCACTTGTTGCTCCCACATGAGATGGCATTCACCTGCTTTCACAGTGAGGAGAAAAAAAAAGGGGTCCCCCAGGGTTAAGGCATGCCAGTGGGTTCACCTGTGCTCGTCAATATCTGTAGAGCACCTTGGATGCTGTGATTTCGTTTATTTCAATTTAATAAGCTGCGTCATGCTCACGCAGCAAAAATTGAGTATTTTCCAGGGCCCCTTTTGCCAGAAGCAATCAATCAACCAAAGTACAATTCAGCAACCAAGCAACCCAGTTAAAGTCAAGAGAGAACCACTACTGCATCGGATGGATGGAGGCATGTGTGCATGCAAGTCTAGCGTTACTGAACCACTACACCTACACTAGGAGGGGCCGAGGAAGCCAACAGTTGACAAATGACTGAATCAGTTTACAGCTAATGATTGACAGGTCAGACAATCATGACATTTATGATCTGCTGAGCAAAACATTGCAATGCTAGTTTGTGACATGAATGTTAAGTCACTGATCCTTGACGTGATATCTGACTACTGGACGGAAACCAAGGAAGTCAAGTGAGATGGTCATCTGCATTCGTACTTACGATAATGTGAAATCTGTGATCCTGTTCTGTGTTTCAACGTCCCAAAGAATGCTATCGAAGTCTTCGATAACAGGTGTCACCAGATACTTACTCTTGGTGTTCGCAGTAGTCCCAGTCGTGTCTCTCGTGCTTGCAGGCCAGGAAGTTGGGCCAGTTGTCCCTCTTGCACTTCATAAGTTTGATCAAGTGGTGAGCGCAGTAGTCGCGCTGTTCAAGCGGTAGCATCGCCAGGTTCATCTGCTCCTGAGTGGCTATCATTTCTACCGACACAACGAAAAATACTGAACAGTCAAACCATTTACACAGTTCTAATCAGTCCAATTCCAGTTTATTTGACAGCAAATACCATGCAAACATATGGCAAACAAAGGTATCCTGAGAGCTCAGAAGATTCATGTTCTGCGTATTAGCTAACGTCAGCAAATAAAGATGCATAAATTTGAATCTGAGAAACATATTACAAATCAAGTTGTTCGCTATACAGACAGGTTGGGCTATCTGCATTATCTAGTAAGCTATTTAATGTTATCGCAACATGGCTAGGGTTGACGTTAACCTTTCTGAACTTAGCTGGCTGGGCATGTATTCCTATGGCTAAACGTAGCTTCCATTACGCCAGTTACGTGAACATTTAATCACAAATGTGTTGGTTCATCTTAGGCTTTTTCATGAACGTATTTGCATTATATTCTTGAAATATATGTTTGTTCACTAACACTGGACGAACGAACATTCGCTAACTAGCAGTTGGCTACAAACCTCTCTCTTCCCTGTCAGCGAAGCCCTTTATTGGGTCCGACGTGAAGGGTTTTGCAGGATCTGGTGTTGTGTCCGACTGGGTGACATAACTCCGCACAAGATGAGATCCCATGGTGGTAAAAAAGTTATTTATCAAATAAGTATCTTTTGTATTGCCAGCCAAATACGAAAACTTCACTGGCCCACCATTCGGTCACCTCCAAACGTTACTACCTAACCGTTTCCGTTCTACACCGGAAGTAAACAGGACGGTCGGTACAACATGAAACACCCTCTCACTTTCCAGTGAGACATGGTACATAGTTCCTTTGTGTTCATAGGCAGGTGTCAGTAGAACTACTCAGTAATGATAAGTAGAATATCTAATAATATTAGTTTTAAGTTATTGGGCTACCCAGTGCTATCACTACCAGATTTTAAGTCGTCACTGGTTGTTAATTTTATACGTGTAAAATCAAAGACTTAAAGAGATAAAAGACCATTTAGATTTGTGATGGAATTATCATTTGTGCTAATTTACAATGTGTTTTCAATGAAAACAATAGTCATTGGTGTGGTATATATTGGTGTGGTATATATACATATATATATATATATATATATATATATATATATATATATATATATATATATATATATATATATATATATATATATATATTGTGTGATATACTGTAGGCTATTACAATTGACAAGGGCCATGAAGTCAGATCAAAGGTTGAAGGGTTGAATTATACCACAGAGGCAGTCCTTGAGGGGAAAAAAAAGTTTATTCTCAAAATAGTTTTCTCAAATAAACCATTCACCAGCTTTCAAAAACCTCATAATGCACATGAAAAAGCAACCAGCCCTCTCAACACTTGTCCTGTCTGTCACACAGCTCACACACTTGGCACTCTTAATCTGCATAGTTTACAGTGGAGTCTGCGATTCCAGTTTCCACAGCTATAATTTCCTCTTAATCAAACTCAATTGCTCCTCACTGTCCCTGTTCAGTAGGTTTCTGGAGGGTGAAAAAAGTGAGGTGTGCGAGCGAGGAGGGGGTGGGGGTGCAGACACGTTGGCTCAAACTGAGCCATAAACATTTCCAGCCAATCAGCATTTAGCTTCAGATAAGGGGATCACCAATACTGACTGGCTACCGAGCTCAAATGTCAGACATTATCCATCATGCAAAATCATGGACTCAGCCTTTATGAGAGAAAAGGCTCTTGAGGAAGGGCTCTTGAAAGCTAAGCTAATCAGTGGAAACAATCAATATGAAAAGCTCCTCCATTCTTTGCTGCTTTAATAAATGTGCATGAAACTAACACAGCTTTTTGTTATCAGAACTTAACCAAAATATACCCCCCGCAATTTTGTTTCTTTTTTTCTTCCTCCACGGTGATTTGAAGGGAGTTTTTCCTTGCCACTGTTGCTCTTGGGTGCTCCTTCTGTGAAGCGCCACGAGACAATACTATTGTAAAAGGCGCTGTATAAATAAAACTGAATTGAATTGAATAGAATTTATTTAGCACCTTTCTACAAAACACACGAAATCATTTGCGAGGCTATGTGAGACTAAGAGAAAATGAAGTGTGTACCAGATTTACCTTTGTATGTGTTTGTGAATGTATATGTCCAAACTAAGTATTGGGTAAGTATGTATGTTTGTTGTTTATATGAATGTTTGTGTGTGTTTGTGTGTGTGTGTGTACTAATTTCTCATGTCATGGGTGGATGATATAATGTGACATGATTGAACATGATTGCCTAACTCTCACTGGTAGAGGTCGTCATCGCCTTCATCTCTGTACAGGTCACCAGAGTTACCCTGACCTGACCCTTGACCTCCACGTTTGGAGCCTGAAGGAAACCTGAGAGAGGAAATTACATCATGAAAGGTTTTGTTAAGTGGTCAGTTCAACCATCATAAAGATTGATATGATATGATAGTTTGGAAATGAGTGGGATCAATTGGAGAAATTACTCTGTGTGTGAGTATGTGTTTGTGTGTAACTGTAAGTGTGTGTGTAAGTGTGTGTGTGTGGTACCTGAAATTTCCAAACCCTCTGCTCTGTTGCAGTGTCT
>JAIFZK010000159.1:1817500-1822500 GCA_027481765.1 Tenualosa thibaudeaui
CAAGCTCCTGCAGCTCCCTTTTGACCTCGTCCAGACCACCAATATCCTCCCAGTTGACCTGAGGGACCTCTGCCACGGTCTCCCTCAGAGCAGAGGGGTTACTCTGGCTCAGGGCCCACTGAAGGGAGGTGGGGTAAGAGAGAGAGAGTGAGAGAGAGACAGAGGGAGAGAGTATGGAGAGAAAGCAGGAAAATACTAAAACAAAGCTCTTGCCAGTGAACTTTTTGCCCTGTCTGGTGTCCTTTGTGTATTCATTGAGTGTGTGTGAGGTGTGGTGGAGCATGGTGTGTGTGTGTGTGTGAGACGTGTGAGACGACTGTGACCAACTGACCTGGAAGTCATCCATGGTAACGGCGAGGGAGTTGAGGATGTCAGCATCGATGGTATCATCCTCCAGGTCGATGAGGAACATCTTCTTACGGATAGCCTGCAGTGCTGCCTCAGAGCAAAGGGCCGCCAGGTCGGCCCCTACGTGACCGTGGGTGTCCATACCTATCTATGGGAATCAATACACACACACACACACACACACGGATATATATACACACGCATTCACAGATATACATACACACACACTCACAGATATACATACACACACACACACACACATACACACAGATATACATACATACACACACATGCACACACACACACACATGGATATATATGCACACACACTCACAGATACACACACACTCACACATACGTACACACACACACACAGATATTCACATTCACACACTCAGACATACAAACATACGCACAGAAGTAGACATAAATATCTGCATACAAATAAAAAATAAATATCTACATATCAAAATAATAATAAAAAATGGCCTCTCTCCACACCCTCTTTTCTTCTATTCATCTGTTTTATTTCATCCTTTCCTCTCCTTTTTCCTCCTCTTTCTATCTCAGTTTCATGCTCTTTCTCTCACGGTTCTTTTCCCCCTCTCTGCTAGCTCTCCTGTTATCACACTTCATTTTCATTTTGATTGGCTCTGATACCAGCCAATCAGCTAATTGGACCAATTGGCACACAGATCCTGACTTAAAAAGTGACAGTGGTAAACAAAACAACTGTAACAATGCTTGAAAATAAAGAATATCTGTCAGAAGAAAGTGTTCTGCAAGGTTTGGCTGGACCAGTGAAAAGTCAAAAGTAAATGTGAAAGTTCCAGGCAAATTACCATGGAAACATAGTAAACATTACTACACTGACATTAACATTGACATTGACAGTGACCAATCAGAAGTGAGTGGCCTGGCTGCTTCTCTTAAAGTGAATGAGACTGGACCCCCAGGTTTGTTCTCTTTCCTCCTCACAAGATTGCCACAATCACTCCTCCCCTCCCCTATCTTCTTCTCTCCTCTCCTCTCCTGTCCCCCACCCCACTCCACCCTTTCCTCCCCTCTCCTCCCCTTTCCCCTCATCTCTCATCTCTTCCTTTCCTCTCCTCTCCTCATCTCTCCTCCCCTCATCCCCCTCCTCCTCTCCCCTCCTCCCCTCCCCTCCCCTCTCCTCTTCTCTCCTCTCCTCTCCTGTCCCCCAACCCACCCTTTCCCCTCATCTCTCATCTCCTCCTTTCCTCTCCTCCCCTCATCCCCCTCCTCCTTTCTCCTCCTGTCCTCCCCTCCTCTTCTCCCAAGTTCTCTCCTCCTCTCCCCTCCTCCCCTCCCAACCCATCTCCTCCCCTCACCCTCTCCAGGTCGACGTCGTCTGCCAGTTTCATGTTCTTGGTGTGGATCTGGAGAATCTCAAGTCTGCCGGTGGAGTCAGGGATGCCGATGTCAATCTCACGATCAAAGCGCCCTAAGAGCAACGGAAATGAAGAATAACAATCATTTGGTAATAATGTTTTTCTTGTGGCTTGAGATTATAAACATGTTCAGTTATTTCCATGTGTTGTCCTTATTTGAGGATCAGATATGTCAGTATATGAATGACTGGCCATCGAAGTGTATTTGTGCATGTGTCTTTGTGTTTGTGTATGCAGATGTTCACCAAATCGGCGGAGAGCTGGATCAATGCTGTTGGGTCTGTTTGTGGCTGCCATGACGACAACATGAACTCGTTGCTTGAGGCCGTCCATCAGGGTGAGGAGTTGAGAGACGATTCGCCGTTCAACCTCCCCGTGAGTCTACACATAAAACAATCATCCAGGATACATACAACACTTTCTATATGTGCATATGAACTTACAATGTATATATATATATATATATATATATATATATATATATTGTTATAATGTTCTCACCTTGTTATATGCTGTCAATTTGATGTCAGTAATGCTTTGAACTTCAATATTTTATACAAAATAAGATTCCTCCAGTGTCCTACCTTCTCTCTCTTGGGGGCGATGGCGTCCAGCTCATCGATGAAGATGATGGCGGGGGCATTCTTCTCAGCCTCCTCAAAGGCCTTCCGCAGGTTGCTCTCAGATTCACCGGCTAGCTTACTCATGATCTCAGGACCTGGGGAGCACATTTAGTGTAACACACTTACGCATGATCTCAGGACATGAGGAACACATTTAGTGTAACACACATACGCATGATCTCAGGACATAAGGAACACATTTAGTGTAGCACCCTTATGCATGGTCTCAGCACATTAGGAACACATTTAGTGTCATTTATTCACCTGACAAGATCAACTCTTCCAAAACTAAGTTGATGTATTTTGCTTTTTGAGTGTAGTGCAGTTTGTGTATTGAAAATATCAGTCAAGTAAATACAAGTCTGATAGAAGATAGATTGCCTTTTTTAGGCCATTTTAAAAGCAGATGGAGCACAGTGTGTGCATTTTGAGAGACTGGATTAAGAAAGGTAATAATAGTGATCGATGGTCCGTCTTTGTTCGTTGGGTTTTTGTAGCAGACTAAGACAGTTTGTGTTTTTGAGAGGTTGAGTGTAGTTGTGTCTCACCCAATGCAGGGCTCACCGTTGATGAGGAAGAAGAAAGCTCCTGTCTCGTTAGCGACGGCACGAGCCACCAGAGTCTTGCCTGTGCCTGGGGGCCCGTAGAGCAGAATACCTCTGGGGGGCTGTTGGGGGTGGGGGTGGGAGTGGGGGGGGGGGGGGGTGTATAGTGAAGGTGTGAGAATGACTGTATGCAGCTAATAATGCAGAATGTCTAGAGGGTTAGAAGGCATTTTGTGGACTGACGGATGGATGAAAAGAAGAATGAAATAGATGGACAGACCAAATAGAGACATGATAATATAAAATCTTAAAAGTCATGCAATGTGCATGTAACTGTGTGTATGTGTGTGTCTTAGTGTGTTTGTGTGTGTGTGTGTGTGTGTGTGTGTGTGTGTGTGTGTGTGTGTGTGTGTGTGTGCATGCTCTCACCTTCACCCCTATGGTCTTGAAGAGGCCGGGGTGTCTGAGGGGCAATTCCACCATCTCCTTAATCTGGGCCAGTTGCTTTCTACAGCCACCAATGTCATCATAGCCGATGTCGTGCAGGCTCTCTTCCTCATCCTATGCAGTGACATCATCAACATGTGCTACTGGAAAGTGCCACCCATTACAGAGAAAGGGAAGCTCTCTATTGCAACTATCTTAAAGAAGAGGTTTGTTGTTTTGGTCAAGAACAACCTAACTTTCTAAAAAAAACAAGTACAAAACCTTTGCCAACACCATCAGCCAGGTTTAGTACACACACACACACATGCACACACACACACATATACATACACGCACATACCTCTCTTTTGATGGCCTCACCCTCACAGTGAATGACAGTATCTGGGGCAACTATGCAATGTGGAGAAGGATCTGTCTCCACCACCTTGAATTCTACAGCCCTCATGCCCCCACGCACCAGGAAGATGTCACCTGCATCACCATAGCAACAGCCATTGGCAAACAAACATCCATTTACCTGGATATCCTAATCCTAATAGATTCTCAGCAGGCAATTACAAGCAAGGATATTTTAAGGTGCAACCTAGATGACCTAAACAGTCTATCACAAAAAAGAATAATCGGATAATCTCAAACAATATTCTTTCCCTCAATTCCTTCAATGTTTATTTATGATCTACACACTGTTATTACCATATCCCACCCATCTTTGAATAACAGTGCCTGACAAATATAAGGGTTATGTGCAGGGTGCGATTTGGGGTGCTTCTGTTTTTTTACCTCTGCTGAATGAATTTTATCCTTGGTGGGATAAAACCCTGTCAATAATTAAAAAAAAATGAAATTGAAATCAGGTTGTGACAGTTTCTTACGGAGCTATAATCTACATTGTTGGTAGCCCTCTAACTTTCAACCTGACCTGAATTGTCGGTAAAAACGCGTTCAGACCAGCATATCGTCCTACTTCACAGGACCAGCACAAAAAAAGACAACATCCAGCTAAGTCATACATCGCTCTTATTGGGCGTTTTGGTATTGCGTGATCAGTTCTGAAGCCCAAATAAGCCATCACATCGTGGCTGGCACAGAAAATGAAATGTTTCATGTCTTTTAAAGTTTGCATTGAAGATGAATGCTCATCTGTTCATAATTTAGGCACATAGGGTCTACCGTTAACCTAAAAAAAGAATTAAACCTGTTGATTGGTTGATTTTTCATGATTAAAAAACAACAACAAAAAATATCCTCCCCTCTGTTTTTTTGACAAATCACACCCTGGTTATGTGCATCTAGATCTTTCCAGTTCTTTGGATTTCAATGGATTCAGATTTGGATGGATTCAATGGATTTCAGAAGGTTTGAATCAGAAGGATTCAATGGATTTCAATAGAATAGATGAATACATTTTAAACAGCTTCGGCCACACTGTATCTGCTGTACTGTGATCAAAGTGAGAGATAACAGTGATAAACAAAATAACACAAGCCATATTGACCGTGTTGACGGCTAACCAAGCTAGCCACTCTAGTCATACCCTTGTGTACAGGTCGGTAGGCCTCGAGGAAGTAGGGTTTGAGGAAGACCTCAAACAGGTTCCCAGTGAGGCCCTCGATGGTGTCGTCTAT